>LPNX010864576.1:84127-220523 GCA_001517045.1 Pseudotsuga menziesii | reverse complement strand
CACTGACGTCACTGTCACCTATCAAAAAAACCAAGCATGCACAACTAACCAATGTCTTCATGGGAGAAGAATAACTGCATGAAATTTGTTTATATTCCCTGCATGTACCATCTCTGTCAACTCTGTAAACTGGTTGGACTCCAAAACTAGAGTATTTAGGTTCAACACTTTACTATATGTAAGAGCTAGCATCTGTGTTAGCAATGTTGACAATTGGTTTGCAACACAGCAAAAAGGTAAAAGGGAAATATTAATCCATTAGAGGACAAAATCAAGAAGAGGATGAAACATAGATGGACAACCACTTGTTATTATGTTAAAGATCAACAAACATGCTAGGTTGACAACTTGAATACAATTATGACCAAGACCATGTCACTGTACTGCATTATTTTACACAAGGTTTGACAGATTTCCCTTTACTTAATACCGTCTTATGCTATTTCCCATGTAGAACACCTTCTTTAATTGCAGTGGAGGGACCTCAAGCAAGTATAAACACCATTGAGCACTTATGGATGCAGTGGAAGTTACCATTTTCGTATTTTTTTTTTTTTTAATTTGAAAAACGTGGGTCCTTGCACGCGGCCGTACGGTAGAGTACGGACCGGCCGGTTCCGTACGGAACCGATCAAAACCGACCGGTTTGACCGGTTCCGTACGGAACCGGCCGGTTCGGTACCCGGTTTGGTCAAATTTCCGGTTTTCTGAAATTTTTTTGGTGACCGAACCGGTCAACCCTATGAATCGGTCAAACCGGCCGGTTTTGCCGGTTTCGGTCCGGTTCCGATAACACTGATTTAGATTAGTACTACAGCTCCAATTGTGTATTGGGTAGGAAATATGATGGGAACAAGTGGATGGGAATCATGAGCAAAGCATGTGGTTAAATAGATTGGTGATATACTAGACTAGTTGATAAATGCCATGCTTGAGAATCTTTGCTTGGAAACCTTCCCCATTTGTGTCCTTCCTAGTGTTCATGTCCCACGTCACCTATTTGATATCAAAGTCCCAAAACATGTAACAAGAAGAAGGGGGAGAGCTGAATAGGGCATGAGACTATCATGGGACATCATACAAGGTGGTGGTATAGATGAACATAGACTAGGGTTCAAGGTTGAGGGGTAGACCAAAATGACTCGAGAAGAGGGCACAACAAAAGGATTTGGATCCTGGGAGAACAACGAAAGGTTGTACAAAATTCCCATCTACTTTGAAGCAGAAAGAGAACTTTTTTGCACCAAAGGAGTTAGGGATAGGATTTTCAAAGTCTAGGACAAGAGACAAGGTCGTGTAGGAGGGCATGGTGGAGTTGTTTATGGTATGATTTGCATTTTTCATCGTACCATAAGTTCATTGAGTTTGATTTGGATTTCGAGGAACAAGAGGAGGTAGTGGTTAAGGGTTGCTTCGTGAATAGTCAAAGAGAGGAGGGCATATTTGGAGGATGCAAACTCAAGTGATGGGAAATGGGAGAGTGGGGAGAGTATCTGGTGAAGACAAATAGAGTAGGCATTGATATCCCCATCATCAAACAAAATAATGGTCCATGGTGGTTGGTTTGGGAGGGGGGAGGGGCCAACTCAAAGTGAAAAGGAGAAAAGAGCATGGTCCAGCAAGGGTGTCCATAGGACTAAGAACTGGCAGATATACCATACAGGTCTTAGTTGACTAAGACATAGTCAACAACAATGTCCCCCCCTCCCCCCGTTAAATAAATATGTAAAGTTGTTGTACTCTAGGAAACAAGGTAGGGTATTAAGATCAACAACTCATGAGACTCATCAAATGCAAAAGGCACCTACCATAACCAAAAAGGTTGCTCAACCCATCATCCAATATCGTGTAGGTGTACCAAGGTCAAGTCTATCCCATGAAGATAGAGAGCATATTCCAATCTATCATGGAGCGGTATATGTTGGTCTCTAGTAAAGGCATTAAATTCCCCCAAAAAGACCTCATCATGCATCAAATATTGGACAATATCAAGGTATAGTCCAAGTAAGGGTCCCCGCTACAATATCGATGTATAGCATAACCTAATGAAGTAGGAGGAAAATAGCAAACTACAATTAAGATGTCACGAGGAAGGAAATACATGCCACTAATCCAAACCCACATGAATCGAGCTGCCTAGTTAGAGTTGAGTATGGTGAGTCTGGCCTAAAGAGAATCCCAAATATAACAAGCAACACCACCTAAGCCCCTAACACCACAAAACTCCATGTCCCTTATCTACAAATTGCAAACCAACGATAACCTAGATATTCTGGTATAATCTAGACAAGACTCGCTTGGGTCTCGATCACAAAGGGAACAATTGAGGATCTAAGAGGGTCATAAAGTGACCCTGGGAGGAGCAAAAGTCCCAATTACAGTTCCAACATCAAACCAAAATTGTTGAGACCCCACTCAAGCAAGGGCATCATTTGGTAGGTATGGAATAAATCCACCCTACATGGGGTAATCCCAAAGAACTATTCTAAGATCTCAAATGAATGCCCATTTCCACTTAGCTCAAAGAGCTCACAATCTATCATACAAAGATCAAAATCTAAAGAAGAGTGTAGTGGAATACGAACAAAGACAAGCACTTTTGAGGTTGAGGTTGAGAAGGCTCAAGGTATCCTGGTGAAAAGAGATCCCTACTTACATGGGGTCAATGAACTAGTGTCAAAGGTGAGAAGGGGAGTCTCTGAACCTTCAAATTAAGTTCTCATATCCACCTAAAACATTCCTCAACTACCTTAGCTTGTATGACTTCGTCTAACTATACCCAAGGTGGAGCCTTGTCTCTCCTACGAATTACCTAGACCCGAGATAAGTTTGTTTTATGTGTCCTGTTTGAATTAAGTTCTCATATCCACCTAAAACATTCCTCAACTACCTTAGCTTGTATGACTTCGTCTAACTATACCCAAGGTGGAGCCTTGTCTCTCCTACGAATTACCTAGACCCGAGATAAGTTTGTTTTATGTGTCCTGTTTGAATAAAACATGTTAAGATCTAATTTCATCTTAATAGTTATTGAGGTCTAGAATTTCAACATGAAGAGAATCTCCTAAGGGTTGGAGGTTTGCTTAATTTTTGGAATCATGGATTATTTGTTTAAGAATGAAATTTTTTGACTCTACCTCTAAAATCTTATTGAAAAGAGCAAAAATTTCTTATTGCAGTTTATAGTACATGAGTTCCAACGACTCCAATCTATTCACCGACCCATGCAATCTGGATTCCAATTATTTTTTACGGTTGTCCATCAATTGCAATGCAGAAAGGTTGACAATACCCAAGTCTCCCATCAATGCCCTTGTTTGTTGCCCCTGCAAGTCATCCACCATTTGAGTTGTGGAGGTTTCCTATGTTTTATGGACAATGTCTAATGAGCCAACAAAGATAAATGGGCAAGGAGGGATGAATCACAGGGGGGGAATGTTGGACACAATGACACACTAAGAGGGGGGGTGAATCAATGTGATAGCACTCTTAACAATTTTCACTTTAAAACTTAAGCATAGTTCATCACCCATATTAAGCCACTGAGTACATCAACATTCATCAATTAATCATGTCATCAACATAGATCATAAAAGACAAATCACAAACAAGTATAGTAAACTTTATTTATAATATGATATGAATTATAATGAAAACTTCAATCTTCGTGATTACATCAGCACCAACTGACTGAAGAGCACCAACTCCTATTCCAAGACCCAGCCTGGTTTTCTTAGCTCCAACTAAGAAGTAATGCAAGACCCACCTTGCCCTCACATACTGATCACTCTCATCAACTCTATCATGTCACTTGTCAAATTGCTCACTATTATCATCAACTTGTCACTGCTATACTCGTCATTGACTGCTATCAAGTCAACTCAATTAATCATTTTCATATCAACTGCTGCTCAAGAATCTGGTCATACTCTGATCATGCCAATGAACAAAAGGTCTCCTCATGTGTTGCTCATGCCAATCATCAACAGCCTGCTCTTCAAAGGTTTCCTCATAACATCAAGTTAGCAAAAGATTTGCTCAATAACATGTTGTTCATGTCAAGTCATCAAAGTTCTGTCCACACACTGCTCATTACATAACACATCAAGGATCTGCTCATGTACTTCTCAATCCAAATCATTGCTCAGGACAGAATACCAAGTTGTCTGATCATATGGTCAATATGTCTTTATTCTGAGATTTCACTGTTAAGTGTATACGACTCAGTCCAATCATAAAGAGATCTGCACTAGTAACTTTTGTCGTCAAGGACTATCAAGTTCACAATCCAGGCCAACCTCGACATACCATCATGTGTTATTAGGGCTTTGAGGCTTCTTCAACAATTGTCCAAATCAAATTTCAATCTATGCTCTAACCATTACACATTCAGCTAGACAAACTACTGAGATCTATCAGCAGAACTTCTTCAAGATGTCTGCAATAAGTGCTTACTTGGATTAGGACTGAGATCACTTCTTCACTGTGCAAAAGGGTCACTTCATCACTGCAAAAGAATTACTTTACCACTGTGCAAAGGAATCACTCACACATCACTGTCACCGTCATCATGATTGACTTATACATCACTGTCATTGTTTAACTACTGTTAAACGAAGCATGCCACTATCATCATCTATGCTACTGTCAAGGTGATTGAGCATGTATCAACACCGGCTTCGCAAGCACATACCACTGAAAAATACACAGTTGGACAGTCGAAAAATACACAGTGGACAGTCCAAAATTGCACAGTTAGACAGTTAAAAAATCAGAGATAAAGATTGTAACCTTCAATGTGCTGCTGTCCACAAATTGCCTCAGTAGCCAACGAAAATCAGAGTGTGCTGCCTCAGTAAACAGTCCGAAAATCAGAGCTCAAAACAAATTTTTGGATTGATAATAAATGAGGACGTTAGCCTCATATTTATACACATTTTCCATAATTCTTTTGAGCCAACCTGCTATATTTTTTATTTAATAAACAATTTTCTTCCATGCTTCAGCCCAGCTCGCTTTGTACACTTTTACTTCTTTTCTATCTTACTTCTTGTATTGTACTTCCTTTAAGGAAGATCGTTTGGTCCTCCCACATGCACGAATATCATTGTAACTGACAGTCCCGTTGACCTACTTTGTGGTCAGTGGACATAAATAAAATTATCTTACCTTATCTAAAGCTGAGCTGACTTTACTAATATAACAATAAATTGTTTTAAGCTCATGTTTAGAGCCGGCCTTGCTTGATAGTAGATACACAACAATTTTTTTTATGTCATTTTGCAATCAAGGTTTGCCATGTCATCATTTAAATTATTCAAGGTGTAATGTGTACAAATGCATCAACGTTGAGTAGCATCATCTAGAGTGTTTTATTCAACAAGTGGACATAAGCATGGTCTTCTTTTCTTCCACAATAATTCAAGAGCCTCATGTCCACTTTGTGCATCCATGACAAGGTAATGGCTCTTCATAAAAGGTTCCATCATGTCTTCATAATCATAATGATAACAAATAAGAGTGTGAGAGCATCACGAGAGATGCACAAACTTCAAGAGCTATCATACCATCATTTATTTGAATCTAAGACCCAATCCTTCACTTGCATTTCTCCAAGAGATTTTCCACATCAAAGTCCAATGTCTAAATTATTACGAAGTGCATCATTAGTGATCATCGAGCAGAAAGTGTTCCTTCAAGAGATTATGTCCATCAACAAGAGTGTGGTCAAGTGTGGTCTCCATGACTCAAACCATCTAAGGGTTCCATGACCCCATCAAGTCACAGATGACAACAGAATGGGTCATTTGGACCACCTAGTGCTCCAAGGCACACACCAACTGTGAGTGGTCTCCAATGCCTAAACAACCATGTCATCAAGCCATCATATGCAAAGGTATGACCAAACCTCAAACCATAAGGACACCAAGGACCCCTTCAATGTTTCAAGGCCATGTCATCATAAAAGCCATGCCATCATGTCTTTGTCCACTTTAGTCATTCACTGAGTTTGCCATGTCATCAACAACCACAGCCTGTCATTAATGGCTTGTCCTCAATGACAACCATGCTCAACAGGGAACTGGGTTGAGGGGGGAGGAGAGGACAAGGATGGAGAAGAGGGTGGAGTAGAACAGTCGATAATACTAACAGGTTGGCCCTTGCATTTTTTCATCTCCAACAGAAGACACTCATAGGTCAATCCTTACCTTGCAACTCTAGCAAAAAGCACTAACAAGTCATCCCTAGCATTTCAACTCCAGCAGATAATAGGTCGGCTCTACTCTAGCACATACAAGTTAATCCTATATAAACTTCTTAATATATATATATATATACAACCCACAGGTTGTTCTATTTTTTCTCTATGAATTGGTGTGGGCTGTCAAACGCTCTCCAAGAAGGCCCCTTATTTGTTCACATTTCTCTTCGCACGTTGCCAATGCTTTTGCATTTGTCAGCTGTATGATGTCACCATCAACAATAAGCTAAGTCACCTGACACGGGGACACGGGACACGGGGATTCGAGTGTCCGACACAGACACGGTGACCCCCGAAATCAGGACATGTAGGACACGTTATATATATATATTTTAAAAATTATATATATTAAAAATATAGACATATAGATCCAAATTTTTACATATTCAATAGAAATCTAAGTCACCTGACACGGGGACACGGGACACGGGGATTTGAGTATCCGACACGGGCATGGTGACCCCCGGAATCAGGACACATAGGACACGTTATATATATATATATATATATATATTAAAAATATAGACATATAGATCTAAATTTTTACAAATATTCAATAGAAATCAAAATCAATGCACATTTAACATTAGTAATTACACATTTAAATCCTTCAAATCTTCTTCACCAAACACCAAACACACTTTAGAACCCTCTCCACACTTGCAAATGATAAAAATAAAGTGAAAATTTTGATTTAAAGCAATTCTGGGCGTTGTTTTTAGTGGAAAACATGTCCTGTTTTCTGGACACGCACTGACAGTCTTCGGACATGCGTGTCCGAAAACAGGACACACTTTGTCAGCGTGTCCGTGTCCGACACGGGACACGCAAGCCCTTTTGGACGAATCCGGTTTCATAGACAATAAGCAATAGATTCCAACCCCTAAGAATGTCAATCAACTTCCTCTTCATAATTTTATAGTTTGAACAGTTCAATCCAAGAACATTAGCCAATTTAGAAGTCATCTTTATGACATAAAATCAAAGCTGATATAACACTAGTGACTACAACAATGGTAACTACGTGAAAAGTTAAGCAACTTCAAAAGAAATCGCTCAAAAGTGAGTTAAAATGAGTGAGTTATAGCCCTTTGAATGTGTCAAAACAAGGTTGAAGCATCGGGTTTTAACAAGACTAACACTTTTGGAATATTGAAAGAAAACTTTCCCTTAAATAATCTATACCACTGAGAAGAGCACCCAAATTGAACACCATAAAAAAACTGTACTGCAAACAGAGTTCATATACACAAGTTAGGAGTGATCAAAGTTTGCCTTCAAATTTGGTTTGCAAATCCTGGGTAAGCCAAAAGTGTCATGTATCAGCCTCTCACCAGTCCACACAACGTTCACTACATGATGACATGGCAATCTATGAAACACTAACATGTCACCATACTGAATAATGACATGATACTATCGGATACTACTGTGGCATTGTAGGAATACTGTCGTGGCAATCTACAAAACGTTAAAGTTGAAGAAAGTGATGTAGCAAAGGTAGAGTTCTCACGTGTTTGTTGACTAGTCCTGACTTGATTAAATGGGTGTATACCAGGTTTCCTTTGTGTTTTGATGGCATGCTAAGGTAGCAGTCTGTACCAATGGCATAGTATCCACATGTCAACTATGTTGTGTTGCCACATCGCAATGCTGTGAGGCGATTGACCTGTGTCATTGGCCTTTTGTGCTAAGTTGGCACCTGCGTGGAAGGCTTGACCAACAAGTAGAATGGTGGCTCTACTTGGTAGACCATGCACCCAAGTTGCAAAGAGGGGCAGCCCACACTATCTGTTGATCACCCATGGACCAAGACCCACACTGCAACGGAATTGATGGCATGGAGGTGCTAGGCCTAAAGCAAAGGGTTTGAACCCTCAACCTGCAAAGGAGAGCAGAACGAGGCTTGTAACAAGGGGCTAGCCAGTAAATGAAAGGGCCCACAAAGAGCCACACTCCACAAAGCTATGAAATCAAAGGACCAAACCATAGAACTGCAAAAAAAATGATCTCCAACACTTTGTTATTATTTGAAATATTTATATATAAATCAAATAACATTTAGCTCAAAAAACTTGACAATAAATATTATTAGATCAAAAATTAAACCATAAACCTTGAGACAGTTTGTCAAAATTAGAGCAAACTGAGGCCAATTTTGGTGTAATGAAAGTTGATCTAGACTAAATAGCCTACACCATACCAGTGATGTAAAATCTAGCTAAAACAACTCAGTTTGAGCATACATAAAGCATGTAATCATATTAAGATTGCAAATCCAAGTAAAATTAGGCTCAAAAAATCAAATTTAAAGCTCTAAACCAACAGACCTTAAAAAATTAGGCTATGAATTCTCATCTACTGAAAAATCTATAAAAGATGCCAGAAGAAACTTCAAAGAACATTGTTGAATCCTTGTGGAAGGAAGAAATTAGATATCCTCTCAAAACATCAACAATCAATGAAAACCAAACCAAGGAGTTTGATAAATTAGCTCTGATACCATGTAAAATGGAGTGAATATGATGCATAAACCTAAGCACAAACAACAAAATCTAGCTAATCTAATCTGATCTCCTATGAAACGCATCAAATGATATAAGTAGATCAAGTAGCAAACACAATAGAACAGGAAGGTTTATTGTGGTAAAACCCCAAGTGGAAATATCCCCTTTAAATTGGTCTTATATTATTCAAAAAATTCTCCAAATACAATTGCCTCGTCATACCCTCAAGTGTGGAGATCAAATGGGACTTACACAATCTCCCAACCACACTATTGTGCCTCCAAGACCTCTCTTATATAGATTTGAAGTATGTGGAAATGAATCCCATAATGAATGTGGGATAAACTCAATTTCAGGAATTAATGAGTTAATTAAGAATAATAATCCAACAATATGAGATGTTTGAAATTTCACAGTCTAATGATGCCTTGTAACAATGCTTTGACTATCATCACAATGGCAGCTTATACAACTACAAATGTGGCCTCTAGACAACCATTACACATTCTAACATAAAGGACTGGCCCGAATATCACTTAAAAACTAATTGGGATTTAAGGTCACTAGAGAGTTAGGCCTAGAGCCATCTAGGACTTCACAGAGTCAATCTTGTTTCATACTGGATGTATCTCTATGCAGGGTCAGTCCTGTTTCATACTGAATGCAGGCCTAGCGCCATCTAGGACTTTGCAGAGCCAGTCTTGTTTCATACTAGATGTGTCTCTCTGCAAGGTTAGTCTTGTTTCATGCTGAATGTAGGCCTAGCATCATCTAGGACTTTCTTCTCGCGATGGACACCGATATGCACAACTCCAAGCTTGTCCCTAAAGTACTAAAACTTCACTCTCGCCAAAGGCTTTGTCAGAACATCAATTGTCTACTCGTCTGTTGCCACATATTGGAGCTTCACTGCTCCTCTTTGCACCATATCCCGGATATTGTGATACTTGATCTCAAAGTGCTTCTACTTGTCATGGAACACCGGGTTCTCGGACAACTTCACACAACTTTGGTTGTGACAGAAGAAACAAGTTGCCTCTAAAACTCCAGATCAAACTAATCAGACAGTAGCTTATGAAGCCATACTGCCTCACAACTAGTCGAACAAGTTGAATGTACTCTACTTCGGCTGTAGTCAGTGGCACACTCGACTACTTCCTGATAAACCAAGAGATCACCCCGAATCCCAAACTGAAGCAACATCCTACGTGCTCTTCCTGTCTGTGGCACTGCCTACCCAATCCAAATCAACATAACCATGTAGGTTAATCTTCTGATCTGTCACATATTTGAGCCCATACTCGATTGTACCCTTCAGACACCTCAATATGTGCTTTGCAACAACCAGGTGAACATGTCTCGAATCTGTCAGAAACTGGCTCAATGTATTCATAGCAAAGCATAGGTCTAGCCTCGTGTTCGTCAAGTACATCAACAAACCAAACATCTGCCTATACATCGTGGTGTCAACTGTCTCAGAAGAAGCATCACTCAATAGCTTCAAGTTTGATGCCATGGGAGTGGCAATAGCCCATCACTCAATAGCTTCAAGTTTGACACCATGGGAGTGGCAATAGCCTTGTAGTCCATCATTCCGAACCTCTTCAGAAACTCTACTGCATACTTTCCTTATCGAAGAAGTATCCCATCTGAATTTTGCCACACTTTCAGTCCTAAGTAGTGCATCATCCCCAGGTCCTTCATCTCGAACTTTGCGGCAAGCCTTCTCTTTGTATCTGCAATGAGCTCATATCCTCTCTTGTCAGGAACAGGTCATCTACATACAACAGGAGTATCACTGGCCTTCTGCCCTCAACCTTGAAGTAGAGGTTGGAATCTACTTTACTCTTGGTAAACCCTAAGCTCATCAAAAAGCTATCCATCCTGCCATACCTCGTCCTGTGTGCCTGCTTCAAACCATATAAGGCCTTCTTTAACTTGCACACGAGTATGTCTATCATGTGTCTTGAATCCCAGTGGTTGCTCCACATACACTTCCTCTTCAACTACACCATTCAGGAAAGCTGTCTTGACGTCCATTTGGTGTATCTTCTAATTCATTACTGTAGCTAAGGCTAGTACTGATCTAATGGAAGTGTATCTTGCTACTAGTGCAAATGTCTCCTCATAATCGATGCCTTCTTTCTGGGAGAAGCCACGTGCTACAAATCATGCCTTGTGTTTTTCTATGCTTCCATCTGTTGCATGCTTGATCTTGTAGATCCATTTGGAAGACACTACGGACTTCCCTTCTTGTCTCAAAACTATCTCCCAGACATTATTCTTCATAATCAACTAATACTCTTCGATCATGGCTTCCTACCACTCCTTTTTAGCAGCTTCCTCATAGTTGGAAGGTTAAATATTAATGATGTCACACAATAAGGCTGCATAGCTAGAGTATGGTCTTGGTCTTTTACTTTCTCTAAGTGTCCCATCTGGAGCACCATACCGCTCTGCATCTTGAATAGCTTCACGTGCCCATCTTGGTCTTCTCTTGTAGGAATTCTTCTCATGAGGTGGATCTACAAGTTCCTGGGGTTCCATCAAGTCATGATCTTCATAGTTTTCTTGAGTTGTTTCTTCCATAACTATATCTTTGGTTCTGGGAACTTCGGGTTCTTCAGCATCTTCAATGTGGAATTGTTTTGACTTGTTGTAAGTTGACTTCATCAAAAGTAACGTCTCGACTGGTCTCAATATTCTTGAATCCTAAGAAGTATATTCGGTATGCTTTTGATTCGTCACTGTATCCCACAAATATGCCCTTCTTTCCTGAAGGGTCTAGCTTTGTCCTCTTTTCTTTGGGGACATGTATGTACACGGTTGTTCTAGTTGCTTTTGTCTATAGGTGCTTTGGAAGGTCTTGGACATGAAGCATCGCCTTTGTTGCTTCCATTATCGTTCTATTCTTCCTTTCTGCAATGCCATTTTGTTGAGGATTGTAGGGCGTGCTCATCTCCCTCTTAATCCCAGATTCTCTGCATAGGTCTTTGAACTTATCTGAAGTGAATTCACCGCCATTGTCTAATCGTAAGGTCTTGATCTTCTTCCCGATGTGATTCTCTACCAAAGCTTTGGTTACTTTGAACTTGCTGAAAAGTGAATCCAAGATTTACAAGAATAATCATCTATGAAAGAAACATAGTATGCATACCCGCTCAAGGAATTGAATGACATGGGACCGCATATGTCTGAGTTGATTATTTCCAAGATTTCCTTCGCCTTGCTTTCACTGCTTGGAAATGGCTTCTTTACATTCTTCCCTTGTGCACATCCTTTGCAAATGCCTTCATGTTTTGCTTGGAATTCGAAAAGGCCTGATCTTGCTTTGCTTGCAATTGGTAGAGCCCTATAGTGTATGTATGTGTGCAAGCCTTCGGTGACATAGTTCACTTGGTTCTATAGAGTCATGAACCAAGGCTTTTCTAGTCGTCCTTTCAACTTGTACAGACCTCCTTCTTGCTCTCCAATTATTGTTGCATCATCTATTGTTTTGCCTCTTGGCCACATGAGTACTTGGCCATCAATGAATGCAACACGAAATCCTTTAGCATCTAACGCTGAAATGGAGAGGAGATTTTTCTTCAAACTTGGTACGTAGAGAATATCATGCATCTTCATTGACTTACCTAAGTCCAACCTGTATGAGGCTTCTCCACTCCCTTTTATGGGATATTGATAGTCGTCACCAAGTTTCACCTTGTGAGGTGACTCATGTTTTGATAGGTTGATATTAGCATCTAAAGCTGAAATGGAGAGGATATTTTTCTTCAAACCCGGTACGTAGAGAACATCATGCATCTTCATTGACTTGCCTGAGTCCAACTTGTAAGAGGCTTCTCCACTCCCTTTTATGGGATATTGATAGTCATCACCAAGTTTCGCCTTGTGAGGTGACTCATGTTCTGATAGGTTGATAAAGGATTCTTTGTATCTTGTCATATCTTTAGAAGCTCCATTGTCCACCAACCAATCATTGCTTCCATGGGTAAAGGTACTTGCAAGCGCTGAGATCGAAACATATTCTTCATCGCTTGAAGAATCTTCTCTTGTTCTCTTGCTTGCAGGTTCATCATCTTCTGCAGTATGTGCATGATGCCTCTTCTTTTTGTTTGCCTTGGAGGATCCTTTGTTCCTGAGACAATCTCTTGAGAAATGGCCTTTCTCATCACATGTGTAGCATCTAAGTTTTTGTAGTCCCTTCTTGATCTATGATTCTTTTGAAATGTCTTGGGTCTTCTGTGAGAGTGATCCTCCCTCTTTCCTTCATTCTTCTTTGCCTGAGCTGTTAGAACTTGATCATCACTTGCTCCCGTCTTTTCTTCTATTGATACTAAACGAGCTTCTTCTTAAGTGCATTTCTCCCACAGTCTGCTAAACTTGATTAGTTTCTTTTTGGCACATATCCCTTGAAAGAATGAGTCCCATGACCTTGGAAGTCCATTCAAGGTAGTCATCATGATCTCTCATTCTTCAATATTTTCTTCAATGGCCTCTAATTGCTCCGTGAACTGAGAAACCCTTGTGAAGGAAGACTGAATGGTTTCGGAATGTTGGATCCTCACATTCTTGAGTTGATCCTCAAAGTCATCTTTTGGTTGATGTTCTTTCCTTCAAATAGCTTGGTTAAAGCATCGAACATCTTCTTAAGAGTCTTTAATGGTGATACATATGGGATGAAGTTATCCTTGATGGAGTCTGCAATAATCCTTTTAGCTCTTATCATGTTCTTCTTGTGGTTTGCCTTTGCCTCTTCTACCTCTGGTTCTAGAACCTCCTCATTGACATATTTGCCCAAGTCATTCTCCTCTAGGATAAGAGAGATTCTATACTTCCATGCTTGGAAGTTATTTGCTCCTTCAAGCCTATGCTCAACCTTGGTGTGATTCATCATCTTGATATGAGAACCTTGAATGGAAATAGCACGGAAATAGGTCTTACCAATTTGAGATGCCCAAGCCGATTCGGGATCTAGCTGACCCAGGGTTCCACAGAGAAACCCTAATTTTCCAAACTTGGAATCTTGAAATTATGTCTAAATAGAAAGATGCACCTCCTTGAGACGAGTTGTCCAGTGAGCTCCTTTTCCAAATTCTGTGGAGGGAAACTCCAAAAACTTGATGCCCTAGTTTCCTCCGACAACAACGACTAGGTCAAAATTGAAACTTCTCCAAACTGGAATCTTTCTCCACCAAAAGATGTGCCTCCTTGAGGCGAGTTAGCCTAGCCCTCTTTTCTAGAAATTCCGTGGAGAAAATTGCTAAAACTTGGAAGCCCTAGTTTCCACAGTTGCATTGTGCCTTCTTTTAGAGTGGCCTTGATACCATGTTAGAATTTGCACTTTAATTTAATTATGTTAGATCTTTAAACTAAAAGATATACAAGCACAGAAATACACAAGAACACAGATTTTCCTCGGGGAAACCAAAAAGGAGAAAACCCCGCAACTTCTTCAGAATAGTTCTGTCACTTAGTACAATGTCAAACCAAGATAGAATACCCAAAGATAAGATGTCTTCAACAACTTCTTCTTCTCCTTCACTAGCGCACTTGTCTCTCTCTCTTGAACGAACTAGCTTGTGTGTAGTGTGTGTCCAAATCAGGGGGGGCGCCTCCCTATTTATACTTTACAAGTGACTGACCAAAAACCCTAATTGGGCCGACTTCCTAACCTAATAGGGCCAACTTCCCTCTTGGGAGACTCAAAATACATTTTACAATATTTCTTCTAGGGACTGTTGCCCCGACTTACAACAGAGATTTTACCTCAATATTCTAGCATGACAAATACAATAATAACATCCTCAAAGAGAGGAAAAACATCTCTGACAAAAGTACAATAATATCTAAAAGAATATCTACCGAAGTTACATTTTCAACAACATTCTCCTCTACCCAGACTTCTCCTCTTGCACCTAACAAGAGGGAACATTATGTCAGCTTCAAGTTTCAAAGCCTTCTTCTGATAACTAGCAGCCATGGCCTTCTTCAAGCCAGAGCAAGCAAGCCTGAGCCACAGACACTTTCAAAGGCCAGATTCAATGACCAAAACCGCATAGACAGAACATAACCATTTCGAGAGTAATCATGTGTTTTGTGTCTAGTTGTGACACCTTGAGACTCTCCTCACTTTAAGAGTTCTCATGTGTTTTGTGTCTAGTTGCGAAACCTTGAGAACTCTCCTCTCCTCACATTGTTCCTGACAAGGAAAAAATGAAGACCATCAATAACAAGCAAGCGTGTGAAGAGCAATGTTCGACTAAACTCAAGAGTTGGTGGTCATCCTAAAACCACCGGTATCGAGAGCATCTTCTTGTAGCAGAAGCAAGTGTAATCTTCTAGCTAACTCACTTGGCAAAAGATTGTCAAGCTGGAAATTTTCAGCAAGATGCAACTATTTACTTCCTATTTCAGCTCTCCAGAGGGTTCGTGGTCAGCCTTAAACCACCATTTCAATAGAAGACTTCACCCTCCTGTTGCTTCTACCAGACAAAACCTCTGAGCCTAGTGCCAAGTTCCAGACATAACCTCTAAGCGTCTGCACCAAGTTCGAGAGTTTATAGTCAGCTTCAAACTACCCACATAGTAGAAGATTTCAGCTTCTGCTAGCCATTTTGGTTGGAGGTCAACCAAAACCACCCTTTCAGAGAGCTCTTGTATTTTAGTAGAAGATGGTGTAAGCTTCTGCTAACTTGCTTGGCATAGTGGTTTGTCAAGCCTTTTTTCAGCTCTCTTCTTTTTCTTGGACTCTTATACACCCTTCTGATTAAGGGGGGAATTATTGGGAAACTAATCCTTTGGGTTAGCATATTTCCCATGTTATTGTATTGTTATTCATCATTTTCATGAGAAAAGGAAATGATGAGTCATAAGGGAGACCAAGAGTCACCCGAAAGTCCAAGAGGCCACTTGGAATATGAACTCCAAGGGTCATTTCTCCTGTATATATGTATATATGTACATTAGTTAATGAGAAGAAAGTGCGCTTTCACACCTATTTTTTGTTTCTTATGGTTATCTTATTTGCCTATATTGGCTTTGTGTTTGCCAATAATATTTCTGCCCTAGTTGGCTCTTGACAAAGGGTAAGGAGGACGTTGAGGGCACACATCTATTGGGGTTGGTTGTTGCATGACGGCCTCCTTTTGACACACCTAGTACAAAGTGTAGCCTAGTTGCACTTTTATATTGTTTTTCATGTCTTTTTAGTCGTTTAGCCCCCAAAGTTGTGAGTGAGCAAGCCAAAAGTTATCTTTTTTACATTATCTTGTAGGCTAATAACTTAAAATTACGTGAGGCTAGTATTATAATAATAGAGCCTCACTCTCATTGTAAAGACACAACAAGATATGGGTTCATTATTATATATTTTATTTTTCTACTAGTGTATTGGATCTCTTGATGCTATGTGCACCTCTCTTGGGATAATCTTCTTTGCTTGAAGGTTGATTGAAGTGACATCTAGGATTTCTAGTGCACATGCTATTGGTTGATACTAGAATGGTTGTACTAACTCAAGCACAAAGGCAACCTAGGATAAGATTTTGCTCATCTTCGTTAAAGAATTAGTAAGTTTTAAGTTGACCTCGTTTTATGATGCTTTATGGCGCATTAATTTTATGCGTTAGGATTTCTTGTTGATAATTTGTTAACCTAGCATTGTATTGGGCCTTGGATTCCCTCTCTTGCCCTAATTAGGCTCTTCTACCTAATTCTTGAGGTTGCTAGTTGATGCCCTAATTGCAAGTATTGTAAGCCATTTCTAGAGAGGGGCGTTGGTATCAATCTCTCAATGCCCTAAGGATTGAGACAAGAATCATATGCCCTATCTTTTCAACAAAAACTATCTCTTTTACCAGTTTATTTGTCTTTTGTTTTGCATGCATTTCTGTATTGAAAAAACCCTAAAAATAATAAATATATTATCGCTGGAAAAACCCTAAAATTTTAGATAAATTCATAAAACCAAAAAATATTTGCAATCTGATAATTCTTCCACCCACAAAATTCGCCCTAGTGGATTTATCCACAGATCTTTGAGGGCAACCTCATTTACCTTGGTGCACTGGGAAACGTGAATTTGCCCAATTAGGGTTTCTACTAGGTTTTTGGCAATTCTGACTAGATCATCAAGTGCACCCTAGTCCACTTGATCTTCTCCCCTTCAGAGCGCACTTTTCTAAGGTAGTGCCTTGGGGAAGTGCGAAACCCTACCATAGAAATGGTGAAGTGCATTGAAACTTGAAAGTTGTGATATTGATTGATGTTTGGTAAATAGAATTAACTCCTTTATATGTTTTATGTGTCTTTATTATTCATTGTTGACTCCATATAAGGCACTAATCTTGGCTAGAAAGCTAGTAGGAGGGTGCCTGCAAGTACTCATTCCTCCATTAGGGACTCTCCCAGGGTTCACAAGTCACCTGAAGAAGTTAAGGAGGTAGACTGAGGTGACATTGGGTCTTGTTATATTTCCACAAGATTATAGCAGTATATCTTAATTGCATTTACCAATAGGATCACTAGAAGAAAGACAAAGCACAAAACAATGACACAAGAGTTTTTATCCTAGGAAACCCAATCGAGAAAAACCCAGCAAAACTTTGTATAGAGATCATGATCTTCTAAGAACAGAGAGAAGAAGAACGAGAGAGAAAATGTCTCTCACAGATATAACCCCAGAAAACACTCTTCTAGTTTGCTGTAGTGCACCTTTTCTACTGAATTGAGTAGCTGTGAATGTGTGTAATAACGAGGGGCACCTCCTATTTATACCGATTTTCCTAGTGGAAAATCACTGGGGTCGACCTACTTTGGGGAAATACAAATTTAATTTATTTTGTATTCTTTTCTTTTCTATTCTTTCCTCAGGGTTTACAATGAATAATTACAACAGTATAATCTCCCGTAGGAGGTACAAGGAAGTACAATACAAGTACAATAAGAATAGCTTCTAAAGTTGCACAAATTACAACACTCCCTCTCAACGAGGAAGGTATTCTTCAGATATGGTCATCATCAGCATCATGAGCATCTGGGTCTCTTCTATACATCTCATCTGTCTCGATCATCTCTATACATACTAAAGGTCATCAACATGTCTTTGAGAAGTGTAAGGTTTGTTACCATCTGCAGTTCAATCTACTACCTATCCTTTTCATCTGTCGATGGGATACTCCCATACCTGGATTGAGAACCTAGACGAGCAAATGTGCACGACCATCTACTACCTGTTCGTCTCATCTGTCGATGGGATACTCCCATACCTGGATTGAGAACCTAGACGAGCAAATGTGCACGACCATCTACTACCTGTTCGTCTCATCTGTCGATGGGGTACTCCCATACCTGGCTAAGAACCTGAACGAGTAGAGGTACCTGTGCAATCACATGGCCATCTACTGCCTGTACGACTCATCTGTCGATGGGATTTCTCCCATACCTGGATGAGCTCCTAGATGAGTAGAGGCACCTGTGTGAACCCGACCATCTACTACTTATTCGTCTCATCTGCCGATGGGATTTCTCCCATACCTAGCTGAGAACCTAGACGAGTAGAGGTACCTGGGCAAAAGCATGGTAAATGTCTCTCAGTCACCTTTCCCTCTCAAGGAGGGATACGTTCTCCTCTACTCCAAGTCTTCCGCGAAAGTATTCAAACTTCACCTTGGGAAGAGGCTTGGTGAGAATATCTGCAATCTAGTCATCAGTCGAAATATATTGTAACTCGACCGCACCTTTCTGCACCATATCACGTATGAAGTGATACCGAATCTCCATATGCTTTAACTTGTCATGAAATACAGGATTTACTGACATCTGCACACAGCTCTGGTTATCACAATGAATCACGGTTGGCTCTGGAATCTGGCCAAACAAACCTGCAAGGAGTTTACGAAGCCAAACTACTTATCGGGCTGATGTACTAGCAGCCATATACTCGACCTCTACAGTACTGAGAGCTATAGAGTTCCGCTTCCTACTGCACTAGGAAATTACTACAGAACCCAGACTGAAACAGCATCCTGAAGTACTCTCCCTATCTACAATGCATCCAGCCCAATCTGAGTCTGTAAACCCTTGCAATCTCAAGTCACATTCTGAATCATATTGTAAACCATATCCCACAGTGCCACATAAGTATTTGAGCACATGTTTTGCAACAATCCAGTGAATCTACCTCGGTTCACACATGAACTGACTGAGAGCATTCATAGCAAAACATATATCTGGTCTGGTGTTCGTCAGATACATCAAGGACCCAATCAGTTGGCGGTAAATAGTGGGATCGATCAAATTTGAATCTGAAGCTGAATCCCTCAACTTCTTCAAATTTGCATCCATCAAAGTAGCTATGGACTTGCAGTCCAACATTCTGAATCTCTTCAGTATATCTATGGTTATTTTCCTTGACTTAGGAAAATCTCCTTCTGCCTCTGCCATACTTCTAATCCCAAGAAGCAATGCATCAATCCAAGTTCCTTCATTTCGAACTCAGAGGCGAGTCTCTTCTTACACCATACGATAAGTTTCTCATTTCTGGTGAGAAACAGGTCATCAACATATAGTACCAAAATCAGTGGTTCATCATTCACAAACTTGTGGTAAAGGTTGGGGTCTACATCACTCTTGGTGAATCCCAGACTGATCAGGAATCCGTTTATTCGTCCATACCAAGCACGAGGTGCTTGCTTGAGTCCATATAAAGCCTTTTTCAGCCTGCATACAAGAGACTCCTTTCCATGGACGACAAACCCTTCTAGTTGTTCAATATATACTTCTTCCTCAATAATACCATTGAGAAAGGTTGTTTTAACATCCATTTGATGCAACTTCCATCCCATAGCTGAAGCAATAGCAATGATTGATTTGATGGAAGTATATTGAGCCTCAGGAGCAAATCAACTCCCTCTTTCTGAGAGAACCCTCCGGCAACAAATCTAGCCTTGTATTTTTCAATGCTTCCATCTGCTCCATGTTTGATCTTGTATAACCATCTAGAAGTCACAACTGACTTCTCTTCAAGTCTAGGCACAATCTCCCACACATCATTCTTCATGATGGATTGGTATTCTTCCACCATGGCATCCTCCCATACTTGGTGTCTAGATGCTTCTTCATAAGTGGAGGGTTCTGAGTCAATGATGTGACTCATCAATGCTACATAACTAAAGAACCTCTAAGGTCTTTTGCTTTCTCGAAAAGAACCATATGGGGCTTCATGCCCCTCAACATCTTGTAAAGTTTGTTGTGCCCATCTGGGTCTTTTCCGACTTACTGCAATATCTCCGAGAACATCATCTGTTGTGACTGGATCAATGGGATTAATGGGTTCATCCTTCTTTGCTAACTCATTCTAAACTAGAGGGGGAGATGATCTCATCTCCATTTCCTCATCATCGATCTTCGTGTCTGATCATCTGCCCTTCTTAACAGCCATCTCTTCTTCAAAGGTGACATCCCTGTTAACTTCAATCTGTCTGGATCCTGGGATATAAATTTTGTATGCCTTTGAAGATTCATTGTATCCCACAAAAGTTCCCTTCTTGCTTGAAGGTTCTAACTTCATCCTTTTCTCTTTGGGCACATGTATGTAGACTAGACAGCCAAAAATTCGCAGGTAACCCACTTTTGGTTTTACTCCTGTGAAAGCTTCTTCCGAAGTCATGTTCTTACTACCTTATGCAAACATCTATTTTGTATATATACAATTGTTCTGGATGCTTCAGCCCATAAGAACATAGGTAGAATCTGGTCATGTATCATGGCTTTGGTTGCCTCCATAATCGTTATGTTCTTTCTTTCAGCGACCCCGTTTTGTTGGGGGTTGTAGGGAACTGTGAACTCCCTCCTAATTCCTGCTTCCTTGCAGAAATCATTGAATTCTGTGGGGGTGTATTCTCCACCATTATCTAATCTCAGAATCTTGATCCTCTTCCCTGACAAATTCTCGACTTGTGCTTTGAATTCTTTGAATTTACTGAGTACTTCCTCGAATTCCTTGGTCTTGAGAAAGTATATCCAAGTCTTGCGTGAGTAGTCATCGATGAATGTTACATAGTATGATAGTAATGTTATCCTCCCATTGAGGCAACTGTCATCGGGTCGCACAAGTCAAAGTGTACTAGATCCAGAATTTCTTTGGATCTTCCCTCACTATCTGGGAAGGATTTCTCGGCATTCTTGCCAAGTACACATCCTCTACATGTTCCATCATGGTCTATCTGGAGAACTGGTATACCTATCACTATATTATTTACTGTTGGGAGAGCTTTATAATTAATATGAGCTAGTCTTTTGTGCCATAACTCACCCATACTTGTAGAGTCATGGACTAGGGCTTGGACTGGTATAGTGTTCAGTCGGTACAGGCTCTCTGCTCTCATACCAATTACTTTGGTTGTATCCATGCTTGAGTTCTTGTGCCAAGTAAGTACTTTTCCATCCAAAAATGCTACTTTATATCATTTGTCTTCTAAAGCTAAGATGGAAACAAGATTTCTTTTCATACCAAGTACATAGAGCACATCACTCAAATGTAGAGTATCATAAACCAGTATAGATCCATCTTAACTATGGCTCTACCAAGCGCCGAGAGGGATGAAGTTCTCTTGAGATGCAAACTCTTTTTAATTTACAAAAATGTCTAATAAGTTTTCCTACTTAGAAATGGTCAACTTGCTTAAGTAATTTCAAAATAGGGTAAATATCAGTAGAAGAATGAGGTGAGTAACATTAATAATTGTTTAATCAAATAGTTTTCCAAAAATTGTTTTACTTGTCTTTCTTTAAAACTAATAACGAATGTCAAGAGTAGTTAATGAGTAAACTAATCCATATAAATTTTTAAAATTTAGATTTCGAGAATAAATTGGAATTCGAAAATCATTTTACCATCAAATGAAGATTTTAAAAAATTTTCCAAATGTTTTTGAGAAATGACTTGTTTTTCTTTATAACTAAAAATGAGCATTTACATGTTAGGTTAACCTTGACTAGTGGTTTAAAGCACATGGTTTTAGTGGCCCGTGGTTTCTTGCTAGTTGTATTTTGCCAAAGTGAGCAGGAGAGATGATCTTAGCCTTGGCCGACCAATAATAAATCTATTATTGAAGTTTGGTTTTTCCATACGAGGTTTTATTAAATTTTATATGTTCTTGGTTTTATAATTTCTTTTTACTAAAGTCAATTGAATTTTACTACTCAGTTTGTAAGATTGTGAGTATTTCCCTAATATGGTTGTATATTTATATGAGTATAATATTTTTTATTTATTTTTTTAATTATAAGCCGACATGTTATATTTTTTTTTTTTACTTTTTATTATTATTATTTTTATTGAGCCAACATGTTCCACGTCAGCGTTACAGACGGGACACATCTCACCCACCCATTTGAGCTGTAGAAAGCGCCTCTCGGTGCAATTAGAACTCTAACTGAAAGGAGGTGGCCCCAGATCCCTTCACAGTGTAGTAAGCATCATCTCCAAGTACAGCATGGAGATGAGAATCTTTCCAACTACTTCTGACAGATTTTCTTTATATCCTATCAAGTGTCTAAATGCACCACTATCTATGAGCCAAGTATCACTAATGGTGGGAACAGTACCTGATAGAGTTGATATGAAGAAGAATTATGTACGATCTTCATTCTTTTGTTTCTTGTGATGATGATCTTCTTCGACATTAGCAGTTGAAGCTTCATGCACCCTTTTGTTTGAACTTCGACAGTTACTGGCATAATGACCATATTTCTTGCACCTGTAGCATTGTACCTGAGATAAATCCTTCTTCTCTTTCTTATGCTCTAGGGGTGGACTTGATCTCCTACCTTAGTGGTTGTGATTGTAAAACTTCCTTCCCCTTCCCTTGCCTTTCTTGACATGGGATACGAACGCTTGATTCTCCTCAGGTTGGGTGCCATGAAGCCTTTGTCGTGCTACTATTCTCGTCTCTTCCTGAGTGCATTATGCCCATAGCTTATCAAATGTTGGGCAACTTCATTCGACCACTTATTGTTTGGATGAAAGACTCCCAAGATGGTGGGAGACCATTTAAAGTGGTCATTACAAGATCCTTTTCTTTATGGATGTCTCCACTGGAATTTAGCTTGTCTCGAAGCTCGATGATCCTCATGAAATATGAGGCAATGTTTTTGGACTTCGTCATCTTCATATTCGACAGTTATTCCTCAATATGAGAGTCACATTGATGCTACTGTGTTCAAATAGCTTCTTCAAGGTCTTGAACATATTCCAAGTTGTCGTCTTTTCTAAGATCTGAGGAACCAGGTGGTCTCTAACTGAGTCCACTAAAATCCTTCTTGCTTTGGCATCATTTTTCCTCCAACGAGGTTTGTCTTCTTCGGCTTCTGGTTCTGGAACCTTTGCATTTACAAACTGTGATAGATCATTTTCTTCTAGTAGAAGAAGAACCCTATACTTCCAAAGGAAAAAGTTGGGAGCCCCTTCCTGACGATCTTCAACCTTCATACTAATCATCTTAACTGCAGATCTAGATCTAAAACCCTAGTAGAGGCTAGGTCAAAAATGAAAGTTGGAGCTTTGGAAAACTGACTCCACAGGGTGGATGTGCCCTAGCAAGGCGAGTTGAGAAGAGGTGGAGTCGAGCCAAAACTGTAGAGGAAGTAGGTCAAAAACTGAAACCCTAATTTCTGTTGCAGGTGCAAAATTAGGTCAAAAATTGAAAGTTCTCATAATTGAGTTCTGACTTCACCAAAAGATGCGCTCTCCTTAGAGCAAAATTCCCAAGGCTCTTTTCTTGCCAAAAAGTTGAGTAAAGGCTTTGAAAGATGAAACCCTAGTTCCGGCAGGATTCCAAAAATGTTTTGGCAATGACTTCTTCTAACCTGGCTCTGATACCATGTTAGATCTTCACAAGATTATAGCAGTATATCTTAATTGCATTTACCAATAGGATCACTAGAAGAAAGACAAAGCACAAAAAAATGACACGAGTTTTTATCCTAGGAAACCCAATCGAGAAAAACCCAGCAAACCTTCGTATAGAGATAATGATCTTCTGAGAACAAAGAGAAGAAGAACAGGAGAGAAAATGTCTCGCAGATATAACCCCAAAAAACACTACTCTAGGTTGTTGTAGCGCACCGTTTCTTTGCACTGAGTAGCTATGAATGCGTGTAATAATGAAGAAGGGTGCCTCCTATTTATATTGATTTTCCTAGTGGAAAATCACTAGGGCCAACCTACTTTAGGGAAATACAAATTTAATTTATTTTTTATTCTTTTCTTTTCTATTATTTCCCCAAGGTTTACAATGAATAATTACAACAGTATAATCTCCCGTAGGAGGTACAAGGAAGTACAATAAGAATAGCTTCCGAAGTTGCACAAATTGCAACAGGTCTAACCTCCTCTTACATGCTTACCATCACTAGAACAACACCATACATAGTCTGCTTTAAAAGGACTGCAAGTTTGAGCAGTAACAGGACCCATGAAGAATAGAATTCCAAGACAATGATCAGCCTCCACCCATCAAAGAGTATAACCTTTATTGAAGAATGAATCTAGCATTTAAATCTTGATTCAATATATGTACCCTTTAATATTATGTTATCAGATTTGTTAAGTGATTTGGCCCTAAGGCCCCTCAGTATTTGCACCTACACTCTGATACCAAATGTAGTGACCATAATAATATACAGATTTTTAAGCACAGATTTCTTGAGAAAATTTTAAAGAAAACTAGCCTATCAAGTGTATATCATCAAACAAATAATGACAGATAACTAGCAGAAATTGAAGGCTGTCAGGCAATGAGAAGAATCTTTACTTACCTTATTGATGACCAGCTTACTAGTTTTGATTGATGACTTATCTTAAGAAGTTTTGGTTGAATTCTAGTCTTGTCTACCTTAATAGACATGACAATAAAAGGAACTCAAATTACAAGGATATACAATAAATGTTATGGATATACAAAGGGACATTATGTATTTGTGCAAAGATATGAAGAATTGATATTAAAACATCTATTACCTAGTCATAGTCATAAGCATGTGGGACATAATTGTGAGGAGTATGGATAAGTCATGATGGAACATTTAAGATGAAGCAATCATGATGACATAGCCATGGTATGAACATAATGGTAATAATCAAAGCAAAGAAGTAGAAGAGACCAATAGTGATAATTTAGCATATTTAAGGTACCTTTAGAGCAAGTAACACTCGAGCTAATCGTTGTGAATAACAAAATGAATCTATATTGGAACCTTACTCATAATCTAGTTGGATGTTGTGATGATCCCTTTAATGTTAAAAGATGTGATTACTTATTCTTACGTGTGTTATGCACTATTGGTTATCCATTTCCCAGATATGATATGTTAAACTGAGAATCAAGATAAGAGTATTTATGAGGTTATGCAATTTTATAATCTACTAGTACATAGTCCCATCCCATATATGATGATATAATAATGTCCAATGGTATGCATACGGTCGTACTGCTGAATGATTTCATGGTATGATTTGATGGCGAGTGATACTTGGTTATGATGCTTATTATTTCATGAGGATGACATTTGAAACTCAGCTTGATACTTACTATTTCATGTCAGCATCTAGCTTGTGATATGCTATTGTTCATGTTGATATTCAATGTGGTGCTTAATTGCATAAGATGTTAATTCATGATGGCTTTTCATGACATAATAGTTTAGTAAGATGATATCAATAAACTTTTAAAATGATTTTATGATGTATCATGGCTTGTTATTTATGATGGTATCACATAGCATAAGGGCTTCAATAAAATGTTTAATTAAAACTTGGTTATGAAGCATATTTTACCATGATGATGGCTTATGATGCACTCTATTGCAAATATTGACATGTGATGACGCATTCTCCGTGAGCACATGTGATTCGTGATTGATTTCATGATATCTTTTCATCTTGAGAAAATAGATATTAATCATTCTTCACATGTGGTGAGTGGAAGTTTGTTTCAAGTTATCCACTCAAAGAGCCTAAAGAGGCTAATCATTATAGGATTTTGTGGGGGCCCATAACCACGAATGAGAATGGCTATTACAAACACCTTATGGGTTGGGGACAAACTCAACAATTAACTCTATGCCAGTGATTCTTAACTCTTTTAACGGAAGTCCACGACTGGAGGTATCCTTGCGATAAGGGATGCATATGGAGAATGACTTTCGATGCCAAGAGTTGGTGCCTTGAGGGTAAATATAACGAGAGTATAGGCCAACCTTTCAAATTGCTTGGGGTATAATGATCCTAGTATCAAGATCGAGGTACCAATAACCAGATGTCGGTTAATATCGATGAGGGCTAGACTCCAGTTAAATTTCAATGAGGCTGCAAATTTACCGATAGTTGGGAGGGTGGCTATGCCATAGTAACTTCTCAGGGAATTTCCGATGCCTATGGTATGATCCACGAACAGTTTACAATAAAGGGGCTATGCCATGGGGAGCGGGACCATCCAAAGTTGGTGAGGAGGATTATGGAGGTGGAAGATGGTATGATTTTCAGGGAGAGGGTGAGTAAGGAAAAAGAAGTTTTCACAAATGTGTACTTTTATTTTTCCTTTATTTATTGGAATGATGCTTGAAGGTGTAATGAATTAATGCACAATTGTATGATTGATTGCATAATAGACACCTAGGAAATTAATCCAAGGCATATGGTAACTTAGGGCGTCATAATTGTGTTAGTGTAGGTGGGATATTTCTATGTGATGGACACACATATAAATCTCTCATCTTCACATTAGTACTGGCTATCTATATTACCTATTATCTACATGATTGATTGACATCTTTGTATTTGTTGCTATGGGGTTATAACTTCGGGAAGGAGTTTCATGAAGGGGAGAAGTATGTAACAACCCAACATTAGACATTAGTGTATGGCATATGGTAATGGTAAAAATGTCAAGAAATGTATAAAAGAATTAAAAATGAAAATGTGCATATTAACTTAAATTAGGTGTGTGAGTAACAAGTGTATCATGCATGCCAAAAAGTAAGAAATTGAGTAAAATATGGAAATTAAGCAATAAAAAGGGGGCAAGACCAAAATGAGGGGGCTCTAGTCTTGCTAGTGGAGTTTTGGGGCTTCTTACTTGTTTTGCTGGTTTGGCTTGTGTGTGTCTACTAAGAGGAGCATAAGGAAAAGGAGAGGGCAGAACTCTGATGGATGGAGAAATAGTGAATACTTAAAAGAGTTATGCTATACCTCATCTGACATAGGGTTAATTGTTGAGGGCTCGGGGACCTCAGCCTTTTTGGTTGGGGGTTGGTTGGGTGGAGAGTTGTCCCCACAAATGTTGTTGCAAACAGAGGAGCTGGCAGCTTGACAGCTCAAGTAGGACAAGGGTTGCATCCAAACTGGTAAGCTGGTCATCAATAAGGTAAGTAAAGATTCTTCTCATAGCCTCACAATCTTCAATTTCTGCTAGTCAACTGTTATTATTTGATTGATGATATACACTTGTGACTTTATAGACTAGTTTTCTCTAAAAAATTCTCAAGAAAACTGTGCTTAAAAATCTGTACATTATTATGGTCACTACATCAAGGTTTTTAAGCCTAGTGGACTAGCTCAAGTGGTTAAAGTGTTTTCAGTTTCATGCAGGAGGTCTCAAGCAAGGTTACTTGGGAGCGGGAGCAAAAGCGAGTAGCGGGAGCGAAGCGAAAAGCGAAATTTTCAAAAGCTTCCGGGGTGGGAGCGTTTTTTATATATATAAATTTTTATATATTTTGATGCATATGTCAACAAAATCATGTGCATCCATCAAAATTCAAACCATTATACACAAATATGCAAAGTTTCTCATGTATATAGCAAGTAAGAGTGCATACAACCAAAATAGATCCAAGTGCAATCCATATCTAAACCAAAGTACATAAATAAATACACTATAAACTAGGGATTCTTCAAAAACTCGTTTTGAGGCCACCAACATCAGGATACATAGAGGGGTTGATGTGTTTGATTAAATGGCAATCCCATACTCTTATACATGATAGAATCCAGTGGAAACATTGCAATCCTGAAATCCTACAAAACTGTTAACCCTGTTGAATTTTGAATGGGATCAAAAATTCTACTTTTTGCATTTGAAGTCCGATGAGGTTGGAACCACTCTCAAACATCCTGAAACAATTAATGGTAATGTTCAAAATTTAAGTAAAATGATAGAAAATGAAAGATAAGGAGAATGCCAACTTTTACTTTAAAAATTGAATATTACCATTTAATGCTACTGATGATTAGTAGGGTTAGGTTTTTTGTTATTAGAGTAGGCTTTGCCTCCTTTAGATAGCATTAGTATGGACCTAGGGTTAGTAACCCCCCACCCATCACTTAAAATTTTGGGTTTTTTTAAAGAAAACTTGGAAAAAAAGGTGGGAGCGTTTTCTTTGCCTGGAAGCTAGCTTCCTGAAAACGCTCCCGTATAGGAAGCGCGCTTCTTGGACGCTAGCAAGCTTCGGGAGCGGGGGTGAAGCGGGGGGGGGTGTGCTCCCACGCAACATAGGGACTCTCAAGGTCAATTCACTGAGCTGGCTTCCACTGTTGGATGCCTCGCTCAATCTCCCTGTCAAGTCAGGCACCACAATTGGCATTGACAAGATTGTATTGGTACCATCTGCTATAGCAGAGAAGTGCCCAAGAATTTCCACATGAGGTGTTGAAAAAAGTATAAAGGTTTTCAAAAAATGGCATTGTTTGCTGCAAAGATAGATAATATTTATTTCAAACTTGGCACCACCAGGTGTAGTTGCAAAATATTAACACAAATGGAGTAGCTTATTAAGATAGCAAATACAGTTAGAAGATTCCAACTAGAGCTAGCCTAGCATCATCTACCACCCTCTAACCGTTGGAGTGGTTAACAAGTTCAAAGTCTGCAGGGATAAAACTTGAGACGTACACTGTGCTTTCACTTTGCAGTGCTTATATTCAAGAAAAAAAACCATTAGTTCAATATCGATGGGATACAATGTAACGTTTAGCAGTCATTTAAACTTTAAAGCTGTGGCTTCCCTTTCATTTTTATAGAAACCAATTTTTAGCCAGAGTGGGATCAAAACTCTTGGGACATGTCACTTCAAGGATTCTAAGGTAGAGCCTAAACAGGAATGCGCTGAGAATAAAACATGGGCAGTTGTGGTAAACTCCCACTGATCTACCACCAGACCACAGTCCCGCAGTCAAAGCTTTGGTTTATCTTGAGATCTCAGCTCTGCGACCTAAACCTCCCATCATTAATCCCCTAACCCCAGGACATTGAAACATGTAGACCTAAGAGTCGATAAATTGCATTCCACCAGCTGAATTCACATTTATTGTGCATACTCTCATAAGCAGAGTCTTTTGGCAGCATGCGTGTTTTGTCTTCTTCTAAATTGTTTTTTTTGCGCTTTTAAAAGGCATTTTTCTTCTGGTAAATCGTTATGATGTAAACAATAGCACTTAAATCAAGGTTAATATTGTTTTGCTTTTCAAGCTATGCTGGAAGTTCACTAACAGAACAAATATTATTCTAAAAGTCAGTTAACAAAATATTGATCACCTGTTAACTGGTTTTGTTTTAATAGTTAAGTGGGTGGCAATATTCTCCGCCAGGTTTCAAGTCCCAAAGACATTTTTCGTATATACAAGTAGGGTATTTCAAGCAGTTTGGAGTCAACAGTTAGGGCCAAGTGTAAGTCCTTGACAAATTTGGCGAAACGAAACAAGTATCACATAGCGGCTTCTTAGCTAAAGGGATTGTTCAAGAGTATTGTAACCCAGCTACAGCCCGCCATCAATTCTCTTAGATTGGGAGCATTCAAAAATTGAACATGATTATAACTTAAGGCACTATTGTAGCTCCATTATATCAGAGTCTTACCTAAATTTACCTGGCGTTGGGTGCTTTGGCGACGATTTTTATCAACGAGAACTTGAATTTCTTCTCGAGTGAGTGGCTCCCCCAGGACTTCATATCTAGACCTGCTCTGAATGTAACCCCTCGGCTGTTGCGAAGCCTCCTCGTCGCCGTCAATCAACCTGACGGCAGTGCTTTTAACAGGAGCGGACCAGCCGGTCCATTCTCTATCCAGCCTGCCGGGGCCAAACGGTGAAAACTTCGGCTCCCGGAAGCCCAGTGGACTAGACTTGGGTATCTCCGTGTAGCTAAACTGAAAATCAAATGGGAGCTCGGAATGCAAAACGGTTTTGCCGCTTCTGTCCAGGGACGAAGGGGGCTTGTATGGAGGCTTCTGTTTCTTTCCGGAAGGAGGCGGCTTTTTCCATTGTGGTTTCTGGAATTGGCCTTCGGATTCTATGAATTTGGGGGCTCTCCATGAATATTTATTTGAACTTTGAGGTTTGTCGGAGGAATGGAAAGCTGCCTGTGACGAAAAATGGCGGAGTGTGTGCCTGAGCCGACGGGTAATAGCGGCCATGGCTACTTTTGTAATGTGCAGGGAATTATTTACATTATGGAAAATCGAGCTCGTAGAAACAGCCGAGATCGATCTCAAGACTTCTGGATCCTTCAAATCTCTCGACACGCCCAGAGTCCAGAAATGCGATACTTTGAGGATTTTCAAACGGGATACATTTTTTTTCAGTCCACCCCGAAAATATCTTCGAAAACCCAAAACCCTTCGTGGGATCTCGTTCACTTGACCAAAAGCTTGATGTTGGTTTGTTTTCAAAATAAATTTTTAACCATTTGCTTGGGTTGTTTTCAAAAATAAATTTCGCATTCACTCTGTTGATGTTGATGTTTTTTTTTAAACCCAAGTGGGATTGAACTCGTAACCTCCAATTTATAACAAGTGACTTCATAATAACGGAACCGCTAATGAGCCACACCCATGTGGGCATGTTGATATTGATGTTAAGGTGAGAGTTCATTGTTTTTTTAAAGTAATGGAGATTTATTACTTACTGGGGATAGAGTGAGGGTTCATTGTTTTTTTAAAGCAATGGAATTTGAAATCTGTAAGAGTCTACACTGAAGGGAAATCGGGATATGTTCATATAGCTTCTATGGTGGCTTTAATTGAAAATTTGCTTCAATAACGGATAATGATAACGCTACTATAGTTGATTAGTTTTCATGTAATTTGTTATACTTGTATTTGGTTCTTCTTTGAATTTATCTTTTTGGCTAGCATCTTGTGTAATTCCTAATTGTGGTTCAAAGTCGAGGATACTAAAATTCACGTCATGTTTTGTTTTTTTGCAGTCATAAAGCTTCTAGTGTACTTGTTTTAATAAAAAATGTAACCAGTTTTGAAACTAAACCCAAATAAAAGCTAAAGTATTATCTGATATCAAGTTTCGATTGTTTTTAGATATCCTATAACATGTTTTATGGTATCTTGCAAATTGCAAGTGGAAGTAGAGCTTCCCATTTTGTTTCTCACTTTATTGTCTATGCATTGCAACTTAGTTGTTCTTATGTTTAATTCTCCCAAGAAAGAGTGCTAGATACATCCAAAATGAAAAAGGTCTATTGCTCATTTCCAAAAACCTCTGAAGTTTCCATGTAGTCTATTTGTTTTGTCATTGACGCTTCCTAGACCTGGGAATCTATATTTTTAATATACATATATATTTTCAGAAAATACTAGAGCTACCGTTCATATTTCAGGTTGACATTTTTTCCTCTGCATATTCAAAAATTTAGACCATAGAATATGAAAACTCAAAACAAATGGAACTTGATGAGAATACTTGCTTATGTAAAGTTGCCTTCGTTTCCGATAAGTGTTTTATGTTTTGGGGTAGAAGTTGTTCCTTGTGGCTACTTGCATGTACCATAACCTTGCCTTATGGTATTTAAGTGTGTTGCAACTTTTGTCCTCTGGCCTTGTAGGGTTTCACTCATAAATTTTGAGTTGCAACTAGCTTTGTGGCCTTTGCAATCTTGCAATCAAACTTGACTATATGTTATGGATCATTGGCAAGGCTAAAACCAACATTTTCTTCAAGGAATTTGAGCTTTCACTAATTATGGAATATGAGGAATTATTAGTTTAATCATAAAGGCCAAAGAGATGTTTTACAAGATGTATTATACATTACAAAAGCATGTTATAGTTTGTCGTTGTCAATTGCTTTCTACAATGTATTTCAATCTAATTTTTCTAACATCCCACAAAGCCAAGAAATATCATACCATACCCGAAAACTAAAGCATGTATGTAGAGGAAAAAGTGACTGTGTGCCACATAGTCACTTTGTTTCCTAATTATGTTCAATTTAAGGATGCAACTTTCCCTCAGGATTACTTTTGAGTGTGTTACATATTCAAATATTTCTCAATGAATTATGCATTTGCCACAATCATGAATTATAAGTTGTGGCAATTTTAAAAATTTGCTTTTGAATTCAAATTGTTGGTTATGTATATAAGCCAACTTTAATGCTTGACATTACTAGATCAATAAGATCACTCATTAGTGATTGTTGGGAAGTTTTCACATTCGAATGCACCTTGAAACATCATAATGTAGCTTAACAACTCGTGTCCATACAAATTTTGGTGGATAGATGGTGTACTTCCTTAGATCTTGTTGTTCATTCGATACAGCCTGGCTTGTATGTTTGGTGCTTGGTTTGAACTTTAGTATAACTTGTACCATCTCTAATTGCAACAATTGAAAAACCAGAGGCCTTTGGACATCTACACTCTTTGGCTTCCCAAATAATTAAGGAGTTTTGGCACTTAAATATGATTTTATGGATTATCATAATTCTCCAATATCATACTTTCATGGAATTATGGTAAAGCTGTTTAGCCAAATTCTCAATTATTCAATCATGAAAATTTTCTCACTAACATGTAAAATGGTTCTTTACGGGATTATTGAACTACTTTAGGTTCGAAGTATAAAAGGCCAAAGCATGCATTTTAAAATGACTTGCCTACAAAGTTTTTGGGAAATTAAATGGCAAAAAGGCCTTCAAAAAATCCTTAGAAGGATAAAATCTTTGTTAGCATTAAAGTAGCTACCAGGGTAAGGGTAGCTACTAGAAATTTCCTCTTGGAACTAATATTGACTAGGCAATGAAATCTAAGAGTTTATCTAGGCCAATATTTTGGATTGTGAAATGTAAAATGTGTTTTTTAATACAACCTCTCCTTTGGTAGATCATAAAGGAGCAAGCTCTCTTGGGCCAAATTGCACCTTTCTAGTTGTTGTTGGGTTTCAGTCTCAAATTATTTATGGTATTTCTTTTGAGTTGCCTCCTCCTGTGATAGCACCTGAAACGATTGATTGCCTGATACTCTTTTCAATTTTTAGAATAGTTGCGGGGAAGAAATGATGTGGAGCATCCGGTTAAGTTTTAGGTTAGTGGGAATTATTTCCTTGTCAAATTTTGGATTTCAAGGGAATGTCATGTAGAGATTGGCCGACCTAATTCCTCTCATATATAGTTTGCTCTAATTATATGCACCCATTTTAAAGCATATCACAAATGTTTTAAAATAAATCCAAAAAAATGATGCCCCCATATCCATAATTGTGGGTCTAAGCGTCCATGCAACTCACCAACACGGATTTCTTTAATGCGAAAAAAGAAAAAGAAAAAAAGTTATATGTTTCTACAACTTTGTTGACAATGATATAACCTTCACCTAAATTTATTGACAACTATAGAAAGACTATACATGGCTTCTATGTGTGTACTTATTACAACCAACACCCTAAGCAACAATATCTTACCACTATGAACTCAAAATCTACTTGCTACAGGCTACAAATCATAACAACCAAACCATACTACATAACTAAAGAAACCATTCATCAAACTGAGTGGTGCAAATACCCATTACATACAACCCTATGTATTTGATGAATTCATAAATGAGTCACCATGGTTTACCAACAACATGAGATGAAACAATAGTCAATCATGTCACTCAAAGCTGCACCTCACCCAAGAAATTCGAATTACTGGAAGTTGGGCTTGTTTGCCAAACAATGGCGGCATTCATAAACAATTATATGCAAAAATGAAATGGATGCTTGTAAAAACGTTTTGGCAATATAGAGCTTGTGCAATCCTCTAAAAACGTCCACAGAAGGTTGCCTAAACCTAGGCAAAACAATAGCATGAATTTGACACCATAATTCCGTTATTTACTCATGCAAATGAAGGTCACAAATCACTGAATGTAGGTGAACAAAACATCACGGTATAGGGTTGATTAGTTTGTTTTGCATTAAAATTTGTTAGAGTAGTGAGTGGATTGGTCAATTGGGGAGTATGAGCAAAGGCTCTAGGCTACCAATTCATTAAAAAAAATACGACCTTTCTCACACATGAAATTGAAGCAAAAAAAAACATGAATAGAAACCACAACAACTCATCCACAGTAGACAAATGTTTTATCCTAGAAACCCAATTTGGGAAAACTAGCTTGGAATGGTAGTGATCGATCTTATTTAATCAACAATTACAAATCTATTACGAAGAATTGGCTCTCTCTTGGCCTTGAGCAATTCACTACAGGAAAGAACCCCCTTTCAAATCTCCACCGAGGAACCCCTATGAATTCGTTGAAGAATAAGTTATAGTCAACATTGGAAATATGTTGGGTAGATGGAAGGATAGGAATCCTTGCCCTTTCATTTCCCCTTCTATAGCTCTCTCTTTCCCTTTGTCTTATTGCTAGCAGCATTACATTAGCACCACTAAGCTTGTTTTGCAAGTGGGTAGTTGATCGAGTCAACATGTGCCGTCACGCTAACAACTCAACCCCCTACTTTATCTGCTTTTGTAGTTTAAACTACTCTTCTGCAGCTTCCATAGCTTAGTTGACAACTTTTGTGGCTTTGTCAACAACTGATTATCTACCTAGACATTAGTACCATATCGTTATTGGTTATTTTCAAATCATTCAGATCACACCTCCCCATTGGGAGGCTTTTAGTCCCCAAAAACTAAATCATGGAAACACATGGATTCCACTTGCTTCTTTGTGTCCACCACTCCATCATTGCAAAAGGTTGCTTGTTGTTTGCTTCTCTGCCCCTGTTTTTCTACTAGAGGAGAAGGGCTCTCTCTCCCTCAGTGTGCTTTGACAAGGTAGGATTTACCACCCTTAACCAAGCGATATTTGTTTTCTCTCATGTAGAAGGTAGTGTCCCTATCCCATAATTATGGGTTGCCAAACATCACTTAACATGTGTTTAATGGTGCAACCTCATGCTCTACTTCCTCAATATACTTAGCATTAATGACAAACATGACTTTACATCTTCGGGTGATTCTCATAATATATTTCCCTGTAACGTCCCCAACCCTCTAACTGACGAAGAGGACGCTACCATACCATTATCTATCCGAGAAACTAGCCCTATGAACATATACATAAAAACTAAAATGCTTTGAAACTAAAACATGGATACATCATTACCATTCAACGGAAGCAAAACCATACATTCAAGCATTCGACATGTTCATTTTAATTCATTAAACAATAAATACAATTGCAGAGATGAAATAGACAAGAATACTTATCCTTGAATGAAGCTCCCCGCAACCAGCTATGTCGCTGCAACATTCCACCCAACCATAGGCCAGTGTGCTCCTTAATCTCTCAGCAGCACTGCCACCCCCGAGTTGGGCTTGACTCCCCAAGGAATAAGGAAACTAAGCAAGCTCACACATAGCCAAGGATACACAACTCAGTCAAGCCAACATAGTTGGGTTTATCAGGCCATCAAGGAGCTAGGAAAAGATGACTGCTAAGTTGGTGGGCTCACTGAAGAGCTAAGGACACTTGTACCAAAACTAGCCTGACTTCTAGGACACCCACACACACCCAACACAAGGATTCAATCCCTTCTTTGCTACACAGTCCCTCAGGCCCTAACTTCCCTTATAGTGCTATTCAGGGGGTGTGGAGAAGAAACCCAGCCCTCTAGCTCTGTCTATGAGGCTCCCGAACACACCAGGTTTATCAAGCAGATCAAGCCTTCATTCCCACTCCAAAACAGTCCAAAGATCAATCACTGCATACACACAGCAAAATCGAGCAATTCACAGCTTTGGGGAAGAAAATGAAACATTACGGTAGCCAAAATGGTGATACACAGCTCCGATTGAGCAAAATGATCTCAAAGTTGTTCTTGTCCCTAACGTGGCCAAAAAAACTCAACGACAACCCACACTCGTGGGGAAAACAACATCCACAATCTCACCACTGAAAACAATGGGAAAGACACAGCCCGATTGGGGAGGAAATCAGACTCAACCGACTCTCAGCATGGAGATGGATTTGTATACATAGAACCACAAAACCGGTAAGGTAGCTATGCATAGCAACATCCAAAAACGAGATTTACACATACAACAACTTCCATCCGTTTGAGAGAGAGCCCAACGTGACTGTCGGATGATGAGAAAAAAATGTTCAGGGTCCAAAATTGTGAATGAGAGCTCCACACAGCCAAATCATGAGGGTAAGGCCACACACACAGGGAAAATCGGGAATGCCCAAAAACGGCTCTCCCAACTTTCTGCGTGAGTGAAAATTGAAGAATGAGGGTCGTGGTCGCTTCTCCTGCCCACGTGAGGGTCAATCAGCTCCTTGGTGGAGTGTGCATGTGGGCAAGGACTGACAGTCCTGCCACACACCACTACCCAGGCAATAACTTCCCCCAACTAACTTTAAAGGTTTTAATGTGGTAGTTGACTGATTGAGACAAGGAAAGGTGAGTAAGTCAAAAGGGTGGGTGACAACTAAATGGGTTTAACAACTGACACTTGACTATTCCCCATTGGCCCCAAGGGTTAAATAATTTCCCTCCCCATCCTTAGGAAAATCATGCCATTTTCATTATGGTTGCATTGACATAGCTGGTTGTGGGTTTTTTTAATTAAAATGCATGTTTACATGATGCCAGAATTAATATGTGCCGAATAGCACGATATACCATCGACAACGATTTTAATCGTCGGAACATAACACAATAAAATCGATGGTGGGGCTTTTGCCTTTAGCTCCACACCACGATTAATTACAATCTATACATCATATACATTTTAATGCAAACGGGGTCAAAACCAAGGTTTTACATTCCTGTGCAACCTTGATAATGAACTTGGTTGTATAAGATCATAAGATTCCAACCCAATCTTGTCAACTAAGGTTTTACAAATCATATTACATTGAGAACCACTGTCAAACAAAGCATTTACCTTCTGGTTCTTCACTTGAAATTTGATTTGGAATAGTGCATGTTTATCTCGAATTTCCCTAGGCTACTGCAATGTAGTACAAACTTTGGCTTCATCCAAATTAGAGGTGTTTTCTACCACTTATTATTTTGTCTTGGTGGATGCATTCACTTCCTCTTGTACTTGTGTCATTTTGGACGCAATTTCAGATGAAGTTTCCAAAACTTCTCATATGTGTGTCCATACGCATCACAATGTTTGTAATGCCTATTGGGATCCTTCCTTTTCTTGGTTATGGCTACCATATTCTTGTCTTTTCTCTTGCTATTTCTTGTTGGCCCTTGTGTGACTGCCCCTTCTTGGTGTCCATCTCAATGTACAGAGCCTTCTTGCTTGCCTTGTTTATGCTCATCAAACTAGGAAGTTGCAACTACCTTCGAATGTGGTTGAATAGTCCTCCAAGGTACTTTACCACTACCCCCGATATAAAATTGAGCACATAGATCTATGGATCAACACACAACTCACAAAATAAATCACACAATTTTACTTAGGAATTGAAGAATGAAACAGTGCAAAAATGGCTTGCAACTGTGAATGCTTTCATTAATCAAAAGTAATTGGATAATTAATTACAATGTAATACATTGATATTAATAACCAGTCAATTCAAATGCATGAGAGAGGAATTTGAATTGATTGACTCTACTTAGCTGAATGGTTAACTAGACATGTCTAAATCACTATCGGAGTTCAACAACCCAACTCAAGTGTCTAATTCAGTCTTAATTACCAGTTAACTAGTCTAGCTGACTGTGGTAGGTGAATAAATGTGCCTCACCCACATGCATCCATGCATAGCTAGTGTTAACTTAATAGAATTGAATGTAACAAACTAGAACTTAATGTAACTGACTCGTAACTGAGCTTGACTAGTCACCAACTGAACTCAATTGAAGGAGGTTGGTGTCGGCACTCCCAGTGGCTCCTAAATTGTAGGGATTGATGTAGGAGGCTCCTAAACTGATGCATGCAAGTGCAGTTAGTGGCAGTTAGCCTCAATTAGTGTTCCCCGCACTCTAGTAACTGGTACATGTGGCCCAATTAGGCTAAGTGGACCCAATGGTGCTAGTGACTAAATATAGACTGAAAGGACTCATGATTTAGACATAATTGACCAAATTGGACAAGGGAGGAGTATAATCCTAACACCCCCCCTGAATGCTAACTTGGACAATTTGTGGGCCCTGGTAACTAAGGCCATAGGTCACCCATTACAACTAAAGTAAATTAACTGGTTAATACAAGGAAACAGGGAAAAACCACATGGGAAAAATTACAACTAGGCCAGTAGAATCAGGATCAATCTTGTTCTTCTGTGCACAGGTATCCTAGGGCCTGGCATGTGAACTTCTCCATCCAAACTAAATGATTATGTCTGGAGGAATCTTCCTCTTTGGAAGAAGAATAATGTGCTCAACCGAATTAGGAACATAGACAGCTGCTGGATGAAAATTGGACCCATGTAGAGCAACTAAAATCAATTGATAAGAGAGCAAAAGTGTTTGAGGATTTGAGCCATGTGAGGAACACTCAAGCAACTAATATGTTGTAGCCTTTAACAACAAATCATGAGTGGTAAAATCAGCCCCAAGTGTTAGGAGTAAGTGTCCAGGCAGATGCAAAATGTCTTCCTCTTTACTAATTCTGTGAGGAAATGAGCATGTGACCAAAGGTAGAGAAGCCCTGGGACTGTGGAGAGCGAATGCTTGAGCTCCATAATCTGATGTAGCTTCAGAAGTAACTAATGATTCACAAATAAAAATAGCATCAACCTCATAAGAGGAAACTAACACCAAATCCCCAACAACAAATTTGAAGAAGACTTGCGGTACTTGATTTTTCACACCGAGATGGGTGAGAGCAACTACAAGCATGACTAAAAGCTCGTGGAATCTAAAATTTGAACCAAATAATATCATATCAGATCCAAATAAGTTCATATTAGATCCAAAAGTGTGGAATGAAATCAAATCCCCAACAACAATTTTGAAGGAGACTTGCGGTACTTGTTTCTTCACATCAAAATTGATGAGAACAACTACAAGCAGTACCGAAAGCTCATGAACCTGAAATATTGAACCAAGTAATATCATATCAGATCCAAAAGTATGGTCCACCGAGACGGTAGATGCACAGTTTTCTCCTTTTTCAAAATTCTGAATATTGGTGCATGCAAACCTGTAGGAATTTGATGGAAGATCTAGATCAAGGAGAGCGAATGGATCACTCCTACAATCTGATATTTTTTCCAAAATATCCAATGTATTACTTATTTGCACACCAACAACAACATTAAAGGGATATAAATCAAATTCCTCTTCACTTTCGAAAGCAATCACTGGCAAATTTTGCATAGAATTTAATGGAGAATCACTGGAAAATGTTTGCATAGAAGTGAAACGGTGTTTTTCTTCAATACCAGAGATTCAAATGTCTTATTCTGTATCAATCATATGAGAAGATGATATATCATAGATCTCACAAACTTCCGGAGCATCAGCAGAAGGAGTCAATGCAAGGAGACTTTCTTGAATTCGAATTGACTGTGTAGAATATTCTGCTACTTCTTCATCTTGAACAACTTCGACAGAGAGAGTAGAGGTCGAGACTTTTGGATCAAGAACTCTTCTGGTGCTGGGTGTGCTCTCCAAATTGCTATTATGATCCTCACTATGATTGCCAAAGGCTCTGTCCAATTTTGTCCAGAGATCCTTTGGGTATTCAACAGATTTAGTGAGGTAGCACAAGCTAGGAGAAAGGGACAGACCTATTGCTCCAAAGGCTGCATCACCGTCATTCAGCCAATCATTATCATCATCAAAATACTCTTTACCAAGTCCAATATACACCTCATAGAGATCTTGTCTCTTCGGAGATGCAATCATCTTCAACTTCCATTATGAATAGCTTGTGAATGGGGTAAGAAGAGGAACTAATGAATCCATTCGAATTTGTATGCGCAAAAACACAAAAGGGGCACCATAAGGTTGGACAGCCTGCACTTTTCAAGTTTTCATCACACCTATCTTAGTTAATCAAGCAATGCTTGATCAACAATTCCTTTGCTTAGGATTTATGTGGTAAACTTGTCGCTTCTGGTGCAGTGCTGGAAGGAGCAATTTTGCTCAATTTTTTTTTTGATCCAAGTATGAATCTGTAGTAGGAGAATTGCCTTGTCTTGCCAAGGCTCCGATACCATATAAAATTGAGCACATATATCTATGGATCAACATACAACTCACAAAATAGATCACACAATTTTACTCAGGAATTGAAGAATGAAACAGTGCAAAAATGGCTTGCAACTGTGAATGCTTTCATTAATAAAAAGTAATTGGATAATTAATTACAACGTAATACACTGGTATTAATAACCAGTCAATTCGAATGCACAAGAGAGGAATTCTAATTGATTGACTCTACTTAAGTGAATGGTTAACTAGACATGTCTAAATCACTATCGGAGTTCAACAACCCAACTCAAGTGTCTAATTCAGTCTTAATTATCAGTTAACTAGTCTAATCGACTGTGGTAGGTGAGTAAATGCACCTCATCCACATGCAGCCATGCATAGCTAGCACTAACTGAATAGAACTGAGTGTAACTGACTCCTAACTAAGCTTGACTAGTCACCAACTGAACTCAACTGAAGGAGGTTGGTGTCGGCACTCCGAGTGGCTCCTAAATTGTAGGGATTGATCTAGGAGGCTCCTAAACTGATGCATGCAAGTGCAGTCAATGGCAGTTAGCCTCAATTAGTGTTCCCCACACTCTAGTAACTGGTACATGTGGCCCAATTAGGCCAAGTGGACACAATGGTGCTAGCGACTAAATATAGACTGAAAGGACTCCTGATTTAGACATAATTGACCAAATTGGACAAGGGAGGATTATAATCCTAACACCCAACTCTACCAAAGAGATACCCAACCCAATGGCTTGCCTCATGAATTCAAAAATGTATTCTTGCACTCCTTCTCCATGTTCTTGCTAAAGGTACTACAATTTCATGAGTTTCTCCTCTTCATAACCTATGGGATAAAATTGTGATTTAAGCAAGGCCTTGAAATCCTCCCAATTCGAAATCATAGGCTTATGGCCCATCCTCAATGCATCCACATAACTCTCCCAACACAATAGAGCATGTCCGATGACCTTTAAGCAAGCAAAAGAAATATGTTGTGCTTATTGGACTTGATAAAGGCTAAATAAACTTTGATTTGGTTCAACCATCTATTTAAGACTTCACTGCTAACTTGACCATCAAACATTGGAATTTCAAGTTTCGCTTCAACTTTGAAAGGAACATTTGAAGATGAGGAAAAAAATTGTTTTTACCTTAATCATCAGGCTTCTCACCTTTGGAGTCTTTTGAATTAGACTTATGTTCCCCATGCCCATTTCCCACTGAATGTGCTTCCATACCCTTCATTACCAAGAGTTGTGTTACCATCTATGTTGGTGCAACAATGCTCTTTTCTAACATAGTAAACTTGACCTTTGGATATTCCCTATCATGTTCTTCATGAGAATTCCCTACCATTGTTGGTCCTCTGCATCTCTATAGGCTTGGCAGTAATGCTTGTCCACTGGCTCAATATCCACTACGGTTCTTTACCATACAAGTACTCCAAGTAGTTTTGAACTTGGCTCTGATACCAGATGATCTATAATTACAGTACTAAGTGTCCACACAACTAACCAACATGGATTTCTTTAATGCAAAAAAAAAATCTTTGTTTCTGCAATCTTGCTGGCACTGGAAAATAAGATTCACCTGGATGTATTGACAGCTATAAAAAGACTGTACATGGTTTCTCTATGTGTACTCTACTACAACCAACACCTTGATAAACAATATATTACCATGGTGAACTAAAAATTATGGGCTAATATGCTTGCTACAAGCTACAAACGAGAACAACCAAACCATACTACATAACTGAAGAATCCATTCATTAAACTAAGTTGTGCAAATGCCCATTACATACAACTTTATATATTTGATGAATTCATAAATGAGTCACCATGGATTTATTTTTTTGGGAACAACATGAGATGAAACAATAGTCAATCATGTCACTCAAAGCTACACCTCATTGACTTAATTCGAAGTACAAGAAGGTGGGCTTGTTTTCCAGACAATAGGGGCATTCAATAAACAGTTGTATGCAAAAACATAATGGTTGCATCTTAAAAATGTTTTGGGAGTGTAGAGTTGGTTCAAACCTCTAAAAACATCCACAGAAGGTTGCCTAAACCCAAGAAAAAACAATAGCACGAATTTGACACCATATAATCGCTATTTACTCATGCAAACAAAGGTCACAAATCATTGAACGTAGGTGAACAAAACATCATGGTCTAGGGTTGATTATTTTGATGTGCATTGCAATGTGCTAGAGTAGTGACTGGGTTGGTCAGTTGGGGAGTATGAGTAGAGACTCTATGCTACCAATTCATATAAAAAATGGACTTTCTCACACACAAAATTGAAGCAAAAAAAAACATGAATAGAAACCAAAACAAGTCATCCACAGTAGACAAATGTTTTATCCTAGAAACCCAACTTGGGAAAATCAACTTAGAATGCCAATGTTGAGTCTTATTTAATCAACAATTACAAAGTATTGTCTCTCTCTTGGCCTTGAGCGATTCGTTACACGAAAGGACCCCCTTTCAAATCTCGGTCGAGGAACCCCTCTAAATTTGTTGTAGAGGAAGATATAGTCAGCATTATAAATATTTTGGGTAGATGGAAGGCCAAGCATCCATGCCCTTTCATATCGCCTCCTACATCGCTCTCTTTCCTTTTTTCTTCTTGCTGGCGGCATCACATTAGCATCTCTAAGCCAGTTTGGCAAGTGGTAGTTGACTGAGTCGTGGTCATCATGCTAACAACTCAACCACCTAATTTATATGCTTCCATAGCTTGAACTACTCTTATGTGTCTTCCATAGCTTAGTCGATAGATTCTATAAATTTGTCAATAGTTGTTTATTTACCTAGAATTTAGTACCACACCATTCTTGTTTGTTTTCAAATCCAATTTGGATCACCCTCGATCGTTTGTCTTTTCCCACTTTCTTTTTCATCACATGAAATATTTTTCTAGTATTAGCAGTTAGGATGCTAAAAGTGTATGTGATTATGAAAATCCATTGATTTTTTATTGTTATAAACCAATAACCTCACAAGTCCCCATCTAGTGAAGGTGAAAACATATGTGCCCTCGTATCCATTACTCAATGTTAACTAAAATTCCCTACCACCCTTCCCAAAATCAGGCACACGAAGAATCCACAACTCTGATATATATGTGGTTTAGATTGAATTTTTTACACTCTAGGTGAATCCAATGACCTTGGAGAACCAATAGATCACATATTTGGGTGTTGAGATTGATTTTTAAGATGTTGAGATTGTAGCTTCACAATTTCGACAAAAATCATTAGTCCCTGCCTACCATAGTGACTATTGCTTTCATCTTTTCCTCTTAATTGGTGTTAATATAATCATTCTCTATAAAGATAAATTAAAGTTGAGTGAAAATGTGAATTTAGTGTTTTTATTTTATATATTCACTTATAATTGGACATAAAAAACTTGAATTGATCATTTTTATTATGAATAAACATTTTAAAAATATATTTATAAAACACCTTATCTTTAACTTACCTTAATACCAATGTAATTTGTAGCTAGCATGACTGCTTGTCGTACACGAAATCGCTAGTGTTACTTAAACTCGTATTTTCAAAAAATAGTCCCACCCTTTCACATTCACCTACCAACCTACCTTTGTTAGAAATCCTTTCAATTATATTTGTAACGAAATTCCAATCCTTGACCTTGGAAAGTTTTTTCATATGCCACGAAACTCTTCCTTTACAGCAATTAAGTCATTTGCATGGCTTTCATTTATGAATAAATTTTGCATCCACTTTATGAGAGCATATTTTCATTGTTGATGCATGTGGTGTTCTTTATCCCCGAAACTTAAAACAACATAGGATATACACAAGTTGAGATGCAATAAACCATAATTTATAGAGTAGCACAAGAGACATTAGAGAGTTAAAAAATAAATATTGCACAAAATAAGCTTTATATTACGAGAATAATTTCAAGAACCAATGTTCATAGCCCGCTTGAAGTAAGGTGACCTTTCACTTGAGTAGATCTATGTTACAATAATTCTAGAAAAAACCCTTCATAGCCTTAGAGATCTTTAAATAGACTCCCGAGATCGAAAACCCCAACTACTTGACATGATCAGATAATTAATAAGTACCAACTTCATGGTGGGTCTTAATTAATAGAGAGACCCCTTTTACATTGATTGTTGACTACCAACCACTCGGACTTATTCCAAAGAGATGGATGTATACAATTCATGTCTAACTCATAATATAAGGCGGGTTAGGGTAGGATACCAACATGCCCTCCCCCTTCATAAGCAGCGTTGTCCTAAATGTTGAAGGTGAGGAAAGTGTTGTAAGATTTACGATAATTTCTGCATGGCATTTTCTAGCATCATATCTTTCCACTGGATGTGATTTTTCTTCTCTGGAAGTCAAAATTGTTACCAATTGAAGCCAAATGGAGCCTTCCTTGTCTAGTTCTGCTAAAAAGGTATGCACTTTACAATTAGACCCCACCATTTTTATGAGGCAAGAGACATGAAATATTGGGTGAATCTTGGTATAAGCTGGAAGAGAAAGCTTGTAGGCCACTTGTCTAATGCGTTGGAAGATTATATAGGGTCCATAGAACTTTGGAGCTAGCTTTTGGTGCAGATCAGATTTGAGGGATGTTTGTTTATAATGTTGGAGTTGAAGAAACACTTGATCCTTGACTTTAAAGGAATGCTTAGAGTGATGTTGATCCACCTATTATTTCATTATGTTTTGATCCATAACCATATTGTCTTTAAGGGTGTTGAGGATAGCGGTTATGGTTCGAAGTCTATTGTCCTTGGTCGGAAGCTTGGAGGTATAGGAAAATAGGAGATCATTGAAAAGGGATTTTAGCCATACACTGCTTCGTGTGGTGTCATTTTGGAAGAGAAATGATAAGTGGTATTATAACACCACTCAAGTAGAGGAAGTAATCGAGCCTAGTAGTATGATGTGTTTGATGCAAAGCATTGCAAGAATATTTCCAAGCATTTATTGATTTCCACTACTTGAACATCGGTTTGGGGGTGATAGGTTGTGTTGATATGTAACCGATACCCTAAAGTTTAAATAACTCTTGCCAAAAAATGTTGGTGAATATAGGGTTGTGATCAGAGACAATAGAATTCAACATGGCATGGAGCTTTAAAATATGATCCATAAAAACTTGTGCTACCAGGGATGGGGTAAAAGTTTGTGGTAAGGCATAAAAGTGAGCATATTTTGTTAGATGATCGACTACCATCATAATGACTATTTCATTGCTCATCTTAGGAAGCCCCACAAGGAAATCCAAAGAAATGTATGCCCACATATGGTTGGGAATTGGAAGTGGTTGCAAATCCCCAAGTGACTTCATTATTTCTTTTTATGTCACTTGCAAGTGGAGTCACAAGATGCAACAAAGTTGTGGATATCTTTTTTCATGCTTTCTTAAAATAATGAGCGCTTAATTTGTTCATAATTTTTGTGAAAAACCGAATGGTGTGTTGTGGGTGATGAATGTAACTCCTCCAAGATTCGTGGTTTTAAGGCCAAATCCAAGTTGAGAAAAATGCACTCCATATACCTCAACATATTTTAATGCCATGTATACCTAAGCGGAGGGTTTGTGTCTTCTTGTATCTCTGTAATGAGGTGTCGAATTGTGCCTCAGGCTAGCCATTTTTGACATGCTCTCTATTAATCCTGAAACAGGTGAGGACAAGGAGAAGTGATTCAACCAGCAGTTGGCATGTTGTCGAACATCGACAAAGTCTAGCACTTCGACTGCTTTGACAGGTTCATCATCGGCTTCGACAAGTCTAAAACTCGACATAATCGACTTCGACAACCTCAACAAGTTTCACGCTCGGCATACAACATCTCCACATGCATTGTCGACATTGACGATTGCCGAACATCGACAGAGTATCTCTCTATCTTCAAGCCGTCTGTGACAGTTGAACTTCTGAACCATTATAACTTATTTTGTATCTGAACGTAACGGGTATTCGCCCAAGCGTCTCAACATTCTATATAAAAATGTACACTATTGTAGCATTCAATCATTTAATTCAATAAGTCATATTGATTCATCTTTCATTCAAAATAATTGTTTGGTTTGAATTCTTACATATTATCTGTGCACATAATTTTTGTCGATATAGAGTATTTCCTACTTTACTTGTTCTTTTTCTATGCTTCCGCCATAACAGTGCTTGACTCATTCAGTCGACTATTGTCCCCAGCGTGCACCTAGGCACGACCTGGGTCATTGGTACCAGAGCTTAAGTTACATAAGCACTTCCATAAAAGTGATTCAACTTATGCATGTTCAAACACTCTCACAAACTCAACAATACAAGCAGACACTTCCTTTGACTTCAGAAAAGATGGTTGAAGAAGTAGACAATAGACATGCAACTGACTAGACAGAGCAACTCATAGAAAAATCATTGGCTCGCCAGCAAACTAAAACGTTCACCTAGTTCAACAAGATTCTCTTGTGATTCACTTCGAACTCCGGAGAATCCTCGACACGACCTCACTTCGATAAAATCAACCCCTTCAAAGTGCAAATGAATATGGACATACCGAACCTTGAAGGCAAGATTGACGCGAAATCCATCGATAATTGGGTACAACAACTAGAATCATACTACTCCGTGAATCAACTCTCCGAAGTGAAAAATATCACTATTGCATCCTTAAAGATGTCAACCTTCGTACGTCACTGGTGGGAAAAATTATTGACAAAGATGGAAAAAGAAGGCGACCCCATAGACACATGGGTAAAATTTGTCGAACACGTCTGAAATGATTTCTACCTACTCAAGTATCTTAAACACAAATATAAGAAGTGGAAGCAGCTGTTGGCCACTTTTCCCCACTCGCGTGACCCAGGTTCTGTGCAGCCCGCCGATCCAATAACTACCCGAGATACCGGCCTGATAGAGCAAGCCCCATCGACAACACCTGTGAAGCAGGCACAGTCTCACCTTAGATATCTCATAGATGGGTAACCGCTGGAACCATGTTTCCACGATTGTCGAGGGAGTATAGTCCCTTGGCTCGTAGCCAAGGAGATCAATGAAGGCAGTAGGATTGATGGACAGAGGAGTCAGTCCTACGTGACCGACCACAAATATATGTCATTGCTCGTGACCTGACCTTCCTTTCCACCTCGTAGCATGCAACTCGAGCGACGCAACTGATTCACATCCAATCGGCTCTATGACTTAAGTCAGGGTTCAAAACATCAATCATACAGACTGATATATATATATATATATATATATATATATATATATATATAGAGAGAGAGAGAGAGAGAGAGAGAGAGAGAGAGAGAGAGAGAGAGAGAGATTCGTTTCAACAATGCATTCCGACCATTCCTTTACCAATTGCAGAATGATAACAAAGATTCAAGTAACATTTGAACATTATACGAAAAACAAATAGTAATCAATCACATAGACATTCACCATATTAACCATTCATTCAAACACAAGAGATAACATGGAAACCCATTTAGGAAAAACCACCAAAGGTGCTCTTCATCTGGCATGAGAAAGGATATAGCACCTTGCAGTCTACGAGATGCAGACTGATCTTGAGATGTGTCTTTATGTTCATACTTATAGTTCTCATGCTCTTTGGTTCGCTCTTCTATTCTACTCCTACTCCTAGCGGTATGCTCACACAGCAGCCAGATCCGCGGCTCAACAGCCCCTCTATTGCTACTATACTCTTTTTGAGTCTCCTCCTCTCTGATCGCTATGACATTAAAACAAAATGGCTTCCCTATCCATGGATTACCGCTAAATAGCAAACTACTACTGAAAACTGAACAGGAATCAATGAAAACCTCATAGACCAACCCTCTAACTATTGCATCCCTCTTATTTATACTAATTTACATGGCCACGCAGAGCCAACTACATACCGGCAGTATGTTAGCCGTCACCATCATCCACCCCTATGGTTACAGTTGCAGTGATCATGACTTGACATAAGGCACTATCGGCCTGACTTACAAATATCTTCTCATATGTGTGTAGCTGTAGGATTACGCCGCCCTATACGGCCATGATATGGATTCTGCATCCGTCACTTTTCAGCCGTTTTCCCCTCACGGGATTCTGAAAAACAAATAGTAATCAATCACATAGACATTCACCATATTAACCATTCATTCAAACACAAGAGATAACATGGAAACCCATTTAGGAAAAACCACCAAAGGTGCTCTTCATCTGGCATGAGAAGGATATAGCACCTTGCAGTCTGCGAGATGCAGACTGATCTTGAGATGTGTCTTTATGTTCATACTTATAGTTCTCATGCTCTTTGGTTCTCTCTTCTATTCTACTCCTACTCCTAGCGGTCTGCTCGCACAACAGCCAGATTCGCGGCTCAACAGCCCCTCTATTGCTACTATACTCTTTTTGAGTCTCCTCCTCTCTGATCGCTATGCCATTAAAACAAAATGACATCCCTCTCCATGGATTACCGCTAAATAGCAAACTACTACTGAAAACTGAACAGGGATCAACGAAAACCTCATAGACCAACCCTCTAACTATTGCATCCCTCTTATTTATACTAATTTACATGGCCATGTAGGGCCAACTACATACCAGCAGTATGTTAGCCGTCACCATCATCCACCCCTCTGGTTACAGTTGCAGTGATCATGACTTGACACAAGGCACTATCGGCTTGAATTACAAATATCTTCTCATACATGTGTAGCTGTAGGATCACGCCGCCCTATACAGCCATGATATGGATTCTGCATCTGTCACTTTTCAGTCATTTTCCCCTCGCGGGCTTCTGCGCTTGCCTTTCCTTTGTTGCACACCTCTCTGTTCTGCCTTCGTGAGCCCTTTACATCCTTCACGGTCTTCCTTTGCTTCTATCACGTGCACGATGCATTTTCCTTGGTTGTGCGCACGAACTTCCTTCTTATGCCCCTTTCCCGGGCCAACAACAGCTAAGGAAATGGAAATACTAGTCCGTGCAAAGTTACACCGGCGAGTTCTATCGACTCATGGCTAGACTTGGCATCCAAGAAGAAGAGAAATTGCTTGTCCTAAAGTACGTCATCAGATTATCCCCGTACATTCAGCAATATGGAGTTTCTGACTGTTAGTACGCTTGCAAATGCATTTCATTACGTCAACAAGCTTAAAGCTAAACAAAAAGGAAAAGCATGTTTCTCGAACAATCCAATAGGTCGAACATTCAACAAGAAGTCACTGGCCGACTCCAACAAGTTTAAGCACCCTTCTCAACAGACTCTGCCAAAGCTTGATCATCACAAGAAGAACCTTTAGAAAGATAAGAAAGATCGCAACAAACAAGGTCCTACCAGGAAATGGTGTGATTATCACAATTCAGCATGGCATGATACGTCATAATGCAAAGCTCGGAAGACATTTTTTGAAAAATTGTCAACATCTGATAGAACCTTGGTAGAATTTGATCCAGATGCATCAACCCTCTTGGCTTCGCCTTTGACCACTCCGACAACCTCGATTATCGTTGATGAGGAGGAATGAGAGCACCTGTTCCATACATGAATATGGGTTCATAAAAATCCATTACATCTGATTATGGATAATGGTAGCTAGAAGAACTTCATTTTTGAAGATCTTGTGAAGAAATTAGCTCTTGTCACCACTCCACGTACTCAACCTTACAATATCGGTTGGATGAAGGATGGACAGGAACTAAGAATCACACAGCAATGCAAACTCACCTACTTCATTAAGCCTTTTGAAGATGAAGTACTCTGTGACATGGCATCGCTTTCCGTAGCTGAAACCTTATTTGGGAAATCTTACTCGTGGGATTGACATGGTACATATCAGTCACATCCTCAAAAGGTGATTGTCGAAATTTAGAATAAATGGTGTGGCATACCAGAGCGACAACCCACATCAATAGTTGCTATGATAACTGCCAAACAAAAAAAGAAGCTTATCAATCATGCTCATAAGTTCGCATTAATTATGATAAAGCCTCGAGATTCCATGAAGACTGCAACAACAACTCGATTCATCGACTAACGCAACTCCCAATAGTAGCAACATATTGACCACATTCTTGAGGAATACCAAAACGTATTTCAAGAGCCGAAAGGAGTACCTCTGCATTGTCAGATAAAACACTCCATTGAACTTATTCATGGTTCTTCATTACCTAACGCATCTATTTACAAAAGATCTATTCTCGGGAACGAAGAGATTCACAGGCAAATCTAGGATTTGATCAACAAATGTCATATCTGCATCAACTCCTCTCCTTGTGGAAGTCTAGTCGTCCTAGTTCCAAAGAAATACAGGACTTGGCGCATGTGCATCGACTATCGAGCTCTCAACAAAATTTCAATAAAGAACATATACCATCTTCCAAGGATAGACAAACTCATCGATTGTCTAAAAGGTGCTAAGTTCTTTATGAAGCTTGACCTTAAGTCAGGATATCATCAAATTCTGATCAAGTCCACCGATGTATGGAAAATGACTTTCAAGACCAAAGAAGGATTGCTTGAATGGTTAGTCATGCATTTCAGCTTAACCAATGCACCTACAACCTTCGTGAGATATATGCATGACCTTCTATGGCCTTTCATCGGAAAGTGTGTCATTGTCTATCTCGATGATATCTTGATTTTCAATCGACCATGGGAAGAACATGCCAAACAAATTCTACAAGTCTTTGACACTCTCCAACAACATAGACTATATCTGAACATGGACAAATGCTCATTTGCGATGACCAACATCAAATATTTGGGGTATGTAATTGACTATGCACACATTCATGTCGACCCAGAAAAAGTACATATCCTCAAACTTTTTCCCATTCCTCAAAACATTCATCAACTAAGAAGTTTTTTTGGTTTGGTGAATTTCTATTGATGGTTCATAATTGGCTTTAGTCACATCACATGGATTTTGAATCAGTGGACTAAAGGAAATGGGAAAACTGTCTTCTAATGGACACCAATACAATAAGAAGATTTTGAACAACTAAAAAACAAGCTTTGTACTGCACCGGTACTTGTGTTACCTGATTTGCATCAGCCATTTGAGATTGAGAAGGATGCATCGGACTATGCCCTCGGCACAGTGATCACTCAGTCAGGTCACCCAGTCGCGTTCCATTCTAAAACTTTCAATGACATTGTTAGAAAGTATTCAACATATGAAAAAGAATTGTATGCCATTGTGCAAGCTATTAAGCAATGGAGACACTACATTCTTAGCAAGGAAATAATCATTCTTATTGACCATAAACCTCTACAGTTCACCCCATCTCAGTCGAAACTATAGACAACTTGACAACTCAAGTAGATTAATTACTTGGAAGAGTTTTAAGTGGTAATTAAATATCAGAAAGGCAAAGCCAATGCCGCAGTTGTTTGTCTCAATCGCCCACCCATTACTCTAATGTCTACAGTGATGAGTATGCAGGGTTACGACACCACTACTTGGACACAATTGTATTCGATATACTGTGACTTCTCCTCAATTTATCGACAGTTGCAGGCTTAAAATTTGTCTACTACCGACTACTTCTTGAAGGACACCTTGCTATACAAGCTTGGATAGCTTTGTGTACCAACCGATGAGCACCGACAAAAGTTCATTTGTGACGCGCACTACAGCAAGACTGCAGGACATTTTGGAGTCGCAAAAACACTTTTTATCCTCCAAAAGTATTTTTACTAGACTTCACTTAAATCTGACGTCAACAACTATATTTGATCGTGTGTGGTTTGTGACATTTCTAAACCTCAGAATCGACGACAAGGACTGTACACACCCATTCCAGTTCCTAGTCGACCATGGGAATATATTTCTATGTATTGCTTGACCGGATATCCTAGTACCAAACATCAGCATGACGTGATCTTAGTATTAGTTGACAGATTTTTCAAGATGGCTATACTCATACCATGCAAGAAGACTACGACAGCACATCAGACTGCTTAGCTCTTCTTCGAACATGTGTGGAAGCATTATGGCCTACCGACGACCATTATTTCTGACAGAGATGCTATATTTATCAACACCTTTTGGAAAAATCACTGGAAATAACTCGACATGAGACTTTGTTTATAAACAACCTTCCATTCGTAGACAAACAGACAGACGAAAGTTGTAAATCGCTTAGTAGTACAACTGCTTCACATGTACAACCACAAGCATCATCGAACATGGGATGAAAACCTTCCATACATACAACAAAGCTACAATCGTGCTCAACACAACTCTACGGGAAATAGTCCATTTGAGAACTATTATGCATTTCAAACCTTAGTGCTTATCGACTTGATCAGTTCCTCGACATAGTCGAATGACATCGACTCCAAAGGATGAGAAGTTGAGAAAGCATTGAAGTTCAAAGATCAAATATACAACATCTAGAAGCAAGCACATGAAATGTTGCAATGAGCTAATGCAAAATCTAAGGCCCGACACGATAAGCATCATATTCCTCATTCATTCCAAATTGGGGATCAGATATGGTTACATCTAAATGAGCTCTTCACTGGTTCATATAGAAAGTTGAAACCTTTGCGCTATGGTCCATACAGTATCCTTAAACATATTGGAGAAAACGCTTTTCAACTCGACATTCTTGCATGCCTTGGCTTATATCTAGTCTTTAATGTAGAACTACTTCGACCATACCATGCACCATTGTTGGAATAGAATGACTTGCAGACAACAAAACCTGAAGACATCCATCCAGATGTTCAGGAACCTCTCATTTCTGACACCATTGTGGGATGACGCATGCGCCATACAAGGACGAACTCCATTCCATTGTTTCAAGTGGCTAAAGTTGGACAGCTCCCCGCACAAGGAAAATAGTACTCTACTACTGAAATAGCCAGGAAGTTTCCTCACCTGAACGAATACACAATGGAGACCGTTGTTTCTTAAGGAAGGAGGAATGATCCAACCATCGGTTGGCATGTTGTCGAACTTCAACAAAGTCGAGCACTTCGACTACTTCAACATTAGCTTCGACAAGTCTGAACCTTGGACATAATTGACTTCGACGCAGGTTTCATGCTCGACATACAACATCTCCACATGCACTGTCGACATCGACGACTGTCGAACATTGACAGAGTATCTCTCTATCTTTCAGGCGTCTGCAACGGTTGAACTTCCGAACTGTTATAACTTATTTTGTAACTAAATGTAATGGGTAGTCACCCAAGCGTCTCAACATTCTATATAAACATGTACATTGTTGTAGCATTTAATCAATCAATTCCATCAATTAATTCAATCAGTCATAGTGATTCATCTTTCATTGAAAATAAGTGTTTGGTTCAAATTCTTGCATATTGTCTATGTGCATACTTTCTATCGATATAGCGTATTCCTGCTTTACTTGTTCTTTTTCTAAGCTTCCACCATAACAGTGCTAGACTCATTCAGTCAAATGTTGTCCCCAACGTGCACATGGGCACGATCTGGATCAAGAAGAGGGAACCCTCTTGTTAAAATTGCTTGAATAAAGCGTCTGCCACCACATTGTTGCGACACTTTTTTATATACGATCTCGTAATCATAACCCAACATCTTAGTGACCCATTTATGTTCCTCTAGTGTGGACAACCACTGTTCCAAGAAATACTTGTTACTATGATGGTTTGTCTTAACTTGGAAACATTGTCCAATTAAATATGACCACCATGTTTAAACTATGTGAAGGATAATCATTGTTAGTTTTTCAACATTCAATCTAGCATTATGTTAGGATTTTTAACTGAGAGAACAACAAGTACAACAATCAAACATAAGAGACAATGAACACAATGTTTTTCCTCGGGGAAACCATAAATGGAGAAAACCTCGCAACTTCCTCAGAGATAGAATCAACACAAAAGGTAAAACCACAAAACAATAAGATGCTCTCCCGACAGCAGTAACCTTCTTCTTGTCTAGCCCCAGTGTCTTCTCCTTCCTCAATTATGTGCTACACTTGAGTGTGTTTGTGATGTGTGCTAAATAGAGAGTCCAACTCTCTATTTATACTAATCCCGGCATGACTAAAACCCTACTAGGGCCGACCTCTCCGAGGATAGTCTAATAAGCCTAGTGCCTCGGAACTGCGAGGACTTTAACCCTTAGACAATAGGAGGGTTACCCACAATGACTTGACATGACTTGTTTACATTATTGATTCTCTCGATCGGAACATCGGGGCATGACATAACATGATAACATCCCGGAATAAACATCGGGTTACAATAGATAAGAAATACAAGTGAATACATTCCGAAGTTACAATTACATCAACAATCATCATTATTTTTCATAGGTTGACTTGCCCAAGTTCCACTCACAAAGTTTATAATCGATGAAGTCCAATAGATATCCCTCTTGTTGTAATACTACTCTTAAACCCTAGTCAGAGGCATCACATTCTAATATGAAAGTATGAAATATAACATGGCTAATACTTGCATTGCATAGAGCACATAACATCCTTTAAGGCAGAGAAGGCCTACTCTACTGCCTCTTTCCAGGAGAAACCATTCTTCTTTAGCAATTCGGTAAGAGGGGCTACCGTATTTCCATAGTTTTGCACAAACATATGGTAGTATCCCATAAGTATGAGAAACTCTCTCAAGATATTAAGAGTTTTGGGGTGTGGTTAGTTCTACATAGCTTCCACTTTATTGGGATCCACATGGACACCAATTTGACTCACAATATGGCCCAAGTATTCAACCTCAGTTTGCAGCAGGCCCATAGGGCATAGAGCAACCGGTAACTAGGAATTGAGATGAGAAGTTGTAAATGGAAGCTCATGAGTTCAAATCCCTCATGGGTACGTACTTACAAAAAAAAATTATTCAACCTTAGTCGCCCCAAAATCACATTTGGTGCATTTCAAAAATTACTAGTGATCCTATAGTATTTGGAGGCAACTTTCCCATATGGGGTTGTAAACCGAGATATCATCAAAGAAAACTAAGACAAAATTTTAGGGAAAAGGATGAAATATCTTATTCATAAGGAATTGGAGAGTGGATGGGGCATTTCATAGGCCAAGGGGCATGGTTAGTAACTCATAATGACCCTCATGAATGTGGAAGGTTGCCTTGAGTATGTCCACCTCTTTCAACCATATTTGATGGTATCCTGAGTGAAGATCAAGTTTGGTGAAGAATTTGGCTCCATACAACTTGTTTAAGAGATCGTCAATGACAGGAATACAAAATTTTCTTTGAATGTTAATTTATCCAAATCTTGGAAATCAGGGCACATGCACCAATGTCTTTCCTTTTGGGGGGTTGTAACCATCGGTGAGGAATAAGGGTTTGTGTTAGAACTAATGATGCCTACCTCCAATAATGCATGAATGAATTTTCAATTTAATTATTTTGTGCAAAAGGGTGGTGATAAGGGTGGACATTGGGAGGTTGATTGCATGGAAATAAAGGAATACCATGGTCATGTTCTCCACAATATGGGGGTAAACCCTTTGGTGCATCAAAAACTTGTTGATATTGAGAGAGAACCTATTGTAAGTCATGGTGAATTGCTGACTTAGGCATTTCCATGACTTTGATGGCATTAAACTATGAAATGACACGTGAGTGGTATTTTTTCAATAATTTCTCCATACAATATGATGAGATAATTTTAGGATAATTGACAATAATTCCATCGAGGTGTTGTGTATGCCTTTCCTGATTAAAGCTAAGAGAGAGTCCCTTAAAATCCATGATGATAGGATCCAAAATCCCGATCCACTCAACCCTCGTAATGATATCGCAACCACCATATGAATAACAAAATGTGTGTTTTGAGATGGTAGTCACCCATTTGGAGCTTCACATTTTCATAATGACCCCCACATTTCATAATACCCCCATTCATGATCATAATTTGGAAATTGCAGATAAAGAAGATATAGCAATGGGTTTCTTTAGCCACTCACTGATGAAATAAATTATGGGTGTTGCCACTGTGAACTAATATAGTGACTTCCATGTGTTTGATGTAGCCGATTGATTTTATGGTATGAGGCATGGATAAACTAGATAAGGAATGGAGTAGGATTTGGGGTTTCTCATCTTGTATTCGCATATTGAGAGCATCTTCTAGAGGAGGCATAATATCTTCCGTGTCAGGTTCTTATGGATCCTCTTGGATGGTTTCCTCAAGGGAAAAATGTGGGGATGCCTCAATTTGAAATAATTTATGTTCCTTGCATTTATGGCCATGGAAATAATTTTATCACAATTGTAGCAAAGGCATGGGTGTTGATGCTCAGCGATGGCATATGGTGTCAACTTGTGGATTCTTAATGGTAGGGTGGCAGAGTTATTAGGAGTAGGAGCTATGGGACATATTGTGCAAGTGGGAAATGAAGGGCATTTGGGTTGGCATTGATCACTGATTCAACTTCGCAATCTTTATCGCATGATTTCATCCAAGTGGAGGGTCGTTACATAAGGGCATGGGCACTAATTGCCTCCTCGAGGTCACTTATAAAACACTCCCATAAAAAAGGAAACATACATGCCTTATATGTAGATGACCAATTGCTCAAATGTTATAATATAGTCCAGAATAATGCTAGTTTGGTCAACCTTCCCAAGTAGTGAGTGTCACGGTAAAAAAAATCTCATGAAGGATCTTCACAAATTGGCTCCAAGGGACATAGCAATGATAAGATTTCTAGTACCATTTCCATATTTTGGAATACAAATATAAAACCCTAATTTTGAGCTTCTTGAGGTCATCCTTAAGGCCATGGAGTGAAAAATAGTGTTCCACTTGGGTAACCCAAACTGAGGGATTGAAGCCATCAAATTTTAATTTCAATATTTGGAAATCAATGACATGAAACTTTATCCTCAAAGGAGTGAGGTTGTTTTTTCGTCAAAAGAGTGTGAGAGATTGATTCTTCAGTGCCAGTGACTTCATAGGCAGGCTCCTCACGTTTTGGGACATATCCAAATGTTGAAATATAGCATCAGTCACTCCCATGTCATTCACCTCATCATTGTTGATCATATTTAATAACTGTTGCAAACACTAAAACACGACTTGTATGGTGTCCAAGGTGGATTGAAATTTTGGGGACAAATTTTGGTTTTTTGCCTCCATGTCGCCCCAATTTCTTCAGTTGCTCTAATTTTTGGGGTTGCCCTGCTTACTTTGGTTATGGGATTGTACCATTAGTGTTGAAAGGCATGAGTCCCAGGTCCACACAAAAAGGCTTATAGGAGATGTGCATACAAAATAATCAACACGAAGCAATGAGCATGTTGAGATAGGTCATAAGTAAAGGTTTACAAAACCGCAAGAAAATGGTTGTTAGATATATATATCAACACAATCAACATGTTGCAAGGATTTATTTGAGATGGTTCACAAATAAGGGTTTCCAATACCCCAAAACTTATTTATTTATTTTACGTTGGTGGGACTATTACCCCTCGTTTAATAGTACTACATTGACAAAATTCCCAAATTCCCACTAGATGCAAAGATGTAGGAATTTTATTGGGCCAACCATAGATAAGCTAGTTGTTTCATTGACTACTCTTACAAAATGAAGAACTTTGTACTGTTGAGATGCAGATATAAGGGTTCCCAAGGTCCCGAAGACAAGGTATTTCCATGCGCTATAGCTCTTTGATATACTTGTGAGGTCCAATAATAGTACTCGACCCATTGTCTCATGGCTCTAACTAAGGAGGCTCAACCAAACCCTTAGTTGTACTACTTTACTACCTAGGTATGCGAGAGTATGTTCTCGATTGTTGTTCCCAATGCCACTATAGGAACAAGACAAGGATGATCTACGATTGGTTTCATGTGATAAAGGGGAATTCTGATATACCTTAGGATACATGGAAGTGATATTCTATGTGTAGGTGTTGTTTGACACAGTACTACTCAAAGGGGTACCAATAGGAGTTGTAGCAATGCCCAACAATTGTACCAAATGAGGGTACAACATGACTGAGTGGCATCTATATTTGTGGTGTGTATTGTTCCCGGTTGCAGTTTTACCCGGTGAATGATAGATCTCCACAATTATTTAAAGATGTCAAGACACGTCTCTAGCCTAAAAAAAACTATGAAATATTTGAGTTGTGTTGGGTCAGGAAAGTGATTTTGATACCACTTGTGGTGTTATTTAGCCCTGAAACTTAAAACAACACATGATATATAGAGTTTAATATGCAATAAACCATAATTTATAGAGCAAAACAAGAACACTAGACAATATAAAGATAAATATTGCAGTAAATAAGTTATTTATTATGAGAATAATTTTGGAAACCATTGTTCACACGCCTCTTGAGGTAGGACAAACTTTCACTTGAGTAGAGCTGCATTACAATAATTTTCAACAAAACTTGCATAGCCTTATAGCTCTTTAATAGGCTTCTCGTATCCAAATCCATAATTACTTGACATTGTCAAATAATAAATAAGTATCAACTTCCTAGTGGGTCTTAATTAATAGAGAGACCCCTTTTACATTGACTGTTGACTACTAACAACTCAACTTTATTCCAAAGAGATGGTCATATATAATGAATGTATAAATCCTCTCATAAGGTGGGACCATAACAATGCACAATTTATTATTGATTTGGGGTAGGGTGTCGGTTCGTTGTTTGTTCTGAAGTGAAAGAATTTGAAATATGGAAGAGTCTACATCGAAGGGACAATAAATTTAAGAGATGCTCACATGGCTTATATCATGACTTCAACAAGAAACATGCTTCAAGCATGGGAAAATGATTCATGTAGTTTTCTATACTTAAATTTGAATTTACCATTTTAGTTTGCATTTTTTGAGATCTCTAGCCATGGTTCAAAGTCAAGGCTACAAAACCTCATAGAATTTTTTTAAGCCACGGAATTTGTGGTGTACTTGTTGGTTGTGTGCATATGAGGAAAATGAACTATGAAGGTTGTATCTTCCTCCACAAGCAAAATATGTTTTTTGTAGACAACAATTTTGACAAGAGAGAGGGCTCCAATTGATAATGAATACATTGTTTACATCTAAGCATGTTTATGTTTTTTTTAGAATTAAAAGCAGAGGGTTCCACATGATGATGAATCTAAGCCATTAAGAATTGAACTTCTGGTTTTTATGAATTTTTTTTTGAATTTTATAAAACTTGGAATTAATTTTTATAAATCACTATTATTTTGATGTGATTTTCTAGTTATTTCATGATGCAACAAAATTTTGATCTATGTAGTTATTTACAATACACTGATTTTTTTTATTTTATTTTTTCCATGAAAAAAAATAATTGTATTGATATTTTAGTAAGAAATCAAATACACATTAGTTGGCCTCCCAACCTTATACAATACGGGGAAATATAAAACAAACTATTAAATTATATTGTTTGGGTTTTGTTTTGTTTTGTTTTTGTAAGCTAGTTGGTATTATATTACTTCTAAAGAACTATACACATTAAAAGTTGTCTGGTCTGCCATTGGGGAAACTGGACTAGCAACAAAATAAAAGATTTACATTATTTATATGTTTAACATTGAAGTTTGGGGCTGAAGTAAACCTTCTTTTTTAACATAAACAATTGAGATTTTTTTATTATATATAATAAAGGAGATTACAAAGTACATATCGGATTGCTCTCAAGATGGGACAATATCCATTACTCCTTCATCATCCTTATCTAGCTTGTAACTGTCATGAAATTTGCCTAAACAATGGGAGCTATACCTCCTTACAAATTGCCCAAGCAATAATATGAAGAAGTACATTGTATTAACCAAACAAAGCTAAGGGATCCAAATATTTTCAAGAATGTCATTATCCTTCTCTAAAACTCCACAACTCAAGCCAACCCCTTTATTAGCCATTCTATCTGCCTAATGATTTTGGCCTCTCAAGACATGAAGGAAGGTAATTGTTTTAAATTCCTTGACTAGACATAAGAGAAGGTGATGCATTTTGGAGGATGGACTCTTTCAATTTCTAGAAATACTTCTTGCTTCTCTAATGACAATTAGCGAATCTCCAATGACGCTCATCTCCTCAATCCTGATATCTCTGGCTAGCTCCAACCCTTTAATTAAAGTGATCCATTTCGCTCCGTTATTTGTTTCTCTCCTGATGCCCCAGGCATATTCTTTTTGCTTGTTCCCCATGGGATCGAAGATTACTCCATCGGCTCTTGCTAGCCCTGGATTGCCTTTCAAGGAACCGTAAAAAAACAAAGAACTGCTTCCTATCTTAGCCTACCAATTTTGAAAATCTTCATTGCTCATCCTTATATTCCATCTCGAAAGACTTGGCTTCTTTGTGGTATTTGACCAGAAACGAGATGAAGGATGCCCAAGGAGGTCTGCCATCCATGCTCTTTCTTCAATAGTTAGAGGTTCCTTGTTTATGCTTTTCATTCCTCTCATGGATAAAGAGTCCACCCAAAGGGCCTTTGTCGAGACATAAACTTTATTAGTGATTGAGCTTATTCCTTCGAATATTTCCTTGTTCCTCGTGGACCAAATTTTATAGCAAATAAATCTTGGAAGAGCTTCCCATGCTCTATCAAAGTCCGGTTTTTGGTTGAAGGAGCCTTGATAGTAGTCTTTCCAGCTGAAGAATATATCGTTCCAGTTTGTTGGCATTGTAATATTCATATTTAAATCTCTTAGTGCATTACTCCAGACTTACTGCATGAATTTACACTCAGTGAACACATGCTTCAAGCTTTCCTCCGCCTCTTTGCATAGGATGCATCGAATTAGCCCTACGATCCCTCTTTTCCTCAAATTCTCAGCTGTGACAGTTTTGCGGTGTGCAAGAATACAAAAAAATACGTTGATCTTTGAAAGTCCATCGTTGCAACATATCTTATTCCATTTGTTGTTTTTAACATACATGTTCTTATTTCTATATACCATTCGATATCCTTCCTTCACCATGTAAACAACAATCTTTCCCCAGCCATGACTATCCTTTAAATTTTCGTGTATTAGTGCATGCCCATGCAACAGCGTGAGGAGTGCTCTATTGTCAATTTACAGATGCGTTGGGAGCTCCAGTCTCTTCCACCCTTTCCATCTCCCACTGCTTTCCCATTATGATAATTCGTGGAGAGTGTTGATGCTGTTGCCATCGAGCCAAGTCTTTAGCTCATTTAATTCTTGGAAAAAGTTAACGGGGGAATTCTTTCCAAGCTTGTCCTACCATATTTTGATTTTTTTCCCATTTCTTTCTTCCCAATACATATTCTCATTGATGATGTATGCTGCATTTTTGCAGAGCTCCCAAATTGTAGACCCAACTCTTCTCATGTTCATTTTCTCAACACAGCTTCATCTGCTACCTGCCATGTATTTTTTTTGCAGCGCCTTTTTCCACCAAGCATTACCTCCATAAACGATTCTCCATAAAAAAAATTGCACCAAGAGATAGGTTTATGGATTGTGGATCTCTTACTCCTGCTCCACCACAATTCTTTGGGCTGCACACGGTTTCCCAACTTATCAGATTAATTTTTTTGTGTTAGTGTCCTTTCCTCCTTGCCAGAGGAATTTCTGGATTTCTTTATTGATTTCTTGTACAATTTGATTAGGAGCAAAATATAATAAGAAAACATATATCAGATAAGCAGAGAGAACGACTTTTATAGCACTAATTTTCCTGTTGCGTTGAGCCATTTCGTTCCCCAAGAATTGATTTTTTTTAAAATTTTGTCAATCAAATTGAGCCAATATGCCTTTTTTTCCTTTGAATATGGGAATGCCCAAATAATTGAATGAATTCCAGTTTGTAAGTCCCTCAAAACTAAGGATTCTTGATATCCTTGCCATGTTTCCAAGTATGCAGTTCCATCCATAAGCTTTTGATATAGCAGCGTTGATCTTACCATACGATGCTTTGAGCAAGGTGGAATGAACTCTCTTTAACCTTTCTGCTATGACCATGGACGCACCCTCAAGTAAAATTTGTCATCGGTAAATTATGCATGATTTGCATATCTGAATGCCCTTGCAATTTTCAGACCTATGAGATCCCTACTATCTTCTTGTTGCTGCAGCTTTCTGCTCATAAATTCCTCGACCAAGATATAGAGATATGGAGATAGAGGGCAGCCTTGGCGGATACCCCTGGAAGCTTGGAAGAACTTGGTTGGCCTACCATTTACCAGCGGAACAATACATGGACTGTTGATGCAAGCTTTAATCCATCTAATGAACCTTATAGAAAAACCAAACTTTGACATGATTTCGAACAAAAAGAAGTGCTTTACTCGATCAAAAGCGTTACCCATATAGAGATTTATAGACATACCTTGCTGCTTGTGTTCCATGCTGGAGTGTATTGCTTCCTGGACAATAGTGATGTTGTCTAGTATTTGACGCCGAATAACAAATCCTCCCTGTGTATCTGAAATTAGTCTTCACATGATTTGTAATGTCCCAAATTTGGCATTGGGTCGCAATGGAGAAATCACATTTTCCATATTCATGAAAGTTGTCAAATGGATGCTAAAAGTCAAATAATTGCCAAGGAGGAAAATCACTAGTTTCCTAAGTTGGGGGTGGAAGCTTTGAGATTTGGAATAAGGGGAATAATAAATGATGTTTAGAAATTATAAGGGGATAAATATTTAATAATTGATCTTATTAAATAAATACAAGAGAAAATGGAAGTGGCAATAGAGCATGAAGACACATGGAGACTATGGGGGCCACACTAGCTAGAATTCCTATGTTAAATGGTATCTTTCTCTTGCACATTTGAATATATGGGAAGTCTAATGTTCTTGTATGGATTATAATGTTAATATACTTGTCCATATACTTCATAGGTCGAATTTGGGATGAATTGTAACTTACATGGGAGAGGAAGAGCCAAATGGGAGTTTCATGGACACTTGGCTAGATTCCCCTTACATTTATGACAGCTATGACACCAATGATGGAGATTCTACGACAGTTATTACCCAAGTCATATCTGAAGGCTGACATACTGACATGTCAGGCCTGAATAGATAATCTTGGAGATCGAAATTGGGAGTTGGAGAAGGCCAAGAGGCTCCTACTCAAATTTGGGAGAAGAGGGAAGGTGAAGAGAGAGGCCACATGGCATAGCATGAGCAGCCACACCAATTCGACTTGGCTTTGGTTTATGTATGGATTTGGAACCTTAGAATACCAATAATTTTTATAATACAAGGATCGGCCATGAGAAGAAGCTTTTTCTCATTTGTGAATTGTGAGAGCTAGTGGATGACTAGTTTTCTTGCTTAAGCCAATTTCGAGGGTGAAAGATTCCCATCCTAGTTGGTGTTTGGAAAGGCCACTCAGGCCTTTCATGGAGATTTAATGAGTCTTATTTTCAAGTGTAAGCTATAGGAAATAATGTGGATTCTTCTATTGCAGTACTCTCTCTCAACTATTTCCAGTTTTCACACCATATTCATGCCAATGGAGGGATTGCGCTTTGGGTGAGCTATTGATATCTTTGGGGAAGATTATAATGTGCATTATATTATGTTCTGATGTATATGCTATATGTTTCATATTTATAAGACTCTCAGGTCGAAATACCCAAAATAATTCATGTAAAAATGTTGAACAATGAAGAAATAGTGTCATTTCCCCACTATCTTGTTGTGAACCATTGTAATGCTGATGATTTCGAATTGGGAGAGCCTTTAATTGTCAATTTATGATTGGAATCAGTTAAATATTCTCTATTCTTCATTCTTAGAAAGTTTCAAGTCGAAATTCCCAAGATTTGTATGTCAAAATGACTTTTAATGAGCAAACAATGACCATTTCCACTCCATTTTGATATATGCCATGGTAATGCTTATTATTTCGAATGGAGGAATGTATCTCTGATAAATGTATGATGGATGTACTTTAATTAATGTGTATTTCAATTCTCATGTTCAGTACTTAAGCATTGGAAGCCATTTTACTCATTTTTATTGCATTGGGAGAAGATTTGGTGCATTTTCCCTAAGGGTTGAAATTGTGACTTGGGGGTTGTTTTGGAAAGAGTCATAACATAATGTATAAACTGAACCATGATGCATATGAGACTTTTAAAAGTTCCCTTACACATACCCAGCATCTGTTCAGAAATTCAAGTGACTTTGGGATCATTTGTGAAGCCATTTTCAGCAATTACCTAGGGGGAATTGGAGCCCCAATTTGCTAGTAAATACTCCTACTTTGAACAGAACATTAAACAAGTTTGCAGAAGTAATTGGGAGGTCAAAAAACATACACGAGAATTATATTTAAATTATATTATCATTCATGTACCTTCACGTAAAATTTGGAAGCATTTGGGTCAATTTGGAGGTCTAGACATCAAAACTAGTTAAGGTCAAAATTGTGAAAAAAGTGAAACAATGGTCATTTAATAAAATTCCAAAAAGGGGACATTACAGTGGTATCAGAGCATGATATTGGCACCTGATGTGGTCTAATATTTATGAGTACAGTAATTCAGGTACCACCATTATATATTGTAACCAAAAATGCTTTTGCTGAAGAGGTATAAAAAAGTAGGAGAAGAAGGCAATTTTTTGGAAACCATGACTAGGCATGAAAAGAGAACCTCACATGATGGTGAGGAGATAATAAAAAGCATGGAACCTATATTTGAAGACATGACCAAGAATATTATGAAAGGATTTGAATTTTTGGCTATCCAAAGGTGGGAAAGATATATTGATTTTATTAAGAAAACCAAGGAGAAAAATGCATTAGCTTGTTTGAAGGAGAAAAAGGAGGAGACCCATGAACCACCTAGTTCTGAAATAGGTGGAGTAGAGGAAGTAGTACATGAAGATGATATAAATTCACTCCCAAGTGACTCTAAAAAATATGAAGAGACATCACATGAGTATGAAGAATTTTTTATTGAAAATATTGAAGATAATTTTGAGACACATGCTACCTTGGATATGAAACAAAGAGCATCTACTGATGGATGCTTGAACTATGAAGGAGTACCTTCTGATGGGTGCTCAAAAATCTATGTTGGTGACATAGAGATCATATTTGAAAATGTTTCTGCAAGACAAAATTCCATTAAACATGAAAATGAAGACCGTGTAGCAGTTGAAGAAGAAACAAGACCAACTTCCCCATCACCACTTGAGCTTCATGAAGTTGGTCCAAGCAAGAAGGAAGAAGATGAGGAGGTTCATTTGCAGGAGCCTCATTTTCTTGAAGGGTCCTTAAATATGAATGAAAAGAATATCCAAGAGGCCCTTAGAATACTCCATGACACTCAAGCATTGGTATCAAATTCTTGTTGGAGAGATACTTCCTTGGAGGAGCCATCATTCCTTGAAGACATGGAGAAGATCCAAAGAGCAATGTGCAACATCAAAGGTAATTTCATGTCTTTGATTTTTTATAGAAAAAATGTCATTGAGCTTATTGAATGGTTACATGAATCCTACTCGAAGAATAATGAAGTTATTGATAAGCTCACAATTCAAAATGAGCAACTTCTTGAAAAGTTGCAAGACACTTGTTTTTCCTTCGATGTTTCAGATTTTCATAAGGTAAATTGCTTGGAGGATTCTCATGACATGATGGATCATGAGAAACATGAAAAATTGTAGGTTCATGATGTGCTTGAGGATTATAGTGATGAGATCCAATCACTAGAAATGGTGGAAGAGGAACTTGAGTTGCCTCTTAAAAATGGTTACACAATTTTTGAAGAAGTGCATAATTCCAATACCTTGGAACCAACCCATGAAGAAAATTTTGCATTTTCTAGGGAGGTGAATAATCCTACCCCTATGGATACTTCACATTATGACAATTTTTCACTTACTAATCATTTGGGTGAGTTGGTTCTTTCTCCTACAACCTACACTTCCAAATTTTGCAGCATTCATCCTAATGAAGTATGGGTGAAAGGGTTCTTTTTTATGGTGCCACATGAGGAGTATGGAACTCCTAGATTGAATTTTTATGATGACATGGTTGGAGCACATTATTATTTACATTTTCAGCAACATCATTTTTTACATTATGATGATACACATCTACATGGGTGCACCTATGATGTTCACTTGAGTCACTTGGAGACTCATTATTTTCCTTGCTCCTTGCCTAGTCTATTTGATGTTGGAGGAACTTCATCACACACTTGGGTGAAGAGATATGTGATTGAAGAAAATTCTTTTTGGAACAAAAATCCTCTGTTATTTCATGATGATATACATATTCATGGGTGTATTGATGAGACTTCTTTGATCCACTTGAAGTCCTCATGTTTTCTTTGCTCATTATTTGGTTTAGATTTTGGTGGAGGTTTTTCAGTAACTCCTTGGATGAAAGAACATGTGGCTGATTATATTGATGCAAATTATATATCTTTGGAGCAGAATAATGGGACATGGGATCCACACCTATGTCATTGGAGCAGATTTGATTGGTCACTTGAAGCTTGTATGCACTTGGCAAATGGTAGTATACTCATTAGGAGGTATAAGCACTTTCATGATTTCTTGGTGAGGCACCTCCTTGATGTACATTATTATTATGTTTTTATATACTTTGATGATATATATAATGCACTCATGATGTTTGGAAGAATGCATACAAGAAAATGGGATCCAGGAATTCTCTTTTCAAATGGTATGGGTTGGAGAGCACTCTTAATTATTGGAGTGCAATGCAAGCAATGGGACCCTGGTATAGTTTTTAGTCCGAATGATTTCAAATTATTTGGGAAACAAGCAGTATGGGAGATGGATTCCCCACTTAATAAGGTGATGTTAATCAGAGTAGTGGAGCAGCACGCATGGTGGTTCCTCTCTGAAATCTTCATGGAATCTCAAAGACTCAAAGTGGGAATCTTAGTGGCAACTTCAAAGAATCATACAGAAAGCAGGTTCTTCAACAACCATGTTTGAAATTGCTTGAGGACAAGCAATATTGGGAAGGGAGGATTTTTAATGTCCCAAATTTGGCATTGGGTCACAATGGCCAAATCACATTTTCCATATTCATGAAAGTTGTCAAATGGATGCTAAAAGTCAAATAATTGCTAAGGAGGAAAATCACTAGTTTCCTAGGTTGGGGGTGGAAGCTTTGAGATTTGAAATTAGGGGGATAATAAATGATGTTTAGACATTATAATGGGATACATATTTAATAATTGATCTTATTAAATAAATACAAGAGAAAATGGAAGTGGCAATAGAGCATGAAGACACATGGAGACTATGGGGGCCACACTAGCTAGAATTCCTATGTTAAATGGTATCTTTCTCTTGCAAATTTGAATATATGGGAAGTCTAATGTTATTGTATGGATTATAATGTTAATATACTTGTCCATATAATTCATAAGTCGAATTTGGGCTGAATTGTAACCTACATGGGAGAGGAAGAGACAAATGGGAGTTTCATGGACGATTCCCCTTACATTTATGACATCTATGACACCAATGATGGAGATTTTATGATAGTTATGACTCAATTCAGATCTGAAGGCTGACATACTAACATGTCAGGCCTGAATAGATCATCTTGGAGGTCAAAATTGGGAGTTGGAGAAGGCCAAGAGGCTCCTACCCAAATTTGGGAGAAGAGGGAAGGTGAAGAGAGAGGCCACATGGCATAGCATGAGCAGCCACACCAATTCGACTTGGCTTTGGTTTATGTATGGATTTGGAACCTTAGAATACCAATAATGTTTATAAAATATAGGGATCATCCATGATAAGAAGCTTTTTCTCATTTGTGAAATTGTCATTTGTGAATTGTGACAGCTAGTGGATGACTAGTTTTCTTGCTTAAGCCAATTTCGAGGGTGAAAGATTCCCATCCTAGTTGGTGTTTGGAAAGGCCACTCAGGTATTTCATGGAGATTTAATGGAGTCTTATTTGCAGGTGTAATCTACAGGAAATAATGTGGATTCTTCTATTTTAGCACTCTCTCTCAACTATTTCCAATTTTCACACCATATTCATGCCAATGGAGGGATTGCGCTTTGGGTGAGCTATTGATATATTTGGGGAAGATTATAATGCTCATTATATTATTTTCTAATGTATATTCTCTGTATTTCATGTTTAGAATACTCAGGTTGAAATACCCAAAAGAATTCATGTAAAAATGTTGAACAATGAAGAAATAGTGTCATTTCCCCACTATCTTGTTGTGAACCATTGTAATGCTGATGATTTCGAATTGGGAGAGCCTTTAATTGTCAATTTATGATTGGAATCAGTTCAATATTCTATTTTATTCTTTATCAAAAATTTTCAAGTCGAAATTCCCAAGAATTGTATGTCAAAATGACTTTTAATGAGCAAACAATGACCATTTCCACTCAATTTTGATATATGCCATGGTGATGTTTATTATTTCGAATGGAGGAATGTATCTCTGATAAATGTATGATGGATGGAATTTAATTAATGTGTATTTCAAGTCTCATGTTCAGTACTTAAGCATTGGAATCCATTTTACTCATTTTTATTGCATTGGGAGAAGATTTGGTGCATTTTCCCCAAGGGTCGAAATTGTGACTTGGGGGTTGTTTTGGAAAGAGTAATAACAGAATGTATAAACTAAAACATGATGCATATGAGACTTTGAAAATTTACCTTACACATACCCAACCTCTGTTCAGAAATTCAAGTGACTTTGGGATCATTTGTGAAGCCATTTCCGGAAATTACCCAGCGGGAATTGGAGCCCCAATTTGCTAGTAAAGACTCCCGTTTTGAACATAACATTAAAAAATTTTGAAGAAGTAATTGGGAGGTCAAAAAACACACATGAGCATGATATTTAAGTTATATTATCAGTCATGTACCTTCAAAGAAAATTTGGAAGCATTTGGGTCAATTTGGAGGTCTAGACATCAAAATTAGTTAAGGTCAAAATTGTGAAAAAAGTGAAAAAATGGTCATTTAATAAAATTCCAAAAAGGGGACATTACATTATTTTCTTCATTGTTGTGGCCAGAATTTTTTACGGGATTTTGTAAGAGGTATTACAAAGTAAGATAGGCCTGAAGTGGTCTATTGTCATGGGTTTTTTTCTTTTGGAATTAAGGTGAGGAAGGAAGAGTTGGTGGCGCCCGCAACCTTGTCCTTTTTCCTCGTCCAATTTAACATTTTTTTCATATCTTCCTTTATAATCTCCCAAGATGCTCTATAAAAATTGATGGTGAAACCATCTTGCCCAGGAGCCTTGACAACTTGCAAATCCCAAATGGCTTCTTTGATCTCGAACTCCATTGTGGATTTTGAAAGGTCCTTGTTGTCCTGTTCCAAGATGAGTGAAGGTATTCCAGAGAGGAGATCAGCTTGCACTATGGGAACAGTCTCATCCTTTTCCAAGTAGAGGTCTCCGAAGTGCTGAAATACGTGGGTCTTAATCTCATCCTGCTCCACCATCCTTCTCCTGTATTTATCCTTTAATTATTTGATAATGTTGAAGTTGAGCCTTGCTTTTGTTTGTTTGTGGAAGTAATTCATGTTACTATCCCCACCTTTTAACCAAATTTGCATGTACTTCATCCTCCAATCCTCTTCCTCACCCACGTTGAGGATCTTACGATCAAGTATTTTTCTTTACTGATAAGAAGAGGGGTAATTTCCTCACTCTCCATCTTAGATTGTAGGGTTGCTAGCCCAGATTGCATCTGCATTTTCCTACTGCCGGGAATTTTATACTTTGTTTTCACCCATTCTTTCAGCTCATAGCGTACCTTTATTAACTTTCTCTCCCAAATGAAGCTAGGAGAGCCAACACAAGTCTTGACTCCAAGCATTTTTAATTAAAACAATGATTTTTTCCTCATGTAGCCAATAGGAGTTGAATCGAAAGGGAATGGGGCCAAGGGTTTTAGAGTTGGAGAGCTCCAAGGAGATCGGCTTGTGGTCCGAGACCGCAGAGGGTAAAGCAAAGAAAGCAGGGATGAGGTCTTTTTGTAGGAAGGAAATGCTTACCAAGAAATGGTCAAGCCTGGTTGCAATGTATCCCACACCCAAACTTTTATTATTCCAAGTATACTTTCTATTTTTTAATGGAGGATCTAGCATATCCAACTCAGATATTAAGTCCTCCATGTTTTCCCCATAGGGGTCGCTTATTGAAATCACCGACAATTATGAGATCTTTCCCTTTCAGGTCCTCTTTTAGTGATGTGAGGTTGTTCTAGAATGATTGCTTGTCTCTGTAATGTGTTGGACCATACACATTGCATACATAATTGACATTTGAATCATCTTTTTTTTGAAATTCAATGTGGGGCAAGTTTTGATTTTCCTTAATAATTTTGATAACATACTTACTTGAGAAAAAGGCCGCTATTCCTCTTAAGGCACCATTGGAGCTTATAGGGTTTCCCTGGCTGTTTGTCCAGAAGCGGTGCCAAAACTTCCACATCACTCATATTTGTCTCTTGGATAAGCAGGATGTCTGGCCTTTCATATTTCATGATGTCTTTTATTGCTTCCACTTTGTTTGTTCCGCCCAGCCCTCTGCAATTCCAAGAGACAACTTCCATTACTTCTTGGATGATTGAGGCCCTACTCTAGACCTTCCATCTGCTTTCCCTATATTTTTGGAGTTTTGAAGGAGCTTTGTTTCTTCAATACTCTGTTTCCTTCCAAGCTCCAGCTCTTTCTCTGCTTCCTGCTCTGTGTGATATCCTTGTGAATTTCTTCATTTGGTGTTTGGCGTTGGTTTGAAAGTCTCTTGGGACCCATTTGGAGAAGAGTCATGAGAGAGTGAAAATGAGGAGACTATGCTTTGTTTTACCCTTTATTCCCAAGATCTTCTAGGAATTGAGGAGTCCCCAATTGTTGAATCTATCTGATCTTGTCTGGGAGAAGAGGAAGGGATATTGTTGTATGCTAAGGTGTCGTGGGGTTCTAAAATATATTCAACTAGGGTTACTTCATTCATGATGATTTCACCTTCTTCTGCATTCAAAACATTGAAATGGTTGCTTTTTGTGCCCTCCTTTTCTCCTTACGTTGGTGCTTTTCCTTTCTCTGACTGTGGATCCTTTGTCTCAAGATTTGAGGATGCCATTGTCCTTCCTTTTTTCAATTGTTTCCATCCTTCTTCTTGAGTTCTTTTAGGGTTTTCCTGTACTACTTTAGGATAGTTTTTGACAAAACAGCCATACTCATGGCATTTCTTACATTTAAATGACAGTTGCTCATAATCAACCTTTTGCACATGCTCCCAACCATCCATGCATATAAGATTAAAATTTCAGGTAGCCCCTTTTCTAGATCGACCTCTACATAGATCCTTGCGCAAGAGAAGAGAGGTCCTTTCGATTATGCTTTTTAAATGTATTTTCCAAGAGAGCTTCCTATTGCCTACAGTGTTTCATCGTTCCAGCAGTGTAACGAGAGATGTGGGAGGCGAACCCAAAATGGAACTGCAGAAGGAACATCCTTTTCTAGATCGAAAGATAAACTCCATCGATTTAGGTATAACCCCCGAGGGCCCATGAATTAAGGCCCACTTATGAAGATCAGGTCCCTATCGTCCTTGTTTTCTAACAAAAAGGTGAAGAAACCCTTGTCGTAGAAGCAATGTTGCAGGCCCCTAGAGATCAATGTAATCCTCTTTTTTTTAATCAAGTAATCCATTATTTTTGTCGATGGAAAAATAATTTTAAAATGTCCAATCAAACCCCTCTCACTCAGAGCGGGCGCTTTCATCCTTGAAACAACCAACATGATCTGAATTCTTGGTGTATTAGCCCACTTAACAAAGCCATCACCTGCATATGACGCCGAAGGGGGAGGGGGAGGAATGGATGCCATGAGACCCCTGAAGGTCGCATCTAGAGTCCTCCTGTGATCTTCTAGGCTTAGATCCAAGGGGGGATCCATCCCAAGCTACCCAAGGGCACGAGCCCACACGCTCGATCACCTGTGAAACCCCATGCGCTTGCATGCAATGACCTGATTTTTCCATGCATCGATCGCTATCCTTAGATATTTTCCTCAATCATAAAATATTATGGGGTTGAATTTGTAATGACCCTTTTTAATTTTTTTTACCAAAATGCCCAATTTTCCATTTTTTTCACAATTTTGGCTCTTGACTAGTTTTAGTGTTTTGGTCTCCAAATCAGTCCAATTGCTTCCAAATATTCAGATAAGGTGTATGAATGATATAATAACTTAATTATTATGTTTAGGGATGTATTACGGCCCTCCAAACACTTCTACAAGTCTGTACTAAATTTTGAACAATATAGAGGTTTTTATTGGCAATTTTGGGCTCAAATCTCCCCCGGGTAAGTGGTAGAAATGGATTCCAAAATGTGAAAAAACCCACTAGAATTCTGAAATTGAAGCAGGGGATGTGTAGAAGACATTATCAGAGACTCATATGCATAACCAATCGACCTCCCATGGCTGTTATCACTTCTTTCAATCAGATATAAAAAACTAGTTTTGGACCCTTGGGGAAATGAGGTGTAGTTTGCTCCAATGGTTATGAAATTCAAACCAATGGCCACAAATTCTCAGTTACTGAACATGAAATCCATAATATTTTTTAATTACAGTCCATTTATTCATAAATCATAAATATTTTACACATCCATTCAAATTCATCAAGATTACAACAGTTTACAACAAGGTAGTGGGGAAATGGCACTCTTTCTTCATTATTGAGCAATAATACATGAGATTTATTGGCATTTAAACCTGAGATATTTCTGAAATTAAATAAAAGATAATTTACATCAGAATAAAAATTTCTGGAGCAATAGAATCTCCCTCAAATTGATGAATAGGTCACCAAGTGCGCCTCACTCCATGGAGCTGAAATATGGTGAGAAAACTTGAGATGAAAGGAAGAACAAGATGAACTTTGATGTTTCCACAAGCTACTGTAGCTTGCACCTATAACTAATAATCCATTTAATCTCCTTGAAATACCTAAGTGGCCTCTCCCAACACCAACTAGGATGGGAATCTTTCACCCTCGAAATTGGCTAAGGCATGAACTTGTCATCCACTAGCTCTCTCTCTTCACAACAAGAAATTTCACAAATGATAAAAATGTACTTCTCATGGCTGATCCATGCATTTTATAAACATTATTGGTCTTCTAATGTTCCAAATCCAAATCGAATTTGGGTGTGGGCGCAAGATTTGCCATGTGTCCTCCCTTTCTTCGCCTTCCATCTTCCCCCAATTTGAGTAGGAACCCATCGGGCTTCTCCAAATCACATGAGAGCTCTCTTAGATGCTCTATTTCAACCTAAAATGTCATATATGTCAGATTTCAGTCTTCATATCTGACTTGTGTCATAACTGTCATAGAATCTCCATCATTGGTGTCATAGATGTCATAAATATAAGGGGAATCTTAGCCAAGTGTCCATGAAACTCTCATTTGGCTCTTCCTCTCCCCATGTAAGTTAAAATTCATCCCAAATTCGACCTATGAAGTATATGGACAATTATATTAACCTTATAATCCTTCCAAAAACATTAGGCTTCCCATAGATTCGAGATTGTAAGAGGAGGATTCCATTTAACATAGGAATTCTAGCTTGAGTGGGCCCCATGGTCTCCATGTGTCTCCATTCTTCATAGCCATTTCATTTTTCACTTGCATTCATTTAATTAACTCCATTAAATAAATATTTATTCTTCTAATTTCTAAACACCATTTATTAGCTCCCTTATTAACTTCCTAGATGTATCCATCCAACCTAGGGAACTAGTAGGATTGATGGAATTGTCCTTCTATGCAATTATTAAAAATGGGGACATTACAGTCCTCCCAACCCAATATTGCTTGTCCTCAAGTGATTTCAGATTTGGATGCTGCAAAATATTCTCCTCTTCCCATGTGGCATCTTCACTTGGTAGATCCTTCCATTGCATTAAGTATTCTTTGATTGTTCTGCTCCTCAATCTTCTCTCCCTTGTCTTCAAATTTTTTTCCAGAATAAGTGTGAGTTGTCCTTCATCATCCAAAGGAGTGAGTGTATCTGAAATGACAATTTTCTGACCAATATCTTTCTTGAGACAAGAAACATGAAATACATTATGAATTTTACTCCCTTCTGGAAGTTCCAACTCATATGCTACTTCTCCAATTTTCTGGATTACCTTGTAGGGCCCATAGTATCTTGGATTTAACTTTTCTGCTCCATTCCTTTTGAGAGATGTTTGTTTGTATGGCTACAACCTCAAATACACTAAATCATCAACCTGAAAGGTCCTTTCCTCTCTATGTTTATTTGCATATTGTTTTTGCTTATTTTGGGCAACCTGCAAATTGTCTTTTAAAAGCTTTAAAATTTCTTGCCTTTCTTCCACCCAATCTTTAGCTTTTGGAACTCTACTATCACCAAATATCATATCAGCAAATGTAAGTGCATCATAACCATACAATTCTCTGAAAGGAGACATCCCTATTGACATGTGAAAGGTGGTGTTGTAGCAAAACTCACCCAAGTGTAGCCATTTTGTCCAAGCCTTTTGCTTTTCTCCCACATAGTTTCAGAGGTAGCCTTCCAACCATTTATTCACCCTATCTATTTGTCCATCACTTTGCGGATGGTAGATTGTACTTGGAGTCAACTGAGTTCCCACCAACCCGAAAATTTCTTACCAAAAAGCACTCTTGAATCTACCATCTCTATCACTCACGATGCTCTTGGCAAGCCCATGCAATCTAAAGATTTCTTTGAAAAAAAGGTTAGCCACTTGTGCAACACTAAAAGAGGATGTAACAAAAAAGAAATGAGAAAAATTAGTCAATCTATCCACTACCACATATATGCAATCCTTCTTAGTCAAATCAGTGAGTGGAGAAGTCAAATTGGAGAACCCTTTCACAAACTTCCTGTAGTATGTACATATTCTAGTGAAGATTTTTGAGAGGAACCACCACGCTTGATGCTGCACTACTCTGATTAAAATAACTTTATTGAGCGAGGAATCCATCTCCCATATTTCTTATTTCCCCAAAAATTTGAAGTCAATGGGACTAAAATCTATCTCAGCATCCCATTTCTTGTATTGCACTCTAACAATTAAGGATGCTCTCCAACCCATACCATTAGGAAAGAGAGATCCAGGATCCCATTTTCTTGTATGCATTCTTCCAAAAATAATGAGTACATAATATATATCATCAAATTACATAACAACATAGTTAAAATGTACATCAAGGAGGTGCCTCATCAAAAAATCATGAAAGTGCTTATACTTCCAAGTAAGTAGACCACCATTTGTCAAGTTCCTACAAGCTTCAAGGGACCAATCAAATTTGCTCCAATGACATAGGTGAGGATCCCATGTCCCATAATGCTGATGCAAAAGTATATAAGGTGCATCAATATAATCAGCCATGTGTTCTTTCATCCAAGAAGTGAATGAAGAACCTCCACCAAAATCTAAACCAAATAAGGAGCGAATAAAACATGAAGACTTCAAGTGGCTCAAAGAAGTCTCATCAATACACTCATGAATATGTATATCATCGTGAAATAACAGAGTATGTTGTTGCCAAAAACAGTGCCCTTCTATCATATATATCTTCACCCAAGTGTGGGATGAAGTTCCTCCAACATCAAATGGACTAGGAAAGGAGCAAGGAAAAACATGAGTCTCCAAGTGACTCAAGTGAATACCATAGGTGCACCCATGTAGATGTGTATAATCATAATGTAAACAAGGATTCTTCTGCAAATGTAAATAATATGGTTAGTTAATCATTTCATCATCAGAATGAGAGATATAAAGTCCAAACTCTTCATGTGGCACCATAAAAAAGAAACCTTTCCCCATACTTCATTAGGATGAATGCTGCAAAATTTGGACCTGTAGGATGTAGGAGAAAGAACCAACTCATCCAAATGATCAAAAAGTGAAAAATTGTCATCATGTAAAGGATCCATAGGGGTAGGATTATCCACCTCCCTTAAAAGTTCAAAACTTTCCTCATAGGTTGGTTCCAATGTAGTGGAATCATGCAATTCTCCAAAAAGTGTGTAACCATTTTCAAGAGGCAACTCAAGTTCCTCTTCCACAAGAACAAGTGATTAGCTCTCATAAATATGATATTAAAATGCATCAAGAACCTACAATTTCCCATGGCTCTCATGATCCCTCATGTCATGAGAATCCTCCAAGCAATCTACCATATTACAATTTGAAACATAGGAGGAAGAACAAGTATCTTGCAACTTTTCAAGAAGTTGCTCATTTTGAATTGTGAGCTTATGAATAATTTCATTCTTCTTCAAGTAGGATTCATGTAACCATTCACTAAGTTCAATGAAATTTTGTCTCTAAAAAATCAAAGACATGAAATTACCTTTGATGTTGCACATTGCTCTTTGATTTTTCTCCATGTCTTCAAGGAAGGATGGCTCCTCCAAGGAAGTAGCTCTCCAACAAGAATTTCATACCAATGCTTGAGTGTCATGGAGTATGCTAAGGGCCTCTTGGATCTTCTTTTCATTCATCTTTAAGGACCCTTCAAGAAAATGAGTCTCTTGCAAATGAACCTCCTCATCTTCTTCCTTCTTGCTTGGACCAACTTCATGAAGCTCAAGTGGTGATGGGGAAGTTGATCTTGTTTCTTCTTCAACTGCTACAAGGTCTTCATTTTCATGTTTAATGGAAGTTTGGCCTGCAGCAACACTTTCAAAAGTGATCTCTATGTCACCAACATAGAGGTGTGAGCACCCATTAGTAGGTACTCCATAGTTCAAGCATCCATCATTAGATTCTCTTTGTTTCATTTCCAAGGTAGAACGTGTGTTGAAATTATCTTCAGTATTTTCAGTAGAAACTTCTTCATACTCATGTGATGTCTCTTCATATTTTTTAGAGTCACTTGGGAGTGAATTTTGATCCTCTTCATGCACTACTTCTACTTCACCTATTTCAGAACTAGGTGGTTCACGGGTCTCTTCCTTTTGCTCCTTCATGCAAGCTGATGCATTTTTCCCATTGGTTTTCTTAAAATCAATATATTTTTCCCAACTTTGGATAGCAAACAATTAGAATCCTTTCATAATATTATTTTTCATGTCTTCAATTATGGGTTCAATCATTTTTATACGCTCCTCACCATCATATGAGGTTCCCTTTTCATCCCTAGTCATTGTTTCCTCTTCAACAAAAGCACTTTTGGGTTTTACTATCTAATGGTGGTCCTTGAATTCCGGTCCTCATAAATATCAGACCACATCAGGTGCCAACATCATGCTTTGATACCACTTGTAATGACCCTTTTTTAATTTTTTACCAAACTGCCCAAATTTCCAAATTTTTCACAATTTTGGCTCTTGACTAGTTTTAGTGTCTTGGTCTCCAAATCAGCTCAATTGCTTCCAACTATTCACAGAAGGTGTATGAATGATATAATAACTTAATTATTTTTTTTAGGGATGTATTATGGCCCTCCAAACACTTCTGAAAGTTTGTACTAAATTCTGAACAAGATAGAGGATTTTATTGACAATTTTGGGCTTAAATCCCCCCCAGGTAAGTGGTAGAAATGGCTTCCCAAATGTGCAGAAAACCACTCAAATTCTAAAATTGAAGTAGGGGATATGTAGAATACATTATCAGAGACTCGTATGAATAACCAATCGACCTCCCATGGCTGCTATCACTTCTTTCAATCAGATATAAAAAACTAGTTTTGGACCCTTGGGGAAATGAGGTGTAGTTTGCTCCAATGGTTATGAAATTTGACCCAATGGCCACAAATTATCAGTTAATTAACAGTAAACCCATAATAATATTTAACTACAGTCCATTTATTCATAAATCATCAATATTTTACACATCCATTCGAATTCATCGAGATTACAAGAGTTTATAACAAGGTAGTGGGGAAATGACACCGTTTGTTCATTATTGAGAAATAATACGTGAGATTTCTTGGAATTTAGACCTGAGATATTTATGAAATTAAATAAAATATAATTTACATCAGAATAAAAAATAATAGAGCAAGAGAAGCTCCCTCAAATAGATGAATAGCTCACCAAGTGCGCCTCACTCCATGGAGCTGAAATATGGTGAGAAAACTTGAGATGAAAGGAAGAACAAGCTGAAATTTGATGTGTACATGAGCTGTTGTATCTTGAACATGTAACTAATAATCCATTTAAGCTCCTTGAAATACCTGAGTGGCCTCTCCCAACACCAACTAGGATGGGAATCTTTCACCCTCGAAATTGGCTAAGGCATGAACTAGTCATCCATTGGCTCTCTCTCTTCACAACAATAAATTTCACAAATGATCAAAGGGTCCTTCTCATGGATTATACCTGCATTTTATAAACATTATTGGTCTTCTAAGGTTCCAAATCCATCCATAAACCAAATTCAATTTGAATTTTGGGTGTGGGCTAAATATTTGCCATGTGTCCTCCCTTTCCTAGCCTTCCATCTTCCCCCAATTTGAGTAGGAACCCATTGGGCTTCTCCAAATCACATGAGAGCTCTCTTGGATGCTCTATTTTGACCTAACATGTCATATATGTCATATGTCAGCCTTAATATCTGACTTGTGTCATAACTTTCATAGAATCTCCATCATTGGTGTCATATATATCATAAATGTAAGGGGAATCTTAGCCAAGTGTCCATGAAACTCCCATTTGGCTCTTCATCTCCCCATGTAAGTTACAATTCATCCCAAATTCTACCTATTAAGTATATGGACAAGTATATTAACCTTATAATCCATCCAAAAACATTAGGCTTCCCATAGATTCGAGATTGCAAGAGGAGGATTCCATTTAACATAGGAATTCTAGCTTGAGTGGGCCCCGTAGTCTCCATGTGTCTCCATTATCCATAGCCGTTTCATTTTTCACTTAAATTCATTTAATTAACTCCATTAAATAAATATTTATTCCTTCTAATGTCTAAACACCATTTATTAGCTCCCTTATTAACTTCCCAAATGTATCCATCCAACCTAGGGAACTAGTAGGATTGATGGAATTGTCGTGCTATGCAATTATTAAAAATGGGGAAATTATAGAAGTAAACCTTTAAATAAAGCAAAACCTATGATTTCTAGTCATCATCTAAAATTGAGACTACGAGCACTTGGTGACCCTTCTCAGGTTTGTGATCATCTGCCTCAAATTCAAGGCCAATGGTGGTACATTGAGTTTAATGTCCAACTTCAAAGTTGGTCTTAATCCTTATCCAATTATAACATCAGTTCTTAGTGATCCTCCTAACTATCCTTCAATGCTTTTCTTAGAAGGTCCCTCATTTTCCAATAAAGGGTTATTATTTATAATATTTGGTATCCCTAGGAGGAGATTGCATCTTGTATTCGAGGTCATATTTCCTCTTTAATGTCCTCAATATAGGTGTAATCATGTTCAATTTTCATCCAAGATTTTGCTTAGCAATCTTCTTCCTAATTTTTGCAAGAGTCTATTGCCAATATGACTCCTCTACTTCTGCAACTTCTTTTATGGCTCAAGTCTACAGGGCATTTATGTTATTCCTACTTGCATGCATGTTATGGAGTTGGATTGTTATTAGAAAGGGAGGAGTGAGCAAGCTTTCCTACCTGTGATTGCGAGCCTTGGAGCACCTAAAAAGGAGAATGCAAAGAAAATAACCTCTATAGAGACAGGAAACCTAGCTACCCCTATAACCTAGACCACAAATCGAACTATCACCAAAGGAACATAATCCACCCACATAATTTCTACATAAAATATTTGGTGATGAGTGAGCTTCCTCCATTGGGACAGGGAACTCTATGCCACAGAGAAACCTCAATCCCAAACAAAGAACCACTTTCAATGTAACCCTAGTGTGCTGGGAGCTTTTGCTAACTTCCAACCACTTGAGGAAGAGTTTGAGGCATCTACCACGAATCTAAGATTTTCCCTAATTATACTACATCGTGGGACTCACCACAAGCCATAATAATTTATTTATTTATTTCATCATGGAAACATCACTAGAATTCATTGATCAAAGTATCTGTCATCTCATTAACCATATGTAAAGTACTTGAGCATCGATACAAACCCCTTCGCCCATACCCTATGCTTGTATTGATATCCACTCACACTAATTCCTTCTATATACTCATCACTTTGCTAGTTTTATCGACATGCAAACACCATGTGGTTGTGTATAGGCGACCCTTTGTATCCCTAGCACCCCATACAAGGATTTATTTTTATTTTTTAATTTCAAAAGGCAGGGAGTAAAATATACTAAGCTCTTGAATTATTAGTCCCTACCAAAGTAAGCAATATACTTTTCATTTTAAACTAAAAGTGCTTTAACTTCACATTAATTCAATTTCATGCTATAAAGTTTTCCAATGTTTTTAAAAAATAAATTATTAAATTGAATTTTTTGAAAATTAAAAATAAATTTCAGAATTTTAAAATTTCACTCATTCTATTTTTCTCACTGGTCAAATAGGTTATCAATGGGACATAAATCCCTGAGAGTGCGGCTTTATTTTAAAACCCACAAAATAAAACCATTTCATATGGATTTTTTAAAAAGTGCCACGTGGCAACTTGCACATGTAATTGTTAACGTTTGCTCACTAAAAATAAAAAAGTTGTCACTCCATGCCATCATTTGATTGTAATGTGACCATTTTTAGAAATTTTTGTGATTTATTCTTTACTTTTGTCAATTTATATGTTCGACCTATAACTTATTCTCTATACTTGGTAGGGACTAGCCACTTTGTGGCATATTCACTTGTTTTGTTACATTCATACATGTAGTGTTTCCACTTATTTCCTTGCTTACTTAAGTTTCTTCCTTTTTCTTTGTTGTGGTATCTGTGTTTCTATGTGAATATTAATTAACAATTGTTTTTGAAGGCACACAAATATGTCGTTTTAAGGTGGAGAGGTCGAAATGTTTTATTGTTAGAATCCTTTCAGGATTAGAACGTTGTGAAATGTAGAAGGTAGGTACTTATTAAAACACTTAAAATTTTGTCGGGGCAATTGTTGATAAAAGTATGTGAGGTTTAATGAATTTAGCAAAATAAGAAAGGTAAGATAGTAAGAGGGCCCCCTAAATGGAGTGATAAGGAGGCATTACAACGGTAGGCATGCCTCCCACTTTGAAACACCTCAACCAAGTATTAGCATGACAATCTGATGAGGGAAAAACAAATGATGGTAGGATGTGAGACTTCAATTCATCGTCAGTAGAGAAAAGGAAGGATGGGCGGGTGTGAGTAGGTTTTCTATACTTGGTATCTCTCCCCAACAATAGTAATCTCTACGGTTGATCAAATGCTTGTGATAAAGCTCGTGAGCATTCAATTCTTAGGTGGGATTTGATATCTTGGTATGAAGGTGATATGACAATGCAAATGATGCTCAGAAGTGTGCAATAGGTTCAAGGATTAAACATGGATCTCTCTTGTAAGACTTGATCTTTTCCTTTATATGTTTGGAACTTTCCTTCCATATTTGTGTTATAGGAGCTCTGCATGGAGGATTTTTCTATAGGTGATTCTTCTTAGTTGAGGAATACTTTGTCCCCTTTTCCTTTTGCGCCCTGGTGGAGCCCCTTACTTCATCTTTATTTAAATCTCTTTGTATCTTCTCTTTGCGCTCGAGGTTTCATTTTTTGCATAACCTTAATTTCCCATTTTACCATGGTAGGTAAGGGAAGGGGACGATGATGGAAAAGGAGAAGTACAAACAACACTCAAATAAAGATGTAGGTAGAGGAAGGGGAAGCCATGGCCCCTTAACTCAACCAAATTCCTTCTCCAATTCATGACAAAACCTATAAGACAGGGGTGTGGGTTAAAATTGAGCAGGTGTTTGTCAAGGCCGATCATATTTCCATGGATATGGGTCTATGGGTAAAAGAAATTAGATGTACTCACACCCGAGATACAAAATATTACAAAATAATTGCTCTTTACTAGCAATCCAAGTCTTTGTTATGAAAGGTCCTTATTGATAGCCACGAAGAGAGGAATGAAATGTTGATGCATATGGATGAGCTACATGGAGAAAATAGGAAAGTCTAGGCCTAGTTTAACATTATCATTAAGGCAACTACAAGATTGGACTTTGCTGCCTCAACTCTTGCTTGAAGCCCTACTTCAGTTCCTAAATCCTCTCATGGGTAAGAGGCACCTTTAATTCTTAATTTAATTGATAACTTAGAAGAATAGTTTAGTTACTTTTCATAATTTTTTTAAAAAATCTAGCTACCATAGTCATGATAAGACTACTAACCTCTTTTTGTTATTACATTAGGACTAAGAACATATTTTGGGCCTCAAATGACAACATATTGTTTTATTTGTGGACTAGTTTCCCTTGGGGAAGACCTTCCTTGTTTTATTTGTGGACTCTGAACTCTAAAGTATCACTTTCTTATGTTGAAAGGACATTCTATGAGAAAGTGATTTTTATCTTCAACATTGTTAGCGTCACATAGATGAAAAATTCTTTTGTCACACAAAGTTTTAGGAATTGTTTGTCACCTTTTTTTAATATAGAGCTACTAAAAATTATTTTTGTTTTAGCAATTTTCATTTTCTTCATTAATATTTTCATTTATAATTTTTTTCTTCTCCTCTCCAAAAATTCTCTCTTTGGAATTGAACAATGGATTAGGTTGAGCCTTTCCCTAGCCTTTTTGTTTGATCCACTAGCATCCCTTCCTTACAGACAATGTGCCCCAACAAAATCCTGAACGACGCACAAAATATGCATTTCTTCGAATTCCGTGCGATTTGGTGCTGTCGACACCGCTCCAACATCAGTCACAGATTTGCGAGATGATCCTTTACCAGCCCATACACTATCTAATCATCCATGTATAACGCCATCAATTTTTGAATGGAGTCTTTAAATGCAGCAACTACAATCCTGGAGAATATCACAGGTGCGTTTTTGAGTCCAAACGACATCACCGTGTATTGAATGCATTCAAGTCTTTCAAATGTATTTATTAAGTGCAAATATATTTTTGCACTTAATAAAAGCAGTTGAAGAACTTAAAAGTATATATTATATAATTAAATATATTATATTATATGATGATGACAATGACAACGACAATGATGAGGGTCACAAGGATAATGACGACGTTGATGATGATTATATTAATAGTAACCTATCCTAAATCATTTCAATGTTTTTAAGATTAATTATCCATGTCATAATTATATTATTATTTTAAATAACGACAATAAAACATCATTTAAAACAATTATGAATACACTTTGAAACATACATCAAAGTTACTTCAATTTTTGTTTGGAAAGCCTTGAAACAATGTTGAAAAAGAAATAATCCCACTTTGTCTCTCTAACATTCGTTGAAAGGAGAGTATCCAACTTTGTCTCTTTAACATTCATGGAAAAGGAAAGTATATAACTTTGTTCATAGTTAAATTTAGTTCATATTTTAATTTGTAGAGTTAATTTTGAATTTGGATTTTAAATTTAGTTCATATTTTAATTTGATGATCGGGATAAGGAGTGAGTGGAGTTAGACAAAGGCCCCAATTTTGTAAAGTCCAAGGTCAAGGAAGCAAGCAAGGTTGGCTTTCAAGTCAGCTTCCTTGTCTTGTTGCCTTAGGACATGACAATCTTCCATTTTGACTTTGCTAATAGATCTAACAAAAATTATAGCAATCAATCTTATGAGATGAGGATCCAATGGCAAAGTTTTTCTCCTCAAGAATTTTGTGATCAATTCTAAGTCCCCGACAATAGTAAGATCTTGGAGATCCCTTTCTAATGTGAGCTCGATACCTTTCCACAATGCTAGAGCTTTTGCCTGATTATTTTTAACTATGCCCAGACCCCAAGCAAAATTACATTCTTGTTCCCATTCAGGGTCAATAATGACCGCTCCCTCTCCTGTCGCCCCTAGATTTCCCCGTGAAGCCTTGTCGAAGAAAATGACACTTTGCTTACGATTATATATCCATTTATAGAGTTTTAAGTCATACAATCTAAGAGCCAATTCTTTTTACTTTGGATTTTTCGAAAGAACATAGGTAGACTAATATAGAATACTATTGAGCCAAGTTCTTTCTTGAGCCTCCAGAGCCTCTGTGTTATGCTTCGACTTCCATTTCAGAAGAATTAATTCTCCCAGAAGGCCCTAAGCCTTAGAAGGAACCTTCCTAGGACCAACTTCTTCATCCTTAAAGGTCCTTGAATTCCTTTCCATGCATAGCTTCCATGTTATGAAACATGACTGGGATTTCCACACTCTTTTAATAAGGATTTTGTTTTCAAAAGTTCCAGGATATATTTTATGTCGTGTTAGAATTAACCCATCATTATTGCCTAGAATGACAGGGGTGGGAAGCATACCTTCTTAAGCATAAAATCAGAATTCTTTAGCAAAAGTCCAGTTGAGCATGATATGGAGAAGGGTTTCTTCACTTTGCTTACAAATGTTGCATCTCAAGGGACCCTAGTTACCACTTCTTTTTAGGTTATCCTTTGTGAGGATTTTCCCATGGGCCCAGGTCCAGACAAAGACCTTAATTTTGGGGAGTGCTTTACTATTCCATATAGCTTTCCATCATGCTAATATTGGAGGATTTACCCTTTCTTACAGGAACCAATTATAGCCTTTCTTAACAGTGTAATCTCCGTCATCTTGTCCCCATCCCCTTGTGTCACCTGATGACCTCAATACTGGAGCTTCTCCTCTCTAAGGTTGGAAACTAAATCAAACCATTTTCCTTGGAGGTTAGCAGGGAGGGTGATGAATTTCCATCGTTTCTAAACTTTGTCGTCTGTCCACTCCGAGATTTCATAAATAGTTTTTAATCCATTGTCTTCCATCCAGTTCCTGAGCATGACCCTATTTCCAGCCCCCATAACCCTGTTTTTCTTAGCCATTTTATTTGCCCAAATTCGTATCCTCTTTCCATTTCCAGGGTTCCATTAGAGGTGGTATTTGATGAGAGGCAAAACATATTTGCATAAATACCATATAGGTGAGGAATGATAGGGTTTGGGGGTCTTATCCAGGCTTTTAATTGATTTTTTGTTGGGTACTTTTGGCTATTACAGATTTCCAGCAGGCCTTACCACCTGAGATCAACCTCCAAACAATTTTCATCCAATAGCTTTGTTCATTAACATGGGATCTCTTATAGCCACACCGCCATGATCAATGGGGGGTGTAGCAATCACCCACTTAATGAGATGGATTTTCTTAGTGTTCGACTTCCCCCCCTACCACAGAAACTTTTGGATTAAGGAGCTCATTTTTTGGAGAATACCCTTTGGGGCTAGAAGGGTCAAACATTGATACATTGGTAAGGATGAGAGAATAGATTTAATGAGAACAATTATTCATGCTATATTTATTCATCGGGCTCACCACTTATACATTTTCTTGAATTTCTCTATTATTGCTTGACATTCTTCAGCCTTCAGCTTTCCTAGATAGATTGGTATACCCAGATACTAAAAAGAGTTCTAGCTCTACTTATGCTTGAACTGAAGGGAGTTACCTATCAATCTCGCTTGGTTGATGGTAGTGTTCTACCTATACACTACACTTTTATTTTTGTTCACCTTTCCTTTTGAAGTGTCTACATAAGCATTTTGGATCTACTTTAAGTGACTTGCAATGATTAGAGATGCACTACCTAAGAATAGGGTGTCATCGGTAAATTGAGAGTGATTTATTTCCTGAACACTACAGACTATAAGGATACCTGGAAGGTTCCCTATATTCCTCTCGTGCTCTAGTTTCCTACTCAAAGAATCGGTCATTATCACATACAACAAGGGGGATAAAAGGCATCCATTTTGCAATCCCCTGGTGCCCTTGAAGAACTATGAGGGTCGCCCATTAACTAAAGGGGCTATCCACAGGCTTCCAATAATTTTTTTAACCCAAGATATAAAATAGTTAGAGAAGCCAAAAAAAAGTTAAAACATAAAATATAAAAGAGTAGAGTACCCAATCAAAAACATTGGCCATATCTAGCCTTACTACCATCCCACTTTTCTTTCTTTGCTTCCTAGTCTGGATGGCTTCTTGGACGAGGAGGATATTATCTAGAATCTGTCTCTTTTGAGTAAAACCTACCTAGTTTTCTGAGATCAAAGAAGGGAGGAGAAGTTTTAGATGTCTAGCTATGATTTTGGTTGGGATTTAGTAGGAGGAGTTGCAAACAGAAATAGGTAGAATCTAGAGAAATTGGAGGGATTGTTCTCTTTAGGAATCATAGCGATAAAAGAGGAGTCAGTGGCTCTTCCAAGATTAATATTTGCATGGGTCCACTGGAGCATGCGTCCAAGGTCATATTTGACACTGTCCCAACAATGTCTAAAAAAAGAGATTGAGAAATTTTTTGGACTGTGGGCATTATCCACTTATAACCCCCACACTAATGCTTGGATTCCAAACTCCTTTATTATTCTGGCCAACATTTTACTGTCCATGTTCGAGACAAGGATTGGGATAGTTTACAGCATCTCAATAATTGTGTCAGGGCCCTCCACCTCTTCTTCTGAAAGAAGCATTTTAAAATGCAAGTGTGCTTCTTTTTTAATATCCTCCAAATCTGTCAAGGACTCCCCATCCAACCTCTGTATTTATTTGATGTTGTTTCATTGTTTCCTAGCACTGGCTTGTTTGTGGAAGAAGGTCATGTTTCTGTCTCCGTCTTTTAACCAAATAATTCATGACTTCAACCTCCATGTTTCTTCTTCATTTCAATGAACTATGTATATCTTTTGGCTTAGCTCCTTTTCTTGATTTAGATGATGGATGTTTAAGTTTTCCTCTTTCATATTCATCTGAAGTGACTCTAGTTTTTTTTCCAAATATTTCCTTTTAGCTTCTACCTCTCTGTAATTGTTTTGGCCCAATGCTTGAGTTTTTTTCTTAACCGTCCTTAACTTGCTTTCTAGAATGAAACTATGTGATCCCACAACCCTATGCGACCAAGTATCTTAAATGATTTTAATAACATCTGCGGATTGGATCCAAAGAGGATTGAATCTAAAGGGGATAGGGACATACGATTCAGGGTCAACAAAGACTAAGTAAATGGGTGTAAGGAGCTATCCAGTTCCTTAATTTCATACTAATACGATTTACACAGTTTGCAATCATTTTATGTTTTCAAGTTTTCATGTCTCCAATTCAATGTAGTAAGGTTTCTCTTATGTTTAATTTGTCCTTTTTGTATGCTTTTGTGCTAACACCTGTGATAAAATGCCTTACTTCCTGGTCTTAATTGTCGTTGTTAGCATTCTCTACAGTTTCTCACGCTTGGGTTGGTACTAATATATTTTGTAATATGAACATAAGTTGGGTCTGTGTATTTTCCCCGTGTTTCTCCTATGAGTTTAACCCGCTTTTTATGAGCAGTCCAAGACCTTTGTACCATTGTGGGATTTCTCCTTGGCGCTCTTGTGTGGATGTGTTAGATGCTAAACCCTTGAGACATTTGAGAGACAAGCTCGATGGGTGACAAAATAAACTTTTATGTAACTCTTTCTTATGTTATTGATAATTATGTTTGGAATGCCTTATTTAACTTTGAACGTTGTATAATTTCCTAGTAATTATGGTTAGGATTGCAGGATATACACCCATACTCAAGTAGTTAAATGTTATAAGATAGGTTTAATATGTGAAGTGAATAATTTTTATATAGTTAATTTATCTCTGTATCAATGTCTTAGCTTGGTCCATTTGTTTGTAGGTTGTATATCAGTAAGTATGATTTTATATAAAGGATTTTTATCCTCCTCCCTTTGTATGTGGGAATATTATAAACCCACTTCATACATAGGATAAAAATATTTAAGCATTTTTTTATTAATTTCCTACCTACTAGCCTAGATAGTTGGCATCCACTTGCACCACATGGTAAACACTTGCCATATATACCTTAGGAGCGCCTTTATCCTGATTTGGTTTGATCCTGTCCATTTTATTGACTGCTAGAATTAGTAACCGCGCCTTGCAGGTTCTGTCTTTATTCTTCTTTATTCCAGCTTTTCAGTGGATAAGGTAAAGTTAATCAACTAGAAAACGACTATCTTTTGTTACCAACCCATCCTTTATTATTTTCTCTCCATATTTAGGATTAGCATGTTTTTCCATCATTCATGACAACTCACTCATGCTTTAGCTAATTTGTGAGGTCCTTGACTGATTAGAAAAGTGCTTTATCCGCGTATGGGGGTTTATCATATTTGGTAAGTCTGCTTTATGGGATAGCATGAATTATCTCCTAAGCAACTTGAATTTACCTATGAAGGATGTATTATTTATGTACACTAAGTTGATCAATAATACAATGAAAAACATATTGAATCATTATTCACTTCTCTTGTATCCAGTATTACTATTCATCTCTCTGTTTTCCTTGTGCATGCTTGTGAGAATTATCTTTGTAGCAAGATCTACCTCATGTGCTTCTTCTTTACATCAAGGCTCTATTTCTACATGGTATCAGAGTTTCAATTTCTACATTGTATGAAATTAAAAATTCAGTTCTAGTAGCCATTTTTTATAGATCCAATACAATTTGAATCCTTTTGTTTTGACATTTATTTAGAATAGCGCGCACACACACACACACAAATATATTGAAATCAAAAGCAATAACGAGCAGAAGCAAAGATGACGATGACTCAGAATTCAACTATAGTGTAAATTCACCATATGCTACCATTGGATGTACAAATCACAAGGATGGAACTGGTTAACATGAGGGTAGGTTTTAAGAATTAGCTATAATGTGAAAGCTAGTATATTCTACCATTTGATGTGTAAGTCATTTAACCTAGCAAGAGTACATGGAGAATGTGTTTATGGGATTATAGTTTTGGTGAAACATTAGTTGGTAAGTGTTTGTAAAGCACATAATTAAGAATTAGGCAAAAGTAATTGAACTCTACAATGACGACTCTAACTACAAATATTAGTCTCGGCTAACAGGTTCATGTTTATGTTTTTTTAGTAGTATTTTTGGATTGTAAAAGCAAAAGAAAAACTTGTCACATGCTTGGGAGCAGTCAATACCTCCCTTCATGTACTTGAAGAACTAGTTCGATAGCAAGGGTGTTCACATTTGGATCTAGATGTTTCTTGGCCTCCATTTGGCCCATAACAGGAAGCCATGGGCATGAATTATATAAGAGAAAATCAGAGCCAAGTTATGTTGCAAGAACTACATTGAAAGCTCATCTTTCAATCCACTTCTTACCTCAAGTTGTCATGCAAAATCTCCCATGCTCTCTTCCTATAAGAATAAAGAGTTTCTTCATTCCTCAAGGAGCAAGATTTTGTCTTCACACTTCTAGTCTGGTTTAGTTTTCTTGAGGTTACTTTAGCTTGTGAGTGTTTGGTCTACGTAACCCACAACTAACATTGTTTCCCTGGTTGCAAGCTGCAAGGATAGTAGGGAATATTGACCACCCTTGCGGCATTTTTCTCTTAACAATTTTTATGGCAACTCCACTCTTATTTTTGTTTATTTCATTATAAATATGTTGTATTTTATAGATAACTTATTTTGGGTGTTGTGCAGGTGTAGGAGCTTTTTGTCCAACCTCTCAACAGTTAACATTCATAAGCTCACATCCTGAGCTTATCAATTTATCAGTAGCGCGGTTCCCAACATTTTGAGCGCGCAACATAGCATGAATTTCTATTTGACAGTTGCGTTATTCGTGTGGTCTCAACACTATGTAATCACGTACTAAATCTATGCGACATTTTTAATATTGTGCCTATGCCACTGGCGTGTCTATGGGTCCATTACCTATGCAATTTCTCAATTTTTATTTTAAGCTCTGTTTTTCATAATCACATGCAGTTTAAACGACTACTTAATGAATATGAAAATTAAGAAACTCACCTGCAAATTTATTTTCTCTAGTAGTTAAACAACTTATCTTAAGATAGAAAGTAAGGAAGTCATTTCTTGCATGTTATTTAGGTTTAATACTTTGAGGTTTTCAAATCTCTTAGTTCTCACTAGGAGTTGAATGATTTCGCTTGCCATTTCATATAGACTATTAGACTAGGCAATTTGATTTAACTACCACTAATTGTATATCTTATTGTATCTTGTTGATTTCTTCAACCTTATGGAAGATAGTTTATCTCACTCACTCACAAAATAAGGGACCTAAATACTCCTCTTGCCCTAACAACAAGGGACCTAAAGAATCCTCTTGCCCCAAGTATGCGCTTTTCCTTGCACTCTTAGTGATCTTGGCAAATCAGAAAAGGTTGAAAGGTTTGAAATACCTCCCTTTGCAAATTTATTCCATTAAGCTTATAATACTTGTTATTTGAAAACACACATTTATTTCATAATTAGAGTTAGAGTTTAATTAAGTGGATTAAAAAACCATCAGTGTTCATATGTCCTTGCTTTATTATGCTCTTTAGTTAGTTGCAAATCACACTTATATATTTGATTTCAAAACACATGTGTGATTCCCACTTGAGCAAATACCAAGAGACCTAAAGACTCTTTCGAATCTAGGTTGCTCTTAATCTTGCACTCATGCATGATATGGATGGCTCAAAATGATAAGAAATTCATAAATACCTCTCTTGCACTCCCTAAATCAAATTCACACCGTCATAAAATCAACATCGCACTGTAATTCTCAACCAACTAAAATCCATCAGAGGAGGCCACAAAACAATATTTTAGTTAGTTTAGGAGTGGTTGGGGTAGGCATCCAAATAATTATCACCAATATTATACATATTTGAAACATAGTGGTTCTTGAATTTTAGGGTACTTATCGAATCATGAGATCAACAAGTGTCAAAATACAACTCAGATAAGAAGATGCAGTGCCCAAGGACATAAAATGCAAGTTATAGTTATTTATGTTGGCCACAAAGAGCCAACCCAACCTTTTGTGGAGGAAACACTTTATCGTTTCAGGTTGAACCACTTATCCACACTCAGTAGCAGTTGGAAATGTTGTCGGTCCTTCTGGAACATAGCCCCAACATCATTACGTGATAGCTACTTCTTTCATACCTTCATTCGTTATCTTCGTGGGATTTCATCACTGTCGACAAGAGTGCTATTGGAAGTCCCAATGATGATTTGAGAGGAATAATGTTACATCATTTAGGAAATTTACAAATTCTTTCTTTTTATTTACATGACAATCTAAACGTAATTAGAAAGAACTAGCATTTGATATCATTTTCACAAAGACTTGGCACATATCCCTCATTTTGAAACACATTGCATTTGATGTGGTTTCCATATTTTTATATATATTTTCAAATTGTGTTTAAATCCCTTCATCCTCACTCTCAGTTGATCACATAAATCATCACTATTGCAGAACAAAGAAATCTGAGGCAGTCTCTTAGGTTGCAAGGACTCTCTCCTCTCCCAAGAGTTGTTCTTGCATTCTTCTCCCATAGACCATGAGTGCGATATTATAATTGGGGGAATACCTAGGCAACATTGTGAGGGTCATCTTGGAAAGGAAACACCTTGCTTAACTCTCCCATTTCTCAACCTCTTGGATATTATACAACTCCCCCCTCCCCCCCATCTTGTGGAAAAGGAGATACTTCATCTCCACCTTTTGGAGGAAGTACCCCCCATCTCCTCCATCTTTTAGAGGAAGTGCCCCTTCATATCCACCAACTTTCGAAGGAAGTGCCCCCCAACACCTCTACCTCTCAGAGTAAATACAACATCATCTCCACCCTTGTCACCCTCACATCCAAGAGGGGGAAACACACATAACAACATGGGGGCATCAAACATAAACCTACCTTTCATTACAAGCTTAAATATCTCTAAGTTGCTGAAGTTGATTAATGACCCAATCCTTCATGATGAAACTTAGACAGAAATTCCCCCTAATTTTCCCTCAGATATTTCAAAACTTGAAGGGAAACGGGGAGATGACCCAGTTAACTGTATTATTTAATTTCACCTTTGGTGCTCATCAAATATCATCGTCAAGGATACCATTCACCTTAGACTATTTCATAGAAGACTTACAGGTATAATAGGTAAATTACATGTTAATCTACCATCTGGGACTTACTCCACCTGGGATTCCACTACCACTGTCTTCCTCACATATTTTCAATTACCCAGACGCCATGATCTAGGACTCGAAATTCTCACACAATTTTGAAAAAGCACCTCAATTGACTTCACGAAACATATCCACAAGTGATGTATACACAAGGCCTTGTGCAATATAGACATCCAAACCCAGTTCTTGTTGGACTAATTCATCAAATCACTCCAACCCGTTATTGCAAAGGATGTGGCAACCGCATTGCCTAAGATGGAATAAGAGGAAATGGTGTCAAGGACCAACATTTTGATTTAACATATGCACAATTTGGGTATTTCTATACCATCCTCCCAAATTCCCATTTCCATCTTTCTCTAAAACCAACATGATCAGGTACATCACACTCTACTAGTGGGATTATCGAGACTATTTCTCATCAAACAAATGCTCCCCAACCATCAAATTTTATGCCACACAATATGGCACAGCAATACATGCGAGCACCTCCTGCATCGATAGCTCCCACAATTGCACCAACCCCTCCATTTGGGAAGTTATCTTATGTACCATACAATTATGCTTACCCCTATGCTAGTTATGTGCCTATGGTACCACCACCTCAAGTGGCACCACCATATCCTACCTCCAGATCATATGGATCCCCTAACCCATACTTCCCCGCACCCATTTACAATCAGTATTTCTTGGTTCCTAGTTAGGTGGGGGTTAATATAGTTCAAATTTCTCCTACACAACAAACTTATCACTTTGAGTAGTTGATGTGGCTAAACCCATGAATCCTCGGAATGAGGGGAAGAAGAAAGGAAAGAACAAGGAAAAACTAGCAATAAGGACAGGGGGGCAATCCCCCTCCCTAGTAGAACCAGAACGTGGGCAATCCAAATGAGGGGACTAACAATCCTCCTAAAAAGGAAAGAATGCCAACCTTTAGAGAAACTATCCTTGCTTCATGTGCAAAGAATATGGGCATTAAAATCATCATTGTTTGTTGATACCTGAATGTCAACAATTGTTAAAGGCAAGGAATAAGGTTGTAGCTAATCCTCCTCAACTATCAAATGTCTCACAACCTCAATAGTTTGAGTTACAACAATCCTTTTCCAACCAAAGTGTAGTTACCCAACAACAGGATCCTCACCCATCGAGTGATGGAACCTTGTAGATCATTGACATGAACATGGCCGAAGTCAACCCCCAGATTCATGCTAAAGTTTATGGAATGTCTCATACCCCACAAGGGGAGGATGTAACTGCTACATCTAGTGGACCTTTGTAGATACCTTGTCCAAGCAATGATAAGATCCTGTAGATCCTAAAGACACTACTTCGATGAACCTCCCATAACCCCCACATGGAAGTTGCACACAATTACATCATTACGAATGATTTGGCTTAATCCCCTGCCACCATGTTGATAATAGAAGTCCTTTAGTCCCACCCTTCTCAAAAGAAGGCACTTCTTAGTACATTAGGTGCAATTGTCCCTTCAATTCGTACTTACCTTTGACCCTAACAAAGGCGATCCATAACTACCTTCATTAGTCACTTTTCTGATTCATGACAAAATAAAAAAGATAATCATTCATCGATGCATAGTTAATGAAAGAGCATCTACTTGTGTGATGTCCACTCATGTTTGGAGCATTTGGGATCACTAGACTTAGTCCCCTCATATATCACTCTCCGTGCTTATGATAAAAGTCCATTAAAACCACTGGGTTTGTACCAGAACGTCCCCATCAAGATAGGGGTGAAAATGGTACTCTTGGATTTCGAAGTGGTCGATGTTTAACTTGATTACAACATTTTGTTGGGACGCAGTTACATGTATTCCATGAAGGTGATGGCTTCATCAATTTTTCTACATCACGATGTTTCCCAAGAATGGGAAAATCATTACCCTTAACCAATTGAATTACTATCACCCTCATACCAACTCAAACCCTGACAACATCTTACCCACCATAGGATCAACCAATCCCCCCCATATGTTTATATAGGTTCAGGAATTTACAAATATTCTACTATGTTGGGGGTATATTCTGTCTCTCTATCAGTTATCCTTGCATTCACATACAATCTTATGCGCACTACCTTTAAAGAGAAGTTGCAAGCCCCCTTCACACCAATAGTAAGCCTTCCAACTAGTTGTGGCATAGATCAATTTATAACTCCATCAATGCCACCTATATTTTAGGTCCCTTTGTTTCCCCCCCCCCACAGGGATGTAAGGAGCACCGGTAATGACCCAACTCATGCTACCATGGATTACTTTGGGAAAACCTATGTGGTATTTGACACCACCATATACTGAGATGGTGCCCAAGCCAATATCCTAGTATGAGTTTATTCCAATATCAGTTACAAGCACAACATCAGCACCACCAATAAGACCGATGCAACTTATGACAAAACCACCATAGGTTGTCTTCAAACCCAATGTTGGGGGCATCAAACAACCAAATTTGAAATCCCTTATTGTACCAAATACTCCCCCCACCCCTATAGTCAAACAACCATTCTGTTTTTGTGGATAGTTAGGACATGCGATAAACTTGTGCCCCGCATTACCAAAGCTCGGGAATTTTCTCAACACACCTATTAGTGCAACACATCCTACTAACACTTTAGTAGGGGTCATTACAACCACCTCAGTTATGCCCAATACCAATACTAAGACTAATACATTGCGCACCATTCATGTGTGCACAATTGTGTTCTCAATTTAAGCATATACCCATCATTGTCCTAAACACCTTCGATTTTAGGACACATTGGTGATCATTCACCTCACACACCTTGTGGTTGAAAGACCTCAACTAATTTCTCAAGATATCGCTTCCATTAATGTCGTCACAACATAAAAACTAACTAAGAGCATGGTAGTTCATCACGTGGGCACTACACCCATATGATTCCACACACTATTAGCATGGTTCCACCTAACCACGCTCCTAGACCACTAAGTCCATACCATACACTCAACCTAGTGTGTGCCACTCGACCATGTCAAGCATGTGGATTATTGACCCATTACTCATTTAAATCTCCCATCCTATGCACATAATGAGTAGTTAACTTAGAACAAATAAGGGTACAAGAAAATACTCCTCCCCTTGTAGAAAATCCACTAACATTCCCTCAAGAGGAAGTACGTCCCCCACTGTCGAATACCACTGATCACGTTGATATCATCAATATACCATCACTATTAATTTTCTCTACTAGTGATGACGCATCGTCATCATCCTCAAAAGAAGACCACAATTCACCACTGATTCCAACCTCTACTGTGGTAGATAACCATGACCGAAAACACACTTCCTAGATCTCATGAAACCTCTGTAATGTGTTGTGTGACCCTAGAGGAGATTTTTTAAACAACCCCACTAATGGGTTGAATCAAATGAAATCCTCCCCATAAGTTGAAACATTCAAGACACCGCATGGATGCACAAACATTATATCACTTAGAAATGTTGTCGCTTGATTGCCAACACCAATGGTCTTTATTAAAACACCACACACTAGATGACACCCTTGTTCACCCTCTACATTTCTTGATGTGCACTATGTTTCTCTCCTTAAATCTACCACATTCATAATATACATTTTATTTTTGTAAATAAGAAGTCCATCACAAATGATAACCTTCATACGTCTTTTCTAAATTATTTTGTTGTAATTTTTCCTTTATTTGCACATATTACTAATCTTCGGGAAGAGAGTTAACAATATGTTGTCTCAAACCTGACTGGCAATTTCTAATGGCTACCACATGCACTTTTTCTACTGAGTGCATCAACCACTTTATTTTTCTTTTCGTTTTATGTGTTTTATCGCAAAATAAAATTCACATAAAAAATCCACCCATCTAGCTTGCCTAGCATTTAATATTTCTCACTCAAAGAAATATCTCATACCACAATGGTATGGTCCTAGCTCTAATTTCCTACCCATTAAACAATGCCTCCACTTTTTTAATCCGTGCACCATGGCAATGAGTTCTAAATCATGGATAGCATAATTATTTTCATGCTCTTTCAGCTTCCTTGACTCATAACATACCACATGACTTCCTTGCATGAGAGTTTCTCTGATTCCTTGTACATATTCATCGATACACACCATGAAATCATTTTATGGGTCTACAATTTTCAGAATTGGGGCACTTGTGAGAAGTTTCTTCAACATCTAGAAGCTTTATTCATATTTTTGTGTCCATTTAAATTTTGTTCCCTTCTTCTACAAAGAGGTAATGGGGTGTGCAACCTTGGACAATCCCTTAGTGAATCTCCTATAATAACCAACAAGACCTAGGAGAGATCTCACATCTATCACATTCCTTGGAGTCGTCCAATTCTTGATGGCTTCAATATTTTTCAGGATCCACAGATATTCCTTTCTTTGAAATAATGTGACTCAAATAATGATTTTTATTTATTTATATAAATCACATTTACATAGCTTTGCGTACAACTGGTGCTTTATTATCACTTGCAAATCCATTCTCAAATTCTCTTATTGCTCTTGTGCATTCTTAGAGTAAATAAGAATGACATCTAAAAATACCAACACAAATTTATCCAAATATTGGTTGAACACACCGTTAATGAGGAACATGAAAGTAGTCAATGCATTAGTATGGCCAAATGGTACAAGTGTAAACTCATAATGCCCATATCACATCCTAAATGTTATCTTATGGAAGTCTTCTTCTTTAATTCAAACCCGATGGTACCCATACCTCGAGTCAATCTTTGAGAATACTTTTGTCCCTCATTTGTTCAAAGAGATCATCAATTCAAGGAAATGGGTACTTGTTCTTAATTGTCACTTTGTTCAGTTGCGTGTAATCAATACACGGCCTGAGCATTCCAAATTTATTTTTCACAAATAACACAGGTTCTCCCCATAGAGAAACATTTGGCCCAATATATTTCTTTTCCAATAGCTCTTGCAATTGCATTTTCAACTCTAATAATTATTGTGTACTCATTATGTAAGATGTCTTAAACACTGATGTAGCTCTTGGCACAAGCTCAATTATGAAATCAATGTCCCTCTTTAGAGTAAGTCTTGGCACCTCATTAGAAAATACATCCCTAAATTCTTGCAAGATTTGATAATATTCTAACTTTGAAACATCTTTAAATATTTGATAATCTCTCACTGCGTATTACTCATGAATGACTTCATTGAATCCCACCATGGATACACTATGTTGGATAAGCTTAAATATTTTGAGAAACTCTGAGAGAAGATAGTTAACAAATTTGTCTCTATCATTCTCTCAAGAGGCCTTTCATTTGAAGATGAGCCCATCTGGTTGGCTTGAACCATCGTATATAAATCATATTAACGTAATTCTCCTCTCCATTTGACATATCTCACTGTGTATTACTCGTGAGCAACTTAATTGAAGATCACCATGGACGAGATATGATGGATAAGCTTAAATCCTTTGATAAACTCCGAGAGAATATGGTTAAAATATTTGTCTCTATCATTCTCTTGATATGCCTTTCTCATGAACATAAGCCCATCTGGTTGGGTTGAAACATCGAGATATAAATATGATTAATGCAGCTCTCATCCTCTCCATTTGACATATCTCATCGTGTATTACTCAGGAACAACTTAAATAAAGCCCACCATGGATGGTATGTGCTTGATAAGCTTAAATCCTTTGAGAAAAAATGAGAGAAGATGGTTAGAATATCCGTCTTTGTCATTCTCTTGAGAGGTCTTTCTCACGAAGATGAGCCCAATTGGTTGGTTTGGAACGTCGAGATATAAATATGATTAACGCAGTTCTCCTCCTCTCCATTTGACAACTATCACTGCATATTAGTCATGAACAACTTAACAATATTTTTATCTTGGAATGAAGAAAGTTATTGTTGAATACATTTCTAAAAGTATGAAATGCCAACAAGTGAAAGTTGAGCATCAATGTTGGTTGTGGAGCCTGATCTTCTAGATCTAAATATATTATTTAGTTGTGTTTGTACCCTAGTTTTATTGTACACTTGTTCCCCAACTTTTGGGTTCAGGGGAGAAGCCCTCGAGAATTTTTTTGGGGATGTATGTTGGCCAACAGTTATGCGAACCCATGGTATTGGGTTAACCGTAGTATTTTCCCATGGTATTTCCCCTATAAAATAAAAGCATTATAATACGGTTGGGATTGGTATTGTATTGTATTGTAGCATTGCAAAACAATCTCTATGATTGTGTGAGAGAGACTGCGAAAGCGTTAAGAGGAAGTGCAGCGGTATTGCTGCACGTTGTATCCCTTCATCTTTCTGGACGGTAATAAAAGGACTGGCAATTTCTGTGTGGATGTAGCCCATCGTCTGGGTGAACCACGTTATATCTGTGTCTCTTTGTAATGTATTTAATGTGTTTTGCATCTTGTTTAATAATTTAATTGTATAACTGTTATTGCTCCGCGGTCTTGTTTTCTAACACATCAACACTCAACAAGTTTATTGCAACCACTATCAATTCTAGAATGGAAATGGGAAGTGATTTCCATGGATTTTATTACAAGTCTTCCAATGAAAATGAGACAACATGACTTGATCATGGTGGTGGTAGACAAGTTAACAAAGGCAACACATTTCATATCAGTTAAGTCTACATATAAAATTGATGCCATTGCAAATATTTTATGAAGGAAACCTTTAGGTTGCATTATTTCTTAAGGCAATAATTTCAAACAATTATACAAAGTTCACTTCTAATTTGTAAAAAAATCGTTTGTATATTTGGGTACATAATTAAATTTTAGTACTACAGACCATCCATAAACAAATGGACAAACATAAAAGGTAGATCATGTGCTTGAACACATGCTTTGCATGTATGTGATGCACAAACCGTCGAAGTGAGAATATTATCTATACTTGGTAGAGTTTGCATATAACAATGGGAAACAAGCATCACCCAAGGAGTGAGTCCATTTGAGGCTTTATATGGCAGAAGGTAAGAGACACCAGTGACTTGGGATGATCCAGTGAATATAATTGTTCTTAGGCCATAATTGCTTAAGGAAATGGACCAAGAGGTTGCAAGAATTATGAATAATTCAAAATCATCCCAGGATAGACAGTAAATCTATGCAATTAAGAATGTATTGCATAGGGAGTTTCATGTTTAGGATTATGTTTACCTTAGAGTGAGGCCAAGGAAAACTTCCTCGAAGATTGGAAGTTGTGTCAAGCTATTTCCAAGATATTGTGGGCCATTTGAAGTGCTTGAGAGGATAGGTCTAGTTGCATATAGAATTGTATCACCTACTAACACTAGAGCTCATAATGTTTTCATGTTTCCTTGCTTAAGAAATATGTACATGATCCTTGCCATGTAATTGATTGGGATGTGATTCAGGTGGAACCTATGCGAGAGTTCGAAATAGAGCCACTATGTGTCGTTGACATGAAGGTAATATTTTTAGAACCGAGCCATCGGACAAATAAAAGGTGCAATGGAAGCATTTTCGTCCCAATGAGGCTAAATGGAAGCTAGAGGATGCCATGAGAGAGGCATATCCATTTTTATTTTTATTTTGAGCAAATATCGAGGACAATCTTATTCCAAGGGGGAAGGGATTGTAATACCCCCGGTTTTGACTTGGAATATATTAAATTAAATCATGTAAATGATGTAAATATGTTAGTGTGGATTCCTAGTTCGAATCTCAAGGCCAAACCCTGAATAACGAATATCTAGGCATGTATGATGATAATGCTTAATTATGGACTTTGTGATTTTATTATCATGCCAATTCGAAATGCTCAGTAAATATTATGTTGGAAAATAATATAATGGTCCAAGATGGATGTGTAAAGAGAACTATAGGGGCTATGATTCCACTATAGGGGAAGAGGAAAGGGGGCCTATTGTAGATTAAATCCTCTATTGCCAAGTGTCAGTCTTAGAACTCATCCATGTGTTGCTATGTGCTTTAAATGAACCAATTACTTCCTTTTTAATGTTTCACCCAATCATTGAATGCATGTATGAGGTTGGTAGTGAAATTCTTCTCTTCCATGGGATGAATCTACTTCTATGTTTGTTGTAAGAGTCCTTTATCCCATGTTCGTAATTTATGTCAGTTGTATTTTCCACCATTCTCTCATCTTTGAAGCCTATTGTTCATTTTTCTGTTATGCAGATTTTTACCAGGATTTGGGTAGACTAACATAATTTTAATCCATTACCAATTACTAAACTGTTCAAACCCATAAATTTGAATTTGGAAACAAGCCTATGTTTTTTAGGGAAAAAGAGGTGGATGTAGGTGAGCTTAGAGGTTGGGAAAGTTAGGAACCTTTAATATTTAGGTTATGATACTATTGCATGCTTGAGCAACCATGAATTAAGGATAAATGTGGTTCTCCAACAACATCTATCAAGTCAGAATCCTTCTATGCGCACACTGGAAGTATTTGGAAAGATTGATCACCCAAGTGAAATGTGGATCACTGAAGGGGATAACTGATCCTAGAAGGGTGTTGTCTAGGGAAGGTATTGTTGGGACCAATGTTGTGATTCCTAGGTAAGATCCATGTAGATCTCTCTATGAGCATTTGGTTGAGAATAAAGAGAGAAAAATGGGTTGTGGGCCAATAGGGATAAGATTATAAGAGTCCCCTTCGCTTTGATTACCACATAGCGCAACTTGTCAATGGCCACTCAACAGACCCATAGTATATGCTGGATAGAGTGCCTATGGTTGGGTGGAAAATTTTTCATACGCAACCAATTGCTTAGATCTTCTTTGTTTAAAGCTAGGTGTTCTCTTGTATTTGAATGTGCAATGTTTTTATTATTATGCCTATGATAATTATGTTGGTATATGCATGTTGTGTGTGCACATAGAGTTTATTTTTGTTGTGTATTTCCATTTATGCATTTGCAATGCATTTCATTCTTTATGAATTTCATATTATGCCATGGGAACATAGCTTAGAACCCCATAAATCATAAATCCCCCCTTTTTTGGTTAAATAGATGGATGGGAACATTACAGGAAGAGATTGGACCATCGGATGATTGCAGAGATTGACGAATAATAAAGAGTTTAGCTTATGGACGTGGGTGAAGTTTAACCTCATTGGCATGCATCAAAATGAAAAAACCACTAGTTTTATGTTTTTTTCCCATAGTAATTTCATGTCGTGAGGATGGTTTTTCGAAACCATTTTTATGATGAGCCAAAAGCACTCTATGCCCTTGTTGAAACCACCGTTACAGTTGGACATAACGACAAAATGATAGGGGTATGGTGACATGGAGGCTAGTGGAGGATGACATGGACGCGTCAGAAGGTGACACGTAAGACCACATTGACACATCAACACACTGCCACACCAACATAATTGATTTGGCCATAACAAGAGCATAATTAATAAAAAATGGATGAAACCATTGGCATTATGATGTCATTTATGGAGGCCATATATACAAATTCTAGAGTGGGCCATTAACCTATTCCTCTCTATTTTTTTTGAAAATTAGAAATAGAGGTTTTTGAAGACCAAAGGATGGATAGGGACCTATATTGGGTTGAAAAATTTATAATGCATTAATTTTTAAGCCACGATAATAACCTAGGTGGACATTGGTGAACTTCCAAAGCGTGTGAAGTGAGATGTTGAAGAAGGCCAAAATCCACTATTTGGGCGCGTGTATGGCCGTGTTATCAAAATTTGGAGGCATAAGTGCCCCAAGAACTCATAACTAGAAATTTTTATGATTTAGACATTTTCCTACTCATAAATATGAACAACTTTACTTAGGGGGGGGGGGTTTTCCAGAAATGCATAGTTTGAGAGAACAATTTTTAGTAAAAGAATTGCCTGAAACTTTCTGGCAATTCTTTTACTAAAAATTGTTCTCTCAAACTATGCATTTCTGGAAAATCCCCCGCCCCTAAGTAAAGTTGTTCATATTTATGAGTAGGAAAATGTCTAAATCATAAAAATTTCTAGTTACAATTTTTCTTCTACATATCTCAAAACTTGGTCCTTCAAAATAAGTGCAGCTACAGGAATGGTGTAAAATTGGGCAGAATTTGTTATTTTAAAGAGATGTGGTTTTTAACCATGATATCATAAATGAACATGGCTATAATATCTAGAAACAGGATCGATGGAGAATAAACACAATGAATCCAATTATGATTAAGTGCTTCTTATCATTAAAAAATTTAGCAGAAAAGGGACATGTAACCTATTTTGACAAAATTATCAAATGGAAATTTTGCATAATTTTGCTATTTGCATGAAATTTTGGAAAATGGTTTATTTGATAGATTTAATTATCTAAACACGTTGTAGATACATGAATACATTATTTATAAGCCATATCATATTTTATAGCAGTATTGAAGCAGCAAAAATGAAAGAAGGGGAGCTTCGATATAGTTTGGAAGAAGAAGCCAGGGGTCAAAATATCAATGTGGGAAATGAAGAAACATAGTCTAAGGGGAACATAGCTAACATTGAAGTAATAGAGATGGTGGAAACTACAAGAAGCTTGGGTATGGAAGTACATAGTTGTAGAGTTGATAATGAAAGAATGTTGAGGGCTCAAGAACACTCAACTCATGCAACGTTTAAATCTGTTACATAGGAAAATAGTGGTTAGATTAGTTTCATGCCATAGTAAAGAAGAGAAGGATATTTTAAAGAAGATATACCATGAAAAATATAGGCACTCTAAGAGTGCTACCGGAGGTCATAGGCATCATTATTCACCACCTTATGCAGCTAAGAGGTTGTATACAACTGAGGATTCTAGCAGTAGCCCATAAATGTCTCTAGTTAGGTATCATAAAAGAATACACATGGAATAAGTGTTGCAAGGGGATCTTATTTGAGGTAGATTAAGCCACCTACTTTTGATGGTGAAAACAAAAAGGGAGGATATGTTGAAGCTTGGTTATTGGGGATGAGGAAATATCTTCAATTGCATAATTATTCTTTAAATATGAAGGCCATAATTCCCATTTATAACTTGCAGAGGAAGGCTTCCATGTGGTGGTATCAATTAGTTGAAGAGAAGCATACCAATGAAAATATATATTCATGGAAGCAACTCAAAAAGTACTCTTAGCATAAGTACATATTTGAACATTACTATAAGAAGAAAATTGAGTTTTTTTAGATCAAGTTAAGATCCATGAGCATGGAGCAATATGAGATATTTTTTTTGGATTTGCTTAGGTATGTTGGGTTTATTAAGGAAGAGAAGGTGAGAATCTACAGGTTCCTGAGTGGATTTCCTTCATTTTACAAAGACAAAATCCAATATGATGAACACAAGTCTTTTGAAGAGCAAATTAGAAAGACCAAGCACCTATTTGATAATAATAAAGGAAGGGAGGATGTTCAAAAGTCTTGGAGAGATAAAAATAAAGATAAGCACAAACAAAGAAATAAATGATTCAAACCTTCATTCAAAAGGAATAAACAAAATTCATTTTAGAAAAGGAATCCAACTAAGAATGGACCAAGGATGGAAGAGTTTCAAGGAAAAGAGACGAATGCACAAATTAAATGTTGGGGATGTGAAGGAAATTATTTGCATAAGGAGTGTCCTCGTAGGAGAGATAAAATGAGGATAGTGAAAAACATACAAGAAGCCAATACAAATGGAAAATGTGCTCAGAAATATCCCAATAATTTATGCAGCATTGGACAATCAACAAAAAACATTATACTCCAACATGATTGTGGTTGAAGGTAAGTTTACCAACCAACCTCTTGTCATTCTAATTGATTCTAAAGCAAGTCCTAGATATATTTCTCCTAATATGGTTGAAAGATTTCATTTAAAGAAAAGCAAGCATGAAAAATACTGGATGGTTTAGTTGGATACCAGAACAAAGAGGAAAATCAATGAGTTGGTAAAAGATTATCGATTAGACATGAATGGACTTAATACAATTGTAAATATGGACACAATAGCATTAGGTTCATATGATGTCCTTATTGGGATGGACTGGTTGGATGCACGACATGTTATTTATGTTTTCCTTAATAAGATTCTCACTTGTCTTAATGGATATAGAGAAGAAAAGATAGCGAGAAGCATTCCAATGCCTATTTCCATAAGTTATATTTCAAATGTATAGTTAAAAAGGCGTCCAGGAATGGATGTTAGTTGTATGAGATTCACGTGGAGGAGCCAATAAAGGGTAAAGTCCACAACCTGGAATATTTTATAGTATTGCTGGAATTCACTGATGTGTTTGAACAAAAATTGTGTTTGCAACCTAAAAGAGACATTGATTTCTCTATTGACCCGGTATCTCGAGTTGCCCCAGTTTCCAAAATACCATACATAAAGAGTACACCTAAGTTGAAGGAATTACATATGCAATTTGAATAACTATTGAAGAAAGGATACATACAACCAAGTGTGTCTCCTTGGGGATCACCAATACTCTTTGTAAATAAGGTTGGAACATTAAGGCTATGTATTGACTTAACGCAGTTAAACAAAGTCACTGGAAGAAAAATTATCCTATACCTAGAATTGATTACTTCTTTGATCAACTAAAAGGATAGAGGATTTACTCCAAGATAGATTTGAGATTAGGTTGTCATCAAGTGAGAATAAACGATGAACATACTATCAAAACAACTTTTAAGGCCCAATATGGTCATTATGATTTTGTAGTACTGCCATTTGGATTAACAAATGCACTTGATACTTTTATGGGCTTAATCAATCACATATTTAGATAATATTTGGATAAGCTTGTCATTGAATTCTTATATACCATTATTGTTTATTCAAAATCAGTGGATGTGCATGAGGATCCTTTGAGATTGGTACTATAAGTGTTAAGGGAGAATCTACTATATGCTAAGTTGAGTAAATTCTCATTTTACCAAAAACTGATTCAGTATTTGGGACACATCATATACAAGGAAGGGATAGTAGTAGACCCAAGGTTGAATGTATCATGGGATGAAATACACTTCATAATATATTTGAGGTAAGATCATTTATGGGTTTGGATACATATTGCAAAAGATTCACAGAAGGCTTCTCAAAAGCAACACATCCAACTACCCCATTACAAAATAAAGGAGTTAAATTTGAATGGACTCCAAAGTGTGAAGAAAGTTTCTATCAATTAAAGAGATTGCTCAATAGTACACCAGTTCTCAAAATTGGTTATTCAAATGAAGATTTTGTGGTATGCACATTATATGCTTTGAAAGAAGGAATTGGTGGAGTGCTTATGCAAAATGGGTATGTGGTTTGTTATGAACCTAGGAAATTGAAGGAGCATGATGCTACACATGATTTAGAGTTGGTTGTTTTTGTGCATGCCTTAAAAGTGTGGAGACATTAGCTCATGGACAAGAAGGACATATCATAGTGGTTTGAAGTACTTATTTGAAAAACAAACTTTAAATGCAAGGAAGAAAAGATGGTTGGAATTTATTTGTGAGTTTGATTTTTTATATCAATCATATAAAAGGGAAAGGGAACGAGGTTGTATATGCACTCATCAAAAGAGTACATGCAATCAAGTCAACTCATAAGGAAACTAACATAACATAAATTTATACGAAAGATATTGCAATATTACATAGAATTCCTAGGGCCATTATTTCAAACGGGGCATAGAATGAAAGATCCTAGGGTTAAGATCAAGTAAATTTTGAAAAGAACACAGGACAAGCAAAAATTTATGTAGACGAGGGTAGAGTAGCAAGAGAGTCCAAAGTGGGTGAACATGTGTATCTAAAACTCATCCAAAGAAGAGTTCCTTGAAGCTTGGGATATTTCCTAAGTTGGAACCCAAATACTATGGTCCATTTGAAATATTATCTAGGATAGGGCCTATTACATATGAGCTTGCATTGCATGCTTGCATAAAATTGCATAATGTGTTTCATGTGTCTTTATTGACAAAGTATGTGCATGATTCTGACCACATTATTGATTGGGATTTGATTCAAGTGGAATTGGAAGGAGATATATTGGTGCTACTAGTGCGTATCGTAGACTATAAAATCACATTGAGCTGGAATAGGGCCATCGACCATGTAAAGGTGTGATGGACCCATTACATCCCTAAAGAAACAACATGAGAGCTTGAGGATGCTACATGGAAGGCATACCCACAATTAATTTGAAAGTTTGTAAAGGTACATAGTGCCAATATGCATTGACGTGGATGGTGCATAATTAAGGGGGAGGGGAATGTAATACCCTATTTTTTAACCCAACATGTAATGATGTATAATGTATATAATGGTGAAATGACTAGAAGTCAAACAAAGATGGTCGAGCATGACTAAGATGATGTAATTATGTATGTTTTATGTTTAATATAAAAACCATGACTAATGCAGATAAAGAGGGACGAAGAAGAGATGGGGATATATGATTCCACAAGAAGGAAAAGTGAGAAGGGGGTTTAAGGGGGAGATGATCCTTGTGATTTATAAGTCTAATTCATTATCCTTATTACTCATTTTATCCTAAGTTTTAGAAAGCCTCTTATTTTAAAGTGCATTAACCATAACTTGAATTAATTATCCTAAGCTTGGGATTAAAGGGGGGAAAAGTGACAAATCCCATGCATGCCACATGTCTAGTTCCCATCACCCATGCATGACACTTGTATAGTTCTCAAAATGCATACAAATTGTTAAGAATCTAGGTCATTCAATCATTATTATATCATTCACTCAACCATCACCATTTTTCCATCATTGAGCCATCATTTGGTACCATATCCTGGATATGTACTTGATAATAATGGGAATGACAGAGATATAAATTTTTACCCTAGGATATTGGTGTTAGGAAATTGAGTTCTCTTGTGAGATAACATGTTCTACAATTGAGTTCCCTGAAATCCCTGAACATTGTGTTGTTAGTGCTTTCACACTCCAACAAGTGAAAAATGAGGTGATACCGATTCCAGGAAGCCAAGGTAGGAGCCACATGAGAGACTTCCTCTCATGGCTTTAGTGTGTGAGATGGTGTGGTAAGTGCAAGCAAACAATGGTCAAAAGTATAAGGAACTATGCAAATGAAGATATAACCTAAGGTGCACAAGCTTATGAGCCATGAATGAAAACATACAATTGTGAATATCCTGCCTTAAATAAATGCAGTAACAGTAAAAGTAAAATATTAACCGTGCATAGTAACAGTAAAGGACAACGATAAATGTAAAATAGTGAAAATGGAAGCCCATGACATTACGGATATAACATATATCCAAACAACATGCAATGGGAACAAACATTTTTCTTTTCATTATTTTGGAATGAATAGGATTTTCTTACTAATGGGTTCAAGTTACCTCGAATGTGGATGAGCCCTTGCAGCTAGTGGACTATGCTCCCAGTCTGCGACTATAATTGGTTCTCCATGTTGATACTCGATGAGGGCCAAACTCAATGGGAATTTCAAGCTCAAGTGGTGGCTAGGGATTTCGAGAGTGAATTCAGTAGTGCTGGTAAGGATTGGTGAAAACTTCTTGTGAATGGGGGCCTCCACCCCTCTTTTTATGAGAGATTTGATGGCGGTAAGTTTGCATTAGGGTTTGGGAAAAACCATGGTATTGGCATGTTGTTTTGTGCGTTTCCCGCTCTCTATTGAATTTGAATGTTTTTCACATTTTTTTTCTTTTTCTTTTTCTTTTCGGGGAAATATATTTGTGCGGGAACTATATATTTGTGCCAATATGACTATGTAACTTCATATTTGTAGGTTGGTGGAGGCTTGGCATTAGGGAAATGGGTGTAAAGGTATGATGACCAATAAAGTGATCTAGGTGAACAATTTTATGGTGTTAAAATATCTCCCCTTGATGTGTGAGGGAATGATCTCATCGTATGGCCAATAGGCATCATAGGATCTTTATTGTTGGACGACAATGAATGGAAGGGTAGTGGAGAACCAAAGTTGTGTCAAAAGATGGAGCACGTGTCGCACATGAATTACAAGGGCTATAATTAGAAGTACAAATCCTGAATAAACGTTGAGGAACATATAATACCAGAAGGATAATGAGGCAGGAATCCCCATGCTCATATCAATATCTCAATATACATAAATGGTGAAGTCATAGGGGGACTTGAAAAATAATTGTTGTATACATCACGGTGTCTTGTTAAGGACTCAAACATGGGATAAAATGGTGGTCTAATGGCAGCTGATATGAAAGAATGATACTGGAAACACTGACATGCAACAAGGATTCGTGGTCACAACTGATGCACTGAAAGGGTCAATAACTAGAAGGACTTAGACAACCGATAATTTGAATCTCGGTGGTACAACATACTCCAACTAGAATTGGATATACTGGGAAGCATGAGGCACTTCCAAACATTGTCTCCAATGCATCTTGAATACCCTAAAGAACATAATAATGATGGTGAGGTTCCATAGTCACTGACCAATGTGCTAGAGTCAAGGGATATATGGGGTCTTCGACCATAAGATGACAGGACCAATGCCCCGTACGAATCTCAACGGTGTGATGATGTCGCTGATGTCGAGCACGTGAGAGACAGCCATCTTAAAGGGAAATAAGGACTCCCCTCAAAATGGTCTTTGCGAACTCAGTGATGATGACAGTGAGGCTAAGGTATAGGTACCTGTAGGTATATCCTCTAAAATAGATGCACTGGGGTTGATAGTGGGAGACCTACTACTACCAAGGAAATAATGGTTCCTTAATAAGAGAGCGAGGTGTACACACATAATTTAACCAAAAGATGATACTGAGTAGAGACTCATGAGAGGTATACGAGAGTAAATGAGTAACGAGACTCAAACCTCCTTTGTTCAGAGCATAATGACAGGGTGCAACTAACAACATATGAAACTAATCCGAAGCGATGGGAAATTAGCTATAGAGGGGGGGATGATCGCACTGAGTATGACTACAACAGGATGAATTCAGAAGGAAAACGTGGATAAAAAAGGAGGTGGACTCCAAGGGTTACTCTAAGGGAACTCATTGCATAGTACTATGAACAAAGGTGATTGGGAATGTTGTCAACACAAGAGACTGGATGTGAACTGCAGGGGTGCTGAGAAGCATCAATTTGGCCTTCTTCATGGCTCAAGGTGATTAAAGAAGATATAGAAGTGTGCTCGAGATGATATTATCCCTTTTGTTTTATCAAGCCCAATTCAGTTGATGCTCGTTGGTGTTTTCAATTTTAAAGAGTCTAAAAACAATAAGAAGACTCTGGTGGTGGTATTTTTCATAAGGTTAGTCTCCAAGGTCTAAAAAAGCATAAAAGTGTGCAAAGGAGAACTCTTTTAGTCAAAAGGGACTAGAGTATTCATTTTTTGTAAATAGTCCATTTGGCCCGAAAAAAGGGTAAACTTATACCAGACAGGCATCTTTCACGTCCTTTAACGAGTCTAAAATAAACAAGATCACTCAACAATATTTTCCTTGTTTAAGGATTGAGAAAAGAGCTTAACATAAATGCCAAGTTGGGAGTTCGAGGGGATAGGCCAATAAGTGAGAATATGAGGAAATGCATGTGGCTTGAACTCAGTATGTCAGACTATATTGACTCCCAATCCTATGGGAATGCGAACAACATGTGTGCCAAATTTTAGTGGTTCTATAAAGTGGTCACCCATGTGAGGGGATGCTCTACTACCGAGCAAGGGAAAATTAAAGGGGTGGATGGACAGGGCCACTTAATCGAATAGCGAGGGGGGGTCCTACAAGCTAAAGGGAGAACAACTTAGGAAATGCATCAACTTGACAGGGGTGAAGGATGTGTTATATGCTAGTTAAAGGATTATACCCGTAGAAGCGATTGGTACCACGAAGGGGGTGTGCAACCGTAACTTGTATATGTACACAAAACAAGGACACCCGAGCATAAATGTGCATATGGAATATATAGAATGCATACAAACACATATAAGGCACGACTTTCATGATGGCATGCAAAATGAGGCAAGTCTAAAATGTGGCCCGACGAAAGGTCAGTGATCTTGAGAAAAGGTCCCATTAATCATGAAAGGCACAAAATAATGATTCTGGTGGTGCAAATCGTGTAAAAAATAGATTTAGTATGACATGTGACCTCAGGAAATGGTCAAGATCACATATTTGAAAAAGTGAGAAGGGTTAAGATCTTGCACCCACGCTTTGGTCATAGGGTTTGTGATTATGGATCACATATGTGTGCGGATGAGCTAGGGGCTCATTCAAACACTAAGATAGATGTGACAGGGTAGGCTCAAAATGAGTGAGACTGCCACCTATTTCAGGGTTGAGGTAGAAGATCATGCCCCTTAGTCCAGAGCCATTAATGGGGTGCATATTTTCTCATGAAGAGGTATCAACATGACATCGAGCAACTATTGGAAGGGGTTGTATGATAAGGCAGATAGCCATGGTGGAAATCTAACTTGGTGATATGAGGACGATGATTAGGAAGGTCTCGATTCTTGCCCCATGCTATCAGCATGGGATGTTATCATCGGTTCGGAAGGGTCGAATAGATACATCATAGGGACTCATTTTCTTCGACACACTCATAATGGTATGGGATAATGAGGAAAGCTCATCAAAGGACAAGATGGAATAAATGGTGTTCATCTCGCTTGAAGAGAATGTCGGGGGCTAGATCTATTCTACAATGGTGATTTTTGAGTCAAGAGATATCTTAAGTAAGTTAGCCAAGACAAAGCGGTATTCGGCTAAGTCAATGCAATGATAAAGGTGTTAGAATTTTATCATTAAGCTAGCATTATATTAGGATCTTTTAACTGAGAGAATAACAAGCACAACAATCAAACATAAGAGACAATGAACACAGTGTTTTTCCTAGGGGAAACCATAAATGGAGAAAACCCCGCAACTTCCTCAGAGATAGAATCAACACCAAATAGAAAATCCCAAAATAGTAAGATGACCTCTCAACAGCAGTAACCTCTTTCTTCCTAGCCCCAGTGTCTTCTTCTTCCTCACCTATGTGCTACAACCGAGTGTGAGTGAGTGTGTGATAAATAGAGAGGCTAGCTCTCTATTTATACTAATTCTTGACTTGAAAAAACCCTACTAGGGCCGACTTCACTAGGTGAGTCTAACAACCCTAGTGCCCCGGAACTACAGGGACTTTAACCCTTGAACAATAGGAGGGTTACCCACAATGACTTGACATGACTTGTTTACATTATAGAAACTCATGATCAGAACATTGGGGCATGACATGACTCAATTACATTACAGACACATCCTGGAATAAACATCGAGGTACAAGACATAAGATACATAAGTGAATACATTCTGAAGTTACAAGTACAACAACACTCCCTCTTAACTAGGAAGGTATTCTTTCGACACAATTTTTAGCACTGGTCTTCTTCTCTATATCAATTGGATCATCTTTTCATCTTCATCTTCAAGTTGTCTTCATTGTCTTCAAGTCTTCTTCATCTTCTTCATCTTCAAGTCACCTTCGTCTTCAAGTCTTCTTCATCACGGGATCTGGATCATCATGACTGCTAGATCATCACTGTATCATCATCAAATCTGGATCATCACTTGATCTAGATCATCATTAAGTCTGGATCATCATCACATCTAGATCATCACTTGATCTGGATCATCATCAAGTCTGGATCATCACTTGATCTGGATCATCATCAAGTATGGATCATCATCATCGGTGCTATCTCAGAATGGTGCTATCTCTTGATTCTTCTCGTCACAAGAAGTTCTACAGAGCCAACCCTTTTTCATGCTAGTTGTAGGCCTACCCTTCATGTAGGTTTTTAGCATTTATATCTGACCCTAAGTCAGAATGGCCCGCCCAGCTCTTACATCTGACCTCATCTTGTCAGAAAGGCAAGCCCAACACTCACATCTAACCTCATCTTGTCAGAAAGGCCTAGCACTCACATCTGACCATGTGTAAACACATCGCGCCAGAATGGCTCAGCACTTACATCCGACCTCATCTTGCTGGAAAGGCTCTGCACTTACATCTAACCCCATCTTGTCAGAAAGGCACAACACTCACATATGACCATGTGTAAACACATCACACTAGAATGGCTCAGCACTTACATTCGACCTCATCTTGTCAGAAAGGCTTTGCACTTACATTCGACCATGTGTAAACGCATCATACTGAAAGGGCTCTCAGTCCCAGACTGAGGATTCCTGGTAACTAACCAGGTGCCTCCATTCTCCTAAAGAATGGCATCAGCCCTTATATCTGATCAAGTGGGAACACATCCCTCAATCACATCAGAATGGCCATGCACTCACATCTGATCATGTAAGACTGCATCCTAGAGTCATATCAAAATGGCCCTCAGTCCCAGATTGAGTATTCCTGGTAACTGACCAGGTGCCTCCATTCTAAGAATGGCATTCAACCCTTACATCTGATCATGTAGGAACCAATCCTACAGTCACATCAGAATGGTTCAGCACTCACATCTGACATGGAAGGAACCAAATCCTCTCACCATGATAGAATGGCTTAGCCCTTACATCTGACCATGGAAGGAACCTAATTCTCTCACCATGTCAAAATGGCTCTAGGTCTCATCATTTCCCCTTGGAGGGAACCTCAATCTGGAGAACACCAAGCTTCTCCCTGAAGTACTCAAACTTCACTCTAGCCAATGGCTTCGTCAACACATCAGATATCTGTTCGTCCGTCGCAACATACTGGAGCTTCACTGCTCCTCTCTGCACCATAACCCTGATATAGTGATACTTTATCTCGATATGCTTCGACTTGTCATGGAACATTGGGTTCTCTGACAACTTCACACAACTCTGGTTGTTGCAATATATACAGGTAGCAGCCAACTAGAGATCAAATAAATCAGACAGTATCTTTCTCAGCCATACTACCTCGCAACTAGTTGAACAAGCTGTGACATATTCTACTTCAGCTGTACTCAGTGCCACATAGGACTGCTTCCTGTTAAACCAAGAGATCATACCTGATCCCATACTGAAGAAGCATCCTGAAGTGCTCTTCCTATCGAATGCACTGCCTACCTAATCTGAATCAACATAAACCTCCAGGTTAATCTTCTAATTTGCCTCATACTTGAGCCCAAAATCAACTGTACCCTTCAGGTCCCTCAGAATATGCTTTGCAGCAATCAAGTGAACATGTCTTGGATCTGTCAGGAACTGGCTCAAGGTGTTCACAGCAAAGCAAATATCTGGTCTCGTGTTCATCGGGTACATCAAGGACCCAATCATCTTATGATACATTGTAGCATCAACCTCTTCTGATGAAGCATCACTCAATAGCTTCAGGTTCGATGCCATAGGTGTGGTTATGGCATTGCAGTCCATCATCCTGAATCTCTTTAGAATCTCTACTGCACACTTCCCTTGTCCAAGGAATATTCCATTCACATTCTGCCACACCTCCATGCCTAAGAAATAGTGCATCATACCCAAGTCTTTCATTTCAAACTCAGCAGCAAGTTTCCTCTTCGTATCAACAATCAACCCATCCATACCTGTTACAAACAGATAATCCACATATAGTAGGAGTATAACTGGATTTCCATCTTCAACCTTGTAGTAAAGGTTGGAATCTGCTTTACTCTTGGTAAAGCCCAAACTGGATAGGAAACCATCAATTATGTCGTACCATGTCCTGGGTGCCTATTTCAAACCGTACAGGACTTTCTTCATTGTACACATGAGACTACCTGTCATGTGTCTCAAAACTGAGTGGCTGCTCCACATACACTTCCTCTTCTACTCCACTATTTAAGAAAGCAGTCTTGACATCCATCTGGTGTATCTTCCATTTCATCACTGCAGCCAGAGCAAGCACTGATCTGATGGAAATCTATCTGGCTACAGGTGCAAAGGTTTCTTCATAATCTATTCCTTCTTTCTGGGAGAAACCACGATCCACGAATCTTTCTTTATATTTCTCGATGCTGCCATCTGCAGCATGCTTGATCTTATATATCCATTTGGAAGTTACAATGGACTTCCCTTCTGGTCTTGGGACAACATCCCAAACATCATTCTTCATGATCGATTGATATTCTTCGATCATAGCCTCCTTCCATTCTTTCCTTTCTGCTGCTTCTTCATAGTTGGAAGGTTCTTTATCAATAATGTCACATAGCAAGGCTACATAACTGGAGCAAGAACTAGTTATCTTTCTTCCTCTAGGTGTTTCTTTTGAAGCTCCATATATTTCTGCACCTTGGATAATTTCACGTACCCAAGCAGGTTTCTTCTTATGAGGATTCTTCTCTTGAGGTGGATCTACAGGTTCTTGAGGTTCTTCAAATTCTCAATCTTCTTCTTGAATTTCCTCGTTCATGGTTGTGTCATGAATTTTGGGTGCTCTTGTTTCTTCAGGTTCTTCAATCGGTCTCTTCCTGGATTTGATGTAGGATGAATCTTCATCAAAAGTTACATCTCTGCTAATGTTAATCTTCTTGAACCCTAGGAAGTATATTCTGTAAGCCTTTGAGCTTTCAGAGTATCCCACAAATATACCCTTCTTTCCTGAAGGATCTAACTTCATCCTCTTTTCTTTCGAAATGTGTATGTATACAGGACAACTGAATATTCTGAGATGGCTGACTTCTGGTTTCTTGCTGGAGAAGACTTCTTCAGGAGTCTTGTTCTCGAGTTCTCTATGTGGAGTACAGTTCTGTACACACACCGCTATTCTGGCAGCTTCTGCCCATAGATGCATGGGAAGATCTTGGTCATGAAGCATGGCCCTTGCTGCTTCCATGATCGTTCTATTCTTTCTTTCTGCAATCCCATTCTGTTGTGGATTATATGGAGTGAATAACTTCCTCTTAATCCCTGAGTCTTTACATAAATATTTGAATTCATTTGATGTGAATTCTCCGCCATTATTTGATCGAAAGGTCTTGATCTTCTTTTCAGTGTGGTTCTCGATCAAGGCTTTGAATTCCTTGAACTTGCTAAATACTTCATCTTTGTTCTTCATAAAGTATATCCACGCCTTTCTAGAAAAATCATCAATGAAAGAAACATAGTATACATACCCGCTTAGTGAACTGGATGACATTGGACCGCATACATCGGAGTGGATGATTTCCAAGATTCATTTTGCCTTGCTCTCGCTACTTGGAAATGTCTTCTTTGTGTTCTTCCCTTTTGCACATCCTTTGCATACACCTTCATGTTTTGTCTGCATTTCTGGGAGACCTTCAACAACTTTGCTTGCAAGTGGTAGTGCTCTTAATCCCTTCTATGCAAAAGCTCATTTGGTTCTACTGAGTCATGAACCAAAGCTTGTTCTGGTTGGCCCTTCAATTTGTATAGTCCTCCTTCTTGTTCCCCAATCACTACCGCATCATGGAAAGAATTTCCCTTTGGCCACATGAGGACTTAGCCATCTACAAATGCAACCCTCATTCCTTTTGCATCTAATGCAGATATGGAGAGGAGGTTCTTCTTTAGTCCAGGTACAAACAATACATCTTTCATCTTGATAGACTTTCCAGAGTCTAGCTTGTATGAGGATTCACCACTTATTTTTATTGGATATTGGTAGTCATCTTCGAGTTTCACCTTGTGAGGTGATTCATGTTCATAAAGTTTCATAAAGGATTCCTTGAATCTTGTCATATGTTTGGAATGATCCGTAGGACCTCAACTTTAGTGCATTAAAAGTTTGTTGTAAAAGAATGCGTGCAACAGGTTAAGTAATGGACAGTAGTAGCAGAAATTAAATGCTCAGAACAGGAATGAAAACCACAACACTGATAGATAGATACAAGGAAGACAACAAAGAAACAGAGTCAAAAACAGAAGTTGATAACGGAGTTCACCCCCTCCACTGGGCTATGTCTCCGGGTCCCTCTCCAATGGGTACCGATCCAATTAATCTCTTAAAATTGTACAAAATGGTTTTGGAATCAACTTCTGCAACTGCGAACAGAATGCTATACAAAGTCTTCAAGACCTCTCTCTGGAATTTACAAATTGGATTTCAAAAGCAAAGAAAAGCCAAACAGAGAAAACAGTCGACTTTTAACTACAAACAACATCTGGACATTAACAGTAAAACGCCTTCCTCTATCCTCAGTCTCTGCAAAGGAAACTACAGAAAAGCTGTAAAACAGAATGCTGAATAGAAATTCTTTAAGACCTCTCTCTGGAATTTACAATCTGGTCTTCAAAAGATTAAGAAGCCAAATAAAACAGAGAATGTCGACTTCCACAACAAAACTCTGATTATAAAACAACAGGTCGCACCCTCAAATTCGAGCTTGGTGCTTCTGTTCTATCTCTGCAAGCTTCTCATAACAGAAATGAGGTTTTGTGCTCTCAACCATCCGAGTCCCCCCTTCTAGTTGCCAGCTTCCGCTATTTAAGCCTCATAAGTAACCGATTTTCCTTCTTTCACACAGCTGTTCCATATGCCATTTGGCCAAATCCCGCCTCAAGCGTTTTGACATTCCGGGTCCCCAACAGGTTGTTCATCTGCCTTTCAACGTTATCCCCACTATGACATAACTGCCAAGAAAGCTTCGCCAAACCGTTACAAAGAAGTTGTACACATTATGAAATCCTGCCACATCGTGATGTTCCACCTGCCAGAGCGTTACTCATATGCCAAGAAGGAACCAATGCATCTGTTCCCTTCCCTGAAACACAGCATCAAACTGTGTACTACTGCAAAAACCATTTTGAAATGTCCCTGCGTGAACGCATTGCGGAATTTTTTAGTCATCTGAGCTTCCGTCGTTGCGGAAGAGGACAAGCAACGGGCTTCGACGAACTCTATCTCAATCGGCTGTCAGTTGGTCTTCGAGTCGAAAGCTTTAGTTACTTCGGTTTCCGTAGTTGCGGATGGCGGAAGGTCTTGCGAGCTCCGTCGTTGTGGCTGCCGGAAGCCTTTATACCTCTGCCGTTGTGGCTCCCGTTCCGCTCCGACTTCCGATCCTTTCTATCTCCGCCGTTGTGGCTCTTTTATCGCTCCGACTTCCGATCCGTTCTGAATGCCTGTAAGTTTTCATCGTTGCGGAAGGGAGAAGCCTTTTATCTATCCGCCGTTGCAGATCCCAAATCGCTCCGACGTCCATTAAGCTTCCACCATTGTGGAAGGGAAATGCTTCCAACCTCCAACGCGTTAAGATTTGCTTCCCGATTATCCTGCGGATAAATTAGTGGTTTTGTTGTTCGATGTTGCGGACAGAGATGCGCTTCTGACTTTTGATGTTGCGGAAGGAGATCTCCTCCGATCTGTGTATTTTTACATCCGATTTTTCACCCGCGGCTTCTTTGAACCATGTACCATATTGGATCTTTACAGAGGAATAATTCACCGGATCATGGAAGCAACACTATCTATAAGCCAATCATTGCTGCCATGTGTGATAGTTCCCATGAGAGCAGAGATCAGAACATATTCTTCATCACTTGAAGAATAATTACTAACTTGTCTGTTTCTCTTTGTGGAATGTGGAAGGTTCATCATCCTCTGCAGCATGAGCATGATGTCTTCTCTTGTTTCCCTTTTTCTTGTGAGAGCTACTTTTGTTTCTAGGACAATCTCTAGCAAAGTGTCCTCTTTCATCACATGTATAGCAAATGAACTTAGACTTATCTCTAGGCTTTCTTAAGTTATTCCTTTGATGAGAGTACTTACTTCTGTGGTGGCTAGATATGGTTTTCTTGGATTGTACTGTGAGAGCTTGATCTTCACTTCCCATCTTTTCTTCTCGAGCTACTATTTGAGCTTCTTCTTGAGAGAATTCTTCCCATAGTTTGTTGAACTTGACTAACTTCTTTCTGGCACAGATCCCTTGAATGAAAGAGTCCCATGTCCTAGGGAGACCATTCAAGGTGGTCATTACAATCTCTGCATTCTCCACTTCTTCATCTACTGCTTCAAGTTGTTCTTTGATCTGGGAGACCCTTGTAAAGTAAGACTGGACGGTCTCTGCATTTTGGATCTTCACATTCTTTAACTGGTTCCTCAAGGTCATCTTTCAGTTTATGTTCTTTCCTTCAAACAATTTGGTTAGGGCATCAAACATAGCTTTAGGTGTCTTTAGGGAGGACACATGTGGTATGAGTTGATCCTTGATTGAATCATCAATAATCCTCTTTGCCATAACCAAATTCTTCTTGTGTAAGGCCTTAGCCTCATCTCCCTCTGGAACTAGAATCTCCTCATTGATGTAGGAGTCCAATTCATTTTCTTCCAGGACCAAGGAGATCCTATACTTCTAGGCTCGGAAGTTATCAGCTCCCTAAAGCTTTTCATAAAGCTTGGTATGATGAGACATCTTAACTGAGAACCTCAAATGGAAATACAAAAGATTTAGATCTTACCAGGTCAAGATATCGGATGTGAATCTGGAGCTGAATTTCTGTAGTGCTGGTTCAGGAGCAGATTAGGGTTTGGATTTTTCAAAGTTCTATCCAACCAAATGCTTTGATCTTGATATCTAACTTCGATTTTGAGGAGGATATCAATCTAGGCCTGGGCTCACTGAAAAATTCCACTTCTGTGGAAAGCCCTAATTTCTGGCAGTAGTGTCGGGTCCATAACTGAAAAACCTCAGAATTGGATTCTGCTTCGACATAAAGATGCACCCTAGGGAGGAGAGTTAATCCAACCTTCTTTTGCTGAAAATCTATGGAGAGAGATCCAAAAAATAGGAAGCCCTAGTTCCCGCAGCTGCACAGTGTCTTCTTCTCAGGTTAGCTCTGATACCATGCTAGAATTTTATCATTAAGCTAGCATTATATTAGGATCTTTTAATTGAGAAAATAACAAGAACAACAATCAAACACAAGAGACAATGAACACAGTGTTTTTCCTCAGGGAAACCATAAATGGATAAAACCCCACAACTTCCTCAGAGATAGAATCAACACCAAATAGAAAATCCCAAAACAGTAAGATGATCTCCTGATAGCAGTAACCTCTTTCTTCCTAGCCCTAGGGTCTTCTTCTTCCTCAGCTATGCGCTACAACTGAATGTGAGTGAGTGTGTGATAAATAGAGAGGCTAGCTCTCTATTTATACTAATTCCCAACTTGACAAAACCCTACTAGGGCCGACTTCACTAGGTGAGTCTAACAACCCTAGAGCCTCGGAACTGCGGGGACTTTAACCCTTGAACAATAGGAGGGTTACCCACAATGAATTGACATGACATCTTTACATTATAGAAACTCCTGATTGGAACATCGGGGCATGACATGACTCAATTACATTACAGACACATCCCAGAATAAACATCGGGGTACAAGACATAAGATATATCAGTGAATACATTCCGAAGTTACAAATACAACAACAAAGAGTATTGGCCTTAGAGACAACATATCACACATGGGTGATTCCTTCAAAGATACTTGTTATTCGGTTGGTTGGGGTTAGGGATCTGGACCACAGGAAAATTCTCATAATCATCGAGTGTTTACACGTATGTTCATAGGATTGGAAACTATGGATAGTTCTGGGTAGCATGACCAATAACGTCACATAATGTGTAAGGGGGTGGCATTCCAGTTGAAGTAGAGGAAGGTTTACTATTGGCCTTATTTTGATGTGTATTGGAAGGGTTTCCCCTGCCTTCTTATTGGGAGGAGGCATGGATTTTCCAGGGTTTGGATGAGGGGAGGCCGAAGGGATTGTCAGTGCTGGGGGTACGTGAGGTGGTGGTAATTTGGTAGTGGTATTAGGTTGAACTGGTGTAAAACCGACTTGTGGGATCATAGGAGGGTTAGGGGATGTAATGTACCAAATTGGGATGCCCAAGGTTAGCCTTGACAAGTTGAGGGTTTCCATAACGAGTGTGTTCATGATGCTCGAGGGTCCGAATAGGAGAGGTATCTATTGAATATGTGTGGCTCCCCATTGGTTACTAGGTAGTTGATTCGGGGTGGGAACTAGCATTGGTTGCAGTTGTGGTTGGGGTTGGGGTTGGGGTGGTTGGTGGGTCACTGGTATATCAAATGAAATGGTGCAATGTCAAAAAATTAGCAATCATAGGGGATTCCTGTAAGACACCTGGGGCCACTGGAGTCAATGAAGGAATGAACACACTATTGATGGATTTATCCACCATGGGCATGATTTTTTCTAGGGTGGTTGGCCTCTTGGGGTCGTAGTACATTAATTGCTTGATTTTGACTATATTTCCATCATTAGGAAACATGATAGTCTGGAAAACAGTTGAGGTAATGACTTTCATAATGTACATGTAACTATGCCCTAGGAGGAGGTTGTACTTAAGTTGAGTGTTGACTAGTCAATGTCTGTGAGGACAGTCTTGTCGGATAACTTGATTGGCAGGTTTGAAATAAGTCCTCAAGTTTGGGATGCACACCCATTGTAAGCATGCAATATAGTTGAGGGTGCATCTAACTTGGGTGACTCAAGCTTTATCCAAACAAAGGTAGACATGACACACGTGGATGTGCCTTCATTGACAATGTAACGATGAATGACAAGGTTCCGGATGGTAATGGGTAATTGGAAATTGATTGATGATGGCATATGTTGCTTAGACTAATCAAGGTTAAAGGTCATTAAACACGCATCATTGGGGTCAATGGTGCCTAACACAAATAATAAAGCTTTGTGCTATATTGGGAAATGATTAAGGACTTCCAAATTGGACATGGTTGCATGCGACTGGGCCAAGTCATCGACGATACTGATTTGGGTGTAATATGGGAATTGGAATTGGTTGTGAAGTGTCGTAAAGGAAACTTTGGAGCCTTAGGGTTTGTATTGTTGGACACACCGAGCACACTGAGAGGGGGGTGAAAAATGTGTATAGATTTTGTTACTTTTTAACGATAATGATCATCAACAACTTATTCAATATTATGCAGAGTACATTGTTATCATTATATCAACAATTATAACTCATCATCACATATCATCATATCATCATCACATAAGAAGCAAAACAAAACATAGTACACAATATTTTTACGTGGATACCCAAGTCCTCGAGGGAAAACCACGGAAGCCTTATAGTAATAGTTTTCCAGCAACAAATGGAAGGATGAAACAACCCCCTTATTACAATGAATTCAATTCTCTAGCTACAACTAGAAGGAGGCTACAACCCCCTGATTTACAACCTATAACCTCAAGGAAGCTCCAACTCCCTAGTTCTCTGGATACAACCAGAAGGAGGATACAACCCCATTTCCTTCCCCCGTCCTGCCACCTCGATATGAAGATAGAAACTGTTGAACCACAACTGCACCAATCCTGTGAACCTATTAATCAACACTTGTACTACACTACACAATTTGTACCACACTAACAACCACTACCATTACTAACCACTGGTCATCATCTGAGCACTACTCATCAACTGACCATTGTCCACTATATCACATTGCTCATCAACCTGTCCAATCAAGCTGTATCAATCATTTTTTTGCTCACATCAACTGACTCAGTAAATCTGACTCTAACCAACTGCACACCAAACTCAGTCCACCCGATTCAAAACAACTACTCATACAACTCATTCAATCCGAGTCAGACCAACTGCACATAAGGTAACTTGTGCCAATCCTGCTCAATTGAACCAACCTGTACCAAGTTGCTTGTGTACATGTTCCAAATCAATCACTTACTTGTGTTAATCTAATCAAGTGCTCTAGCAGTCAACCAACCCATCTTACTTGGCCTAGTTCATCAAGTAAGAGACACATTTGAGAAACCAAGAGACTTCACATACGGTCAAGCAAACATTTTCCAATCACACTCAACTCAATGACACCACAACCAACTTCAATCACAGTAAAGAAATACTTGACAGTTGAACATGATATACCTCAACCAACTAACCTCATCTAAGAAGATAAAATACTTAACCAACTATGTCAAACTCAGTCAACCTCATAAACTTTTAGACATGAAAGGATTTTTCACTCCACTCAAGTCAACAAATCAAACAAATATCAAGTAATTAGTCACTTACAATATTGTCAAAGGTTGTCATTAACAATCAATAACAATCCAGGTCCACTTAGGTCAAAGACGCAATGATCAACACTTGTCAAACTAGTTTTCAAATAAAACACTTAGGTTGATCAAATAAATCACTCACAAGATCTATTACTTACATGCCAACTTGTCATTCAATACTACACATTACAACAATCAAGATAAACACCAAAATTTATGCCAACAATATCCAAGATAATCATCAAGATCTATATCAAGATCACATCAAGATATATTCCAAGATAACCATCACCATAGCCTCCATAACATATTCAATGACTTCAAAGATATATACCAATATATAGGCTCACATACTAAGATCAAAGATGCACTCTATCCATGAGAGACAAGTGCCATCACAAGAGCAACCTGGAAGCATGAACCATACCTTTTTGAAGACCACAAGATGAAGAAACAATAGACAAAACAAAAGAAACTCTATATCATTTAATCACATATCCCTCACAACAATCTTTCCAACGAGCTAATAATTTTGTAATTATGATTCCATATGCGAAATTTATGCCAACTTTAGTGAATATCTTCAATCCTCAAAGATGCCCAACAAATTATCCTCTACAAAGTTTCGCACTTTTCTCCAAGAGTTGCGAAATACCAAAGAGAGGCTTGATTGATGAAAAAATGAAATGTTTTATATTCTATTTATATAGGTCATGAAGGAAAGTTAGTACCTCAAAGTGGGCCGACATGCAATTCAAAATTACAAATAATTAAATTCTCTTTTGTTTGGTCGGCTGACCCAAAAAGGTGGGGTACAACAACTTCAAAAATTCGTACTCCTCAACCACAAGGAGTTAGAAGATGCTCCACATATCAACATAAATAGCTTGACGAGGAATATCTCTATATGATGGGTTTATTTGCAAATTCTTAGTCTAATACCCTTAAATTCTTCAATTTGTACAAGACATCAAGTTGCCAAAGACCTTGTTACCTTATGCGTAAGTTCCAAGGTCAAAGGATTTAATGGACATCATCAAAGGCATGAGGGATTCGATGGTCTTCACATCCACATAGTTCACATCAACAAGGAGGAGGGATCCACCATATACTCATCATATCAAGGGTATCAAGGACCCCAACACCACCAATCAAGTGGGAACAAAGACTTTTTCAAGAATATCATCATCAGATTCAAGGTCTCCATATAAAAAACATATCCAATGGTCTCCACACACACACACACACACACACACACACATATATATATTCATCACAATAAGAGTAACAACACCCCAAAATAGGGGTACAAAGACCTCACCACTAGTTTGCAACACCTTATGGGCTTCATATGCATGATCACAACACTACAACATGCCAATGATGATATAGCGTCTGAGGGCCATTAAACCACCATATGTGTGGGTTCAAGACCCAAACTTCCAAGGACACCAAGGACCCCATAAGAATGGGTTCCAACATACCACCATAAGTTTGGGTTCCAAGACCCAAGTCTCCACATGCAAGGGGATCAAGATCTAAGGTTGTGGACTCAAGGACCCCATAAGAACTCAACAACCTCAAGACCATCCAAGCAATGGGCTCTAGCATCAACACATCAAGAGACTTACACACATGAGCCACATCATCCATCCATCAACCAATCAAGAGACCAAATAAGTACAAGGATAACAAGCAGCACAAAGACCGGTTACCAAAGATCAACCAAGATTAAGAAACTCGACAATGGACTCAAATGGGACCAAGATACAACTTAGGGCCACTTGAACAAGTCAATGGGTAACCATGGTTTTTTCCATTGTTCCAAGGCCTCCAAGGGATTCAAGCTTGGGCTTGGACAAGGTCAAAAGGTCTCCTTTGACACAGACAACCACAAACTAAACACTAGCCCTCAGGGGCTCCACAAGGGGCACCAAGACTCAACTGTTGGCATCAAGGACCAGACACCGTTGGCATCAATGACAACTTAATCAACATGTATCCACTGGGGGTAGGGGTAATTGCAAGACTAAGTCAATGGGGGGTGATTCAATAGACTTGTTAGTAGAAGTGGCCTTCGAGGTCGACCCGTACTGGTTACTCCTAGTTTGTAGGTTGACATCATTTGACAATGTAAATAAGTCTTGCATTCTCAATTCAGGGGATTAACTGGAAGACGTGATGCACTTTGTTGTTGGATGAGGGTTGACTATACCTTTAGTAGGCAAAGGTTTTGCAACACCATTGGAGGTTGGGTCGGTTGAGGTTGAGGGTGTTGTACTTGAGGGAGTCACCATGGGAGGTATGTGAGCGTAAGGTTGAACTACGAATGTGACCAAACCAATGACACCATCGATGACATGTGATACCCCTGGTGGGTCCTTGCGGGTGGAATTGTCGCGAGGTGCATCTGGAAAAATGGTGTATAGGTAACCTGATTGGGCGTATATCATGTCAAACTGTTGGTATTTGAGGGAAGCCTCTTCCTTCATCTCTGGGCATTCAGATGCAACATCTTTGGCAATGACAGGGATGAGGGACTTTAAAAACCAGTCAAGGAGTATTCCATCGTCTAGCTTGATTTTGTACAGACTGTGTCATCTACACCATTCATGGATGTGGTATGTGATATGAGTAGCGATGTTTTGGAGACAAGACAAAAGGATCTCGACATCGACATCGTATTGAATGGGAAGCTGAAAGAACTACAAGAACATGGAAGCGAGCGATGCAAAGGTGGAGTGGGTGTCATGCAGTGGATCAATGTACCACTTGGATGCGACACTAGTGAAGGTCCTATGGAGGATACATAGCATAACCGATTCATCAACTATGGAGTTTGAAGAACACCATAGGTGTAAAGACATGATGTGGTTCTATGGATCTTCATTGGCCTTTCCCTAAAATTTATGGACATCTGTAGGGATTTTGGTAGGCATCGTTGGCTAGGTAGGATCATGATGAATCACATCATTAATCAACCATGCCAGATCATGAGGGTGAAGACTATCCATAAATGGAGGGCTTGAGGGACCGGAGGCTTCGTGTTGAGGTACAGTCATGGGGGGTTCCCTAGAGGAGTGTTCCTAACAGGAGGATTTCCTACACGGGGGTTTTTGGAGGAAGGGTTCCCATTGAAAAATAACATTGTATGGGTTCCCCATTACGACATGCCGAGTAGGTGGGTTGATAATGGGGATATTTTCAGAAGGGAGGCTTCCAGAAGGTGGTTTTACTCTTGTAGGGCTCCCAGTAGGTGGGTTTCCAATGGGAGGGTTCCCAATATGTGGGGTTCCTGTATGTAAGGGTTCACTACCAGATGACGAGATGTGACCAACCATGGGGATATGTGGAGGTGACAGATTTGAGTGGTAGGGATCGGTCTTGAACATGACTCTCTCAAAAAAGGAAACCATAGAAAGTGAATGATGTTGACTAGTGGTGCAGTGAAATATTTCTAACGAACCAAACTGTGGTGACTTCCCATGAAACTTGTGAGAGTATCTTGGAGGATCAATGATGGCGGAGTGATGTAAGTGTGAAAGAGGGTTATGAAAGGGTTAAAAAATACAACTACAACCGCATGTGCATAAGTAGAGCTCTCAACAAAAGCAACACTTAGACCAACAACATACTCTAACACTCTACTGTGATCCCATGTCACAACAGGCGAGTGGCAAAAAATGGCCAGAACACCAATAAGAAGTCACTACCTATAATAAAAAAGACACACTAACCTATGAAGTATGGGAGCATGAAAACACCTAGCTAACAAGTTGGAAGCCCTCACAAACCGTATCCTCTACAAGGTGATGAAATATGAGTTAGAGAATACGTCCTGGAAGACCAATCATGGCTATGGGATATCCCCCTATTGAGAGGGATCCATAGTAAAAGAGCCCTAGAATAATTGTAACTGGGCTACCCCATTCATGACACATTTGAGTAGGTGAATTTTCCACTTCATCCTTTGACCGTTGCACCCCTGGTAAGGTGGCCTACAAACGCAACGAGGTTTATGAGTAGGTGGGATTCAATACAGAGTTGAGTGTGGTATTCCACCCCAACCTCGGGAGCCAATCTTGTGTCTTCAACCTTCCTAAGGGTGAGGCCTACCCAACAAATTGGTTACAATTGTGTCAACAAATACTAGGGGATTTTGGCACTCTAAAAGTCAATAGCTATGTATTAGATGTGAATGGAAATGTGGGATTATTTGGATGCCTACCCCCAGTGCCCTATGTATCTACAGTATTAATTTTGGTCCCCAATTGGGGTTAAATGTGTGTTCAATTAGGTAAATGTTATGCTCACTTTTTTCTTAAGGAGTGAGTGGGTGCACAAGTGGTGTGAACAATCTTAGTGTATGCTGAAAATAAATGACTAAAACTGAAAGGAAATGTTGAAACAAATAACTGAAACTGAAAATTAACTGTAATAACCAACTAATTATTTTGCAAATAACACCAAACAACAACTACTTATCAATGGAATGTTCATTTGCTGCTAAACTTGATCAGGAAGTAAAACCATGAAAAAGCAATAATTCAAAACAATCCAATCAACAAAAAAAGGGGACTGAAAACTGCCTGTATTGGAAATCAAACAGACAAACTCGGAAAGGTTGGGGGTTTGAACGAAAGAATTAAAAAACTTTATGTTAGTCTCATAGTGATTTTATTTGAGGAACATAAACATTATGGGGCACACCTTTCCCAAAATAGAAGTGGGGAAAAATAGTCGAAATCAGGATATAGGGCTCTTACCTGGGGATTAGGTGCACTCTAGAGCACACTTAAGTAGGAAACATGTGCATTATGGAGTGCACTTAACTACCAAAAAGAAGCGCTCCAACCCAAAATTGATAATAAAAAAATTAAAAAAAACTCAAGCAGGGGGGTATGAGGGATGGGATATGCCAGTTTTGCAGGCCAAATGGAAGCTATGAGGCTAACAAGGCTATAAAAAATCCAACCTAAATGTTCTAATCAAGCAAAAAATACATAAGAAAACACAGTGAAACAAATTGTTAAAACAACCAGGGATCCTTGAGGATCAACCTAGTATGGTTTCCAAATCTATTGTTAGTGCTTTCACACTGCAACAGGTGAAAAATGAGGCGCTACCGTATTCAGGATGCCAAGGTAGGAACCACGCGAGAGGCTTCCTCTCATGGTTTTAGTGTGTGAGATGGTGTGGTAAGTGTAAGTAAATAATTGTAAAAAGTAGACTGAACTATGCAAAGGAAGATATAACCTAAGGTTTACAGGCTTATGAGCCGTGAATGAAAAAATACAATAGTGAATATTCCGTCGTAAATAAATGCAATAACAGTAAAAATAAAAGATTAATCTTGCATAGTAACACTAAAGGGCAAATGTAAATGTAAAATAGTGAAAATGGTAACCCAAGACATTAAGACTATAACATATCCAAACAACATGCAATGGAAACACACATTATTCTTTTCATTATTTTGGAATGAATAGAATTTTCTTACTAATGGGTTTGAGTTACCTCGAATGTGGATGAGACCTTGCAGCTGGTGAAATATGATCCTAATATTCAACTGTAATTCGTTCTCCACGTCGATACTCTATGGGGGCCAAACTCAATGGGAATTCTAGGCTCAAGTGGTGGCTAGGGATTTCAAGAGTAAATCTGACAGAGTGTCGGTAATGATTGCTAAAAAATTATTGTGAATGGGGGCCTCCACCCCTCTTTTGATCTAAGATTTGATGGAGGTAATTTTTCCTTAGGGTTTGGGGCAAACCATGGTATTGGCATGTTGTTTTATGAGTTTCTCGGTCTTTGTTGATTTTGAATGTTTTCCCATTTTATTTTTTGTTTTTGTTTTTTGGAAAATATATTTGTGCATGGACTATTTGAACTATATAATTGTGCCAATATGACTATGTAACTTCATATTTGTAGGTTGGTGGAGGCCTAGCTTTAGGGAAATGGGTATAAAGTTATGATGACCAAGGTAGAGAGCTAGGTGAACAATTTTATGGTGTTAACACAAAGAGTCCTAGGTTGACCTATGTTGGATCCCTAAAAGGGAATTGATAATCACCCAAGGGGTTGTTAACTTATAGAAGGGGACCCATTCCTTGAATTGCATAGGATGATGGGGGAAGAGTGGTAGCATATTGGGACAACTGTAGAGGGGGTTTGGAACTTTTGAGATTGTTGGGTATTGAGCTGAGTTTTGTTTCTTCTTGTGAATTGATAGCCCCAACTCGCGGGTGGCCTCTATTATAGAAAGAACTGGTATAAAAGAGTGCCTACAGTTGGGAGGAACATCCTTAGTTTGCAGTCGGTTGAAGAATGTTTTAAGATAAGTTTCCATATGTGTATGAAATTCAATTTATTATCTATATCATGCTTATTGCTTGATTTACTATTATGTGAAAAATTAATTGCATGGATTTCCTGGCATTATATGAATGCATTCATGTTGGAATTGCCTGTATGTTTTAGTATTTGCATGTGTTTAGTTTGGGCTACCATATATTTAATTTTCATTTTAAATTTTATAATAAAATTATGGAAAATGAATTTGAGAACCAATGGTGAATTGGGTAAGTCATTTTAGTAACTGTGGCTCCAAAGGCATGGTGTGCTCACTAGGTATGTGACAAATGCTGACAAAACATAAAGTCCAAATTCTCTAACAATGTGGCCTTGAAGGCTTCTTCTCATTAAACTTTTACAAATTAGTTAAACAAATCAAGGTGCAAAAATCCCCTTGTTCCTCTCACTTGCCCCTTTTTATACATTTAGGATATAACTTCCTTAAGGTGTTTGAGTTGCTTTCTTGGAAGTTATAACTATTCAACTATATTATTTTGTCGTTTTCTTACAAGAATATTTCAAAATAAACTTGGATAGGGAGTAGTTGACAATGGGCTTTGCCATCTAGTTAGGCAAACCACGTTTCATGCTGAGAGGAAATACCCACTTTGCATCTAAATATTAGATGTTCTAAGGGTAACCTCATAGTTGGTTGATGCTTTTGGCACGGGGCCATGCCTCTCCCAAGTGTGTTGAGATAATAGTTTATTAAATTAATGTCTCTAGAGGGGGTGCCATTGTAGTCCTTTAGTGCATCCCTTATCACCTTTGATTTTATCCCAATGACAATCCTTTTGCTCCTAATGACATCATTTTATCACCTTCTCAATTACGAAGTGCAAGCATTTGTAATTGTTTATTTTTTTGGTGATGTCCCTTTCTAATATAACACTAGCTCTCGAGGAATTATTTATAGTAGTGTAATTTTATACGTTGTCCCTCCACTCATATTGTGTAAGTTATCAAGGGCATCATTTTCTTCTTCTTTTCATTTCTTTAGATCATCCATGCCCATTTGAACTCCCTGTAGGACTTACCTCTTGTCATAGATATATCTGAGGAAGGGAAATGATTGTGATGCATAGACTTGAAACTCCTACAAGCCTTTGTACATTGACCTTTGGTTGGAATTCAATTCGCCCTGAAGTTCAAAAGCATCATCTTTGGACTCCATTAGACTGCCTATATTTTCCTTAAAATAAACCCCTTTCCCTTCGAGTGTAGTTATTTTCTCTATGTACATCTGTTGGGGCACATACTCCATATTTGAGTAACTCCGCGGTTAATTAGAAAATTTGTAAGCGGAGTTATGGGTCAAAATAGTCTTAGGGGTGTCAGGGTAAGTCAAAACCCTCTTTTTTTGTAATAAACCCGTGGTTTAATCCAGGGTTTAGGGTTTTTGGGTGCCCATGGTTTAAGACCATGGTTTTGTAAAAATGCGCAGTATAAATAAGCGCTTGTGTAAAGAAGATAGGTTAGGTTTTATGATGAAAGAAAGATTAAGGCGAAGCTAAGATTGGTTTTTGTAAGAAAAGGTTAAGTCCCAGCTGTGTGCGTGGACGACCTCTGCAGCTGAGTGCGCAGAGGGTTTGGGTAAGGAACATTAAGGAACGACCTGCAGCTGAGTGCGCAGGGGCCTGCTGCTGTGTGCGCGGCTTTTTGTGGACTGAAAGGATCTGTAGCTGAGTGCGTAGATCAAACTGTGGTTTTGTAGCAAGTTGAATAGAACACAGTTTGTGGACGTAGCCCCTACACTGGGGGTGAACCACGTTATATCTGGTGTTGTGGTTTCTTGTGATGTTTATGTTCTGTTATCTTTTATGCATTAATACTGTATACATCTGATAAATTAGATCGCTGTTAATATTTTGCTTCGCTGTGAATTCCCTGTAGTGGGTTGAGCAAGTAATGTCTGTTTATTAATCCGTGAAGTTGTATGTAAATGGTTGGTAAGGCTTTTATAGTATTGTTTAATAAGATTATTAAGGCTAAGGTACAGTAATCTCCCTCTCGGCTTGCAGAAACCTGATTCTGCGGCACCCCATAGTTGTTTCGGGTGAGACTACAACCTGTGCGCAGGTTGTTGCCGAAAGGGCCAACACTGTGGGTCTTTTGTTGGTGCGACACAAAAGGTTTAACCCGGGTCTGCCCTATTGCCCAACAAAGAGGGGTTTACATTGTACCTCAGGGGCTCTGTTCTAGAGGCCCTCTGTGAAGGAAATCAAGGATTGGTTTGCTGAGACTTGTCTGAAATTCGCGCAGCAAGAGAACGCTAATCCGTGGCGTAGTGCAAGAGAATTTTTACAAAGGTATGTTTTTTGTGATGCTTATGAATTTTTTTTTGGTAGTATCCACATAGAGTTGCACCAGTGGTTGTCCAAGTTAACAGAGAGGAGGACGAACTTTCAAGCTCGACGGATTCCTGTGTGGACCCCCGCAAAGGTCAATCTTGTGCAACACGTGACCAACGAGATATCCCACGCTCTTGACTTCTGGACGACGCAAACGTTGGAAGCCTTTGTCACAGAGTTTGCTATTGACACGAGCACCTCTTTCAGCGACGCCGAACGGCAGTTTTTCAAAGGTCCCCGTGGTAAGTTTTTGAATTTATTAAGCTTAAGGATTAAAATACTATTAGCCGAAAAGGGTATATTGCTGTTTGAATCAGACTATTAGTTTAGTCGTACTAACATATGTTTGCAAGTGACACTCTCTTCGATGAGCAAAGCGGGTTGCTGCGAAACGGAAAAAGGTATAAGCGAAATTTTGACCCCTCTTCCTTAAGTCAGGTTACCATGTCCACCCCTGTAAACCCTGAAGAGTCAGATTCCGAAGACGACCCTTCGGTTGGAAACCCTCCGGTCACCCCGCAACGCCGCTCCGCTACCCCTGAAATTCCATCGCAGTCTGAGAGTCAACCAGGCTCGAGTATTCCGGCCATAGGCCAGTCTGCCCCCGTAAATCCCCCCCCCTCCACTGCCTGTCCCCCTCCCAACCCCTCCAGAAATTCCATGGCCCACCTCGTTGATGACATTAAACTCCCCATCTTTAAAGGCACGGGATCCGAAGACCCAGAACAGTTCTGGTTTCTCTGCGAAGCGGTATGGACCACGAAAAAAATTACAGATCCGAATGTGCGCGCTGCGCAGCTCATTACATCTTTTCGGGACCGGGCTCTGACATGGTTCATGAAATTTTCCAGCACTCAGAGCCCTACTTTAGGCGAGATCAAGGCGGCCATAATCAAAGAATTTAAGAAGCCTAAATTGGAGTCGCAGAGCATCACTGAACTCAAGGAGATTCAACAGCGGCGCGGCGAATCAGTCTGGGACTTTGATCAGAGATTCAAAGTTCTACTGGACCAAGTCAGCTTTACCATTAGTCCTGCGCAGCACAAGGAATGGTTTATTGCAGCATTGTTACCACATATCCGAACTCCACTCATGCAACAGAAGGTTGCTAACCAGCAAGAGGCTCTAGAAATCGCAATGAAACTAGAGACTGCCCCTGTCGGAGATGACTCCGGGATTGCTCAAATCCAAGCACAGTTAGCTGCGATGGCCCTAGAACTTTGCGAGATGAAAAAGGGAAAACCTGATCGCAAAGCGGTTTGGTGTACGCAATGTCGGACCGAAGGTCATGACAAGGAACGGTGCCCTCTGATAAACAAGTACTTGCAGACCGGTGCGCCGAACCCCTTTCCACCACAGGTCCTCTATTGTGAGCTTTGCAGAGTGACAGGTCAGCACCGACCTGAGAACTGTTATCTGCTGCAAAGGTATGGGCAGGGACCTAAGAACCCATACTATAAATTTTGCAAATCTGTAGGTCACAATGAGGAGGAGTGCCGCACCTATGATGCCTACCGAGTGCACACTGAAGGCCCAAATAACGATAGTTATGGTTACCAGGGGGGCGCCTCTGGACGAGGTACCTCTGGAGGCCATGGAGGCATGGCCGGGCGAGGCCGAAACCAAATTGTGTGTTACAATTGTAACCAAGCCGGGCATTTGGCTTGCGACTGTCGCAACCCCACTACGACGTGTCGGTACTGCCGCGCCGTAGATCATGTGATTGAGCAGTGCCCCCAGTTGATCGCTAAGATTCAGGCACGACAGACTACCCCTACTCAGAGCCTCCAGATGATTTCTGTGGAGCCCCGCCCTGCGGCAACCATTAATGTCGTTACACGAAGTAGAGTTACGACACATATCCAAGAAACGCCAAACCGCCATGTCGAAGCTCTAGTTCGTAAGGCTCCTGAGAAAATTCCTGCATTTGATATCATCAGAGAGAAAGAGACATTCATGGCGGCCAGGAAAGATTTTGCTGGCCCTAGCCCACTCAGCGCGCCTGCGCAGCCTCAGTCGCCGCCCTGCGACGCATCGCTGGATAAAGTAAGTATACTATCTACCTTTTTGCAAAGTTGCCTCAAACTTTTACGAAATCAAGCTGCTCTGAATGAGCTGCAGAACGTCATTGCTTCATGCGAATCTTTGCAAAGTTGTGGTCAGGACAAAACTGTTCATCGAGTCAGCAAGACCGGCAGGGAAATGCGATTGAATGCTCAGATCGGGGCATATGATATGACCGATGTTATTCTGGACTTGGGGTCCGATGTCAATGTTTTAACCAAACAAACCTGGGAACAAATGGGGAAACCTACCCTTGCCTGGTCTCCTATACAGTTGAGGCTAGCCAACCAGCAAAAGATTGTACCTTTAGGAAGATTCCTGGATCTCCAAATAGATATTGACGGCGTCAGTACCTTCGCGGACTTCGAAGTAATTGAGATCATTGATGACAGCAACCCTTACCCGGCCCTGTTAGGAATTGAATGGGAAATGGCAAATGCCGCAGTGATCAACCTAAAGAAGAGACAGATGGTCTTCGAAGGGAAAGACTTCAGGGTCATCCTGCCCCTGGATCCTTCACAAGGGGAATGGTATACTGAGCCACTCCACCATAACGACCAGGCCGATGTGGAACCTATATCTACTATCACGGCGCATGACGAAGGATATGCGGATCCTCCGGTCGCAGGATGGGAGTCTGGTAGCTCCTGTATGACAGACTCCGAAGATGAATTAGAAAGTTGGCAACACCGATTATCTGAGCACCATAGGGGCAGCAATGCCTGCCTTACCAAGTCTCTCAGATGGGTCGACTCACAAACCCGACATATACCTGTGTATGATGGTTCGATAGATCCTGAACTGTTTATTGCACAATTCTCGGCTCAGATACCTGACCTACAAATAATGGAGGCCCTAGAGTCAGCATTCAGAGCCACAACAGTCAGATGGTGGATGAGCCATAAGAAGCAGATCCCTACCTGGGAAGCATGTCAGAAGCTCCTTCGCCTGCGGTTCTCAGACCAGTTGGCAACGGTGCGAAGTAAGTTTGATGGAAAAACTTGCCCCCAGGACCACCTAAGCAAATGCTACGAGGCATGGAAGTATGTCCCTCAGGATGAGTGGGTACATAGATTTGTGCACACGCTGGGACCATTGGCGAAGAACTGGTACGCGGAGGCTTAACTTCGCCAAGATACCGTAAGTTGGGATTGTCTTGTTCATAGCTTTGTCAATACTTTTTCTACTAATGATGTCTATCCAGCCCTAGATGCAGCTATCAGGGTCATCAATACTAAGGTATTTAACGATCAAGAAGTGACCAAAAATCACCCTGATTGGGCCACACAAGAAGCCTTCGCAGTGGAATGTTATAACTTCACAGTCGACGAAGAAGAGGATCCGCGCCGGCTTGATATCCCAGAGTCAGAAGGATATTGTGACGTGCATGGACCGGCAGTCGAAGTTCCCGAAGTGACGCAGCCCTTGAAGACGCGCACAGTTAACATTGGATCCGAGGCACAGCCTAAGTTTGCTACCATTGGCGACTATTGGGACGACGAGATGGTAAGCAAGGTAACTCAACTGCTCCACGAATACCAAGATCTGTTTCCGACAAAGTTCTCTGAAATGAAAGGTATCTTGGGAGATATCGGAGTAATGAAGATCCCCCTGAATCCTGATGCCAAGCCTGTGAAGCAGCGCCCTTATAGATTGAATCCCAAATACAAGGAAAAGGTTAAGCTAGAGTTGGAAAAGATGCTTGCTGCAGGAATAATTGAACATGTTGAAGAATCTGAGTGGGTCAGCCCTATGGTCGTCCAGGAGAAGAAGACTAAGGGTGAAATCGGAATCTGTGTCGATCTAAGGAAACTCAATGATGCCTGTCTGCATGACCCTTTCCCCACTCCCTTTACAGATGAAGTGCTCGACAATGTCGGAGGCCAAGAAATATACTCTTTTACCGATGGTTTTTCGGGCTACCATCAGATCCGAATTGCTCCGGAGGACCGACACAAGACAACCTTTGCTACCGAAATGGGATCCTTCCAGTATACTGTCATGCCCTTCGGGTTCAAGAATGCACCTGCCATATTTTCCCGAGTAGTCATCTCCGCCTTTAAGGAATACATACATAAATTTTTAGAAGTTTAATTTGATGACTGGACTATTTTTGGGCTAGTAAAAGACCATATAACTAGTTTGAGACTTATGTTGGATAAATGCAGACAGCACCAAATCTCTTTGAATTTAAAAAAGTGCATCTTCTGTGCGCCTTTTGGCATTCTACTTGGTCATGTGGTATGCAAGCAGGGATTGATGATGGACCTTGCGAAGATCGCTATTATTGTAAACCTGCCACCTCCAAAATCCGTCAAACAACTTCGAACAACTCTTGGTCACACCGGCTACTATAGGAAATTTATCCAAGGATATGCCAAGATTACCACCCCAATGGAAAGGAAGCTAAAGAAAGATATTAAGTTCGAATGGACTCCAGAATGCCAAGCAAGCCTCGACATTCTGAAAGAAAAAATGGTCACCGCCCCTATCCTAGTATTCCCTGACTGGAACAAGGAATTTCATGTGCATGTGGATGCATCCTCTATTGCTTTAGGTACTGTGCTCGCTCAGCCAGGCGCAGGTAATATCGATCACCCTATCTCTTTTGCCAGCAGGAAATTGTCTACAGCGGAGAAAAATTATACTACGACAGAACGCGAAGGTCTTGCTATGGTATATGCATTATAAAAATTTCGGCATTATCTTCTAGGTTCTCATTTTAAGATGTTTACTGACCACTCTGCTCTGAAGTACTTAGTCAACAAACCTGTGCTGGGAGGAAGAATATGCAGATGGTTAATTCTATTTCAAGAATATGATTTTGAGATCATTGTTAAGCCTGGACGACTTAACCTAGGACCTGACCACTTGTCCAGGCTCGAGTCAGGCGAGGAACCTACCAATATGGACGAAGGCCTCCCCGATGCACAATTATTTGCTATACAGATAGTTGATGAATATTTCCAGGATATTGCTCAGTATTTGTCTACAGGTATCCCCCCTGCAGAGATGACCACACAGCAGAAGAAGCAGTTGGTGGTTCGAGCCGCGGACTTCACTTTAATAGCAGGACATCTGTATAAGATGGGACCAGATGAGATATTGCGCAGATGTGTTTTGGAACACGAAAAACCTCTAATATTGGCAGAAGCATACTCTGGTGCAGCAGGCAGTCACTATGCAGGAAAAGCAACAGCGCAGAAGATCTTGACAGCTGGCTTATGGTGGCCCACACTTCACAAAGATGCAAGAGAATATTGCCACAGTTGCGACATCTGTCAGAGGACAGGTAAACCATCTAGGAGGGATGAAATTCC
>LPNX010864576.1:53418-83882 GCA_001517045.1 Pseudotsuga menziesii | reverse complement strand
GCAAATGGGACTGTCGAAGCTTTTAACAAAATCCTTGAGCATGCCTTGACAAAGGTTTGTAATGCTAACAGGAATGATTGGGATCTTCGAATTCCAGCAGTACTATGGGCTTACAGAACTACTTGCAAGAAGTTGACAGGCCATACACCCTTTCGACTAGTTTACGGACAAGAAGCTGTTATTCCCATGGAATACATTGTTCCCAGCCTCCGGATCTCTGCTTTCACTGAGATGGATGACCCAGCCATAATCACAAAAAGACTGAAACAGATATTAGAACTTGAGGAGGATAGATTTGTCGCAGGATTCCAACAACAGGTGCAGAAAGCTCGAGAAAAAGCGTGGCACGACAGACACATCAAGAGGAAACATTTTCAGCAGGGTGATCTTGTGCTCCTTTATGACAGCAAATTCATGAAGTTCCCTGGAAAGTTTAAGACACATTGGAAAGGACCGTATGTAGTACAGAAAGTTACTGACGGGGGCGCAGTTCAGCTAGCCAAGTTAAATGGTGAGCTTTTCCCCTCTATGATAAATGGGAGCCATTTAAAAAAGTACATAGACAGGCCAGGTACTCAGAACAGGAGATAGCTCCAACTAAATAAGTAACATGCTCGTCGCACTATGAATTATCGTAGTCTGTTTTGTCCACAGGATGCGAAGTAACAAGCTGGTCGTAGGTCGCAGGGTCAGGTTGTGTCGAAGTCGAAAATTGTCAAGGTGTGTCGCAACCCAAAATGTGACGGATGGGACATACCGCATTCGGCGGCGCTAGCACGAGCGTTGCTCTCATTACTGGTCATAATGAGATTTTGGGAAAATCCGGCGATGTGTGGAGCAGATTCCCGGAACTTCGTCAGATTTGGTATCATGTCTGCACCATGATGACAAACTCGGCATCGGGATTTTATAAGGAGCTATCTCGACCTGTATTTTCTACCTGAAGCACATCTCTGACATATTCAGCCCGAACTATGTCGAATGACTGTAATGTTCAGGCGTTAGTACGGGAAGTAAGGGACAGAGGTCTGCAGCACCTTCTAAGTACTCCGCTAACACAGTTCTACTTGGCTAAGTACATCGACAGGCAGGAGTTTGCTCTAAATTTGCAAAGACGGCCAGGAGTTTGCTCTAACATAGAGCAACCAAGGGCGTGAGGCCTCGCAGAAAGGCTCTGGGGAATCCCCCCAAGCAGTCTTTCGGTGTAACAGAACCACGCCAGCTATACTCCTCCCGCGGTGGGACACGCAATCCCAGGGGACCCCAAAGTCGTGGATGGTCAGGTATTGGCCATCACAGTAAAGGATGGTGTTGCAGGTGGTCGCGACGGCTTTCATCAGTAAAAATGCTACAAAGGACAGAAGTATGCAGCCGGCAGCAGCATGGAGAGCTTCACCAAGCAGTACATTATGTCTCATCAGCGAAATTCTGCCACTAGAGAAGCTGAAGAGTGTCCCGGGACAGGCCACTAGTGAGTCTTAAGGGCCTGTTGGGGCGCATACTCCATGTTTGAGTAACTCCACGGTTAATTAGAAAATTTGTAAGTGGAGTTATGGGTCAAAATAGTCTTAGGGGTGTCAGGGTAAGTCAAAACCCTCTTTTTTTGTAATAAACCCGTGGTTTAATCCAGGGTTTAGGGTTTTTGGGTGCCCATGGATTAAGACCATGGTTTTGTAAAAATGCGCAGTATAAATAAGCGCTTGTGTAAAGAAGATAGGTTAGGTTTTATGATGAAAGAAAGATTAAGGCGAAGCTAAGATTGGTTTTTGTAAGAAAAGGTTAAGTCCCAGCTGTGTGTGTGGACGACCTCTGCAGCTGAGTGCGCAGAGGGTTTGGGTAAGGAACATTAAGGAACGACCTGCAGCTGAGTGCGCAGGGGCCTGCTGCTGTGTGCGTGGCTTTTTGTGGACTGAAAGGATCTGCAGCTGAGTGCGCAGATCAAACTGTGGTTTTGTAGCAAGTTGAATAGAACACAGTTTGTGGGCGTAGCCCCTACACTGGGGGTGAACCACGTTATATCTGGTGTTGTGGTTTCTTGTGATGTTTATGTTCTGTTATCTTTTATGCATTAATACTGTATACATCTAATAAATTAGATCGCTGTTAATATTTTGCTTCACTGTGAATTCCCTGTAGTGGGTTGATCAAGTAATGTCTGTTTATTAATCCGTGAAGTTGTATGTAAATGGTTGGTGAGGATTTTATAGTATTGTTTAATAAGATTATTAAGGCTAAGGTACAGTAATCTCCCTCTTGGCTTGCAGAAACCTGATTCTGTGGCACCCCATAGTTGTTTCGGGTGAGACTGCAACCTGTGCGCAGGTTGTTGCCGAAAGGGCCAACACTGTGGGTCTTTTGTTGGTGCGACACAAAAGGTTTAACCCGGGTCTGCCCTATTGCCCAACAACATCTTCATCTGGTTAATAATTTTTTAGACATTAAACAATGTACTTTATGAGAATGGAACCTTGACAAAAGTTGTAGTGATTGGATCAACATGCACTCTAGGAAGTTTGAGCCTCTTTTGTTTTGTCTTTACAACCCATCCTCTCTTCTAATCAAATACAAAGGACTCGAGTGATGCGAGGACTTTGGCTTTGGATGGTGTGAACCTTTCCAATCCCAACTCCTACATAGGAAAGTGACCCCATGTGATATATGGGATATATGAATATTGATGTACCCCAGGGTTTGAGATGTTGATGCCCATCTATTGAACCTCGTCATTTTTCTTCTTCCCTTCTTCTTTCTTGGATCTTTCTTCAACTTCCCACTAAGATTTAGTTGTTTCTTCTACTTCTTGTTTAGATTTGACATCAACTTTATACTTGGATTTAGATGCTTGGATTGTTCTTCAACTTGAACTTTTTTAAGGCATCTAGCTCTGCATTTACCCTTGTTTCTTTCGTTGTTGTTGCTACTTCTCTTTGATCTCTTTCTTTTTCCGTTTTTTCCTTCTCCATGTTGGTAGAACCGTTTCCTTTGCTTCCATTTCTTAGTGCTATGTCATCTATTGAAGTATCTCTTTAAAAAATATCCTCTTCTTGCACAATCTAATTTTCATAGGGCCATCTAAAGTTGCAATCCTAGCAACGTTTCCAGACCATGCTTATAGGATCATGTCTCCTGAATGTTTCCTCACCAAAATGGAAAACCTCATGGTCCCATGCTTCTTCTTTTTCATATTTGATAATGGATATGTTGTATTCTCCCACCAAGGTCAATAGAGGAGGCCGTAATGCTTTCCTTGTTGTAGAGAGTACTACACCTACTTCATTCACAATGGTTTGATAAACAATTTCTTAGAGCACAAGCTTATCTAAAATGAAATTTGGAAGAAGATGTGGGATTTTTATAGTCTAAAATATTCTTATGTATATGCCATTTTTTGTACAATATATCGGACTTCAATGGCACTAATTGCTTGCAAGGCTTTTTTCTTACATATACTACGTAAGTGCGTAAAATATCAACTTGTACATAGGTGACATGAAAAAATTACATGTCCTTTTGTAACCAATTTTAAATTTATGTCCCTAGAGCATTTGACAATGTGGTGTTATTTATCCCTACAATTTAAAAAAAGAAGAAGATAGACATAGATTTAAGATGCAATAAACCATAATTTATAGTGAAAACAATAAACATTTAGATAGTTTGAAGATAAACATTGTAGGAAATAAGTCTTATATTATGAGAATATATTCTAGGAGCAATGTCCACACACCTCTTAAGGTTGGGTGACCTTTCACTTGAGCAAATATCTCATACATAAGTCTGGAAAAAATCATTTATATCCTTCTAGCTCTTTCAATAGGCTCCCTTGATCCAAAATCATAACTACTTGTCACGGTTAAGTAATTAATACACATTAAATTCTTAGTGGATCTTAATTAATCGAGAGACCCTTTTTACATTGACTATTGACTACTAACTATCCATACTTATTCCGAAGAGATGGTTGTATACATTACAAGACTAACTTCAATAAGGCAAGTTAGGGTAGTACCCTTACATGCCCCTGCTTCAAAAGTAATGTTGTCCTTGAAACTAAAGGTGCAAAAATTGTTTTAAAATCTATGATGGTTCCTAAGTGCCATCTTATCATATCATATGTTTCCATTGGATCAAAACTTATTTGATTGTGCACTTGTGCAATTATCATTCCCTAGAAACCAAGACTTTCGTTGGTTGGATCCAAATGGAGCCTTCCTCATCAAGTTTTGGTAAGATGGTCTGCAATTTACAATTAGAACCCACAAGTTTTTTTGGGCAAGAGACATGAAATACTCTGCTAATCTTGGAGTGCATTGGCAAAGCAAGTGTATAACCCACTTACCTAATGCGTTAGAGGAATGTGTAGGGTCCGTAGAATTTCAGAGCTAGCCTTTGGTGGATATGAGACATGATCCCCTAATTTAAAGGAATGGTCGAAGTGATGTTGATATGTCTATTGCTTCATTTTATTTCGAGCCATATTTAATTTGTCCTTAAGGGTACGAAGAATATATGCTTTGGTGTGAAGTGTGTTTTCCACAGCCTGAACCGTAGAGGTGCCTGGTAAATAGGAAATCATGATTGGCCATACAATACTTCATATGGTGTCATCTTGGCGGAGCCATGATAATTGGTAGTATACCACCACATAGCCAAAGGAATCCATTGGGCCCAATGAAGTGGTCTATTTAATGCAAGGCATAACAAGTAGGTTTCCAAGCATTTATTGACCACTTCTTTCTGACCATCCATTTGGGGGTGATAGGGTGTGTTGAGATCCAAATGGGTAACCTACAGTTTAAACAACTCTTGTCAAAATTGCTTGTGAAGGTAGGGTCTTGATCAAATACAATAGAATTCAACACACCATGGATCTTAAAAATATGATCCATGAAGACTTGTGCCACTGGTGAGGGTGTAAAAGGGTGTGGTAAGGCACAAAAGTGAGCATATTTGGTAAGATAATTGACTACCACCATAATGATTGTTTTGTTGCCTACCTTAGGACGCCACGTGATGAAATCCATGGAGATTTTCATCCATATATGGTTGGGAATTGGAAGTGGTTGCAAAGCACCAGGTTTTGTTTCGTGCTTATGTCATCGGTAAGTGTTGCAAGCTTAAACAAAGTTGTGGATATATATGTTCATGCCTTCCCAAAATAATGTGTGCTTAATTCTTTCATAGATTTTATGAAATCCTGAGTGGATTGTTGTAGGTGATGAATGTATGATCTGAAATTAACTTGATCTAAAATTTCAGGATCTTTTAACCATTAAATTGCATGTGAATTTGAATGTTAAATACTCATAAAACATGCTTAATAACATGAATTTTAAATGCTTTAACTTAATCACAAAGCAAATAAAAAACACATATGCAAACCAGAAATAGAAGACACAGCTGATAACGGAGTTCAACCTTCCTGGGCTACATATCCGGGCCACTTCCAATGAGAAATCGTTCCTGTACCTGCCTTGATTATTATGCAAAACTCCCTTGTTATGAGCTCCAAACTTCACCTCTCGCATTTCCAAAATCGTGGTTTTTATAGGTAAAAACCATAGTTTTGGGTCGCGGGCCATGGGGCCATGCCCCCATTGGAGCCCGCACCTCCACAACAAAGATATAACCAAAATTTGCCACACTTTATCAAAGATCATCAAAATGGCGCGTTGGTAGGCTGTGAGGAATATCCCACAGAGGGCCCGGGGTCAAACCCGCATACCTCTCCCCTTCTAGTGTATATTTTATTATGGAAAAAATATAATAGTTCACCTTGAAAAGGTTTATCTCATAGTCTGCGTCTATGGTTGGCACATTATTATGTGCTTAAGTGGCATTTCTAAGGTTCGACACATCTGGATAAGATTTCACACATGGCGTGTTATACATATGATATCCTATGGTTTAAAGTTTATTAAACCATATGATATGGTTATATACTATAGTTTAAATCCAAGGGGGAGCTCAGTGTTGGCATGGGGTTTAAATCCCAAGGGGGAGCTCAGTGTTGGCATGGGGTTGAGGGCTAGTTCTATACTATAGTTTAAATCCCAAGGGGGCTTCGGTGTTAGCATTAAGCCCTCGACTCCCCCTTTTTTAACAAAACCATATAACTTTTAAATAAGATCTATGCCATATATTTATCAAGGTACACATCTATGTCATATATTTATCAAGGAACACATGTGTAGATTTGGCTAGCCAAATTTTGTTATAACTACCCGGATTTGGAGGTCTAGGGTTTACATTCCATAGACTCTAACCAAATTTTTTTCAAACCATATTTTTTTTACCATTTTTTATCATTTTAACCTTTATTGTTGAAACTTCAAATGTTGATAACTTCTTCATCTGGAGGTTGTTTCACATGAAATGAACGTCATTGGAAAGCTGTTGACGAGTTCTTTCATCCTATAAGATTGTATTTTTGTTTTGAATACTTAACTTTGATCGACTTTGAGATGATACACCTGGATCAATGTAACTCTAAGATTTGTGGTTTTAAGGTAAAATTTGAGGTGAAAAAATGTGCTCCTTATACCTCAAGATATTTTTGTACCATGTATACCAGAACAAAGGGTCTAGGTCTTCTTGTATTCATTTAATGAGGTAATGGATTGTGTCCTAGTCTATCCAATCCTTACATGCTTCATCGATCCACCCTATAACTAATAAGGAGAATGGAAAGAGGGAACTCTCCTCCTCAAATTGTTGAGACAATGTATCCACCACCACATTATCACGGTGCTTCCCATATATTCTCTCATAATCATAACCCAACATATTAGTGACCCATTTATGTTGTTCTGGTTAGGACAACCATTGTTCTAAGAGATACTTGAGGCTATGATGGTCTGTCTTGATCTGGTAGCATTGTTTAATTAAATATGGTTACCATGTCTCAACAACATGAAGGATAACCATCATTTATTTTTCGAAGGTAGTCTTTCCTAAGTTCCTCTCATAGAGTTGCTTACTGTAGAAGGCCATTGGTAGTTCATCTTGTAGTAATAGCACTCCTAGGCCATGGCTAGAGGTATCACATTATAAGATGAAATTCTTAGTGAAATTTGGCATGTTTAAAATAGGTGTAGTGCACATAACATCCTTTAGGGCGAAGAAGGATTACTTTGCTACATCAGTCCAAGAGAAAACATTATTTTTAAAGAAATGATGTAAGAGGAGCTTCAATTTTCCCATAAATTTTCAAAAACTTACAGTAATAGCCATTAAGGCCAAGGAAACCTCTCAAGATATTGATACTTTTGGGGCAGGGCCAGTTCTGCATAGCTTTCTTAAGGTCCACGCACACACCATCATAACTCAAAATATGGCCCAAATATTCACATTTGGAGGGTTTCATAAATAAATGGTGATATTGTAATAATTGTAAGGTATGAGAAACATACTCGATGTGGCTTTCCTAGGCATGGTTGTAGATCAAGATATCATCAAATAAAACTATGACAAAATGACAAAGGAAAGGGTGTAAGATCTTATTCACGGGGCTGTGGAAAATGGAAGGGGCATTGCATAGGTCGAAGGGCATGACTAAGAAATCATAATCCCCCTCATGAGTTCAGAAAGTTGTCTTGGATATGTTTGCCTCTTTCATTTAGATTTGATGGTAGCTTGAGTAAAGGTTGAGTTTGGTGAATAATGTGGATCCAAGCAACTTATATAAAATATCATCAATGTCAGGAATGGGAAATTTATTATTGATGGTTAATTTGTTGAAATCCTGGAAATTAGGACACATGCGCCAAGCTCCTTCCTTTTCGTGTAACATAATAATCGACAAGGAATAGGGGCTTATGTTGGGACGAATAATGATGACTTTCAATAATTCCTAAATGTTTTATTTTTAATTTCATTATTTTGTGCAAAAGGGTGATGATAAGGGTGGACATTAGGAGATTAATTGCCTCAGATTAATGGAATACCATGGTCACGTTCTCCATGGGTTGGGACAAACCCTTTGGTGCCTCAAAAACTTGTTGCGAGACATGGTGAATATCCTATGTGGGAAATTACATGACTTGGATGGCATTGAAATGAGTAATGACACATGAGTGGCCTTTTTTTAGTAGTTTTTTTTTATGGTGGGAGGAGATAATTTAAAGAGAACCGAAGGGAATTCTATGGAGGTGATGTGTGTTCCTAGACCGATTAAAGATGAGAGAGACTGCCTTGAAATCCATGGTAACATGGCCGAAATTCATGATCAATTCGACCCTATTGACCATATTGCAACCACCTATGTCAACAACAACCATATGTGTTTTGAGATTGTAGTCACCCATTTGGAGTTTCACATTTTCACAACAACCACCGCATTTCATCATACCGTCATTTGTGATCATAATTACAAAATTGGATATAGGTAAAATATAGCAATGGGTTTCTTCAATCACTCTATGATGAATGAAATTATGAGTGATACCACTATTAATTAATACATTGAATTTCTAGTGCTTGATGTAGCTGATCAATTTCAATCTCCAGGGTGTGGAAAAACCAGATAAGGCATGGAGTGAGATTTGGGGTTGTTCCTCATGTATTGGCATATCAAGATCATATTCTAAAGGGGGTCTAGTATCGCCCACATTAGTTTATGGTGGAGTCTCCATGGTAGTACCTCGAGGGGATCATCTAGGGATGCCCAAATTTGAAATAATTTATGTTCTTTGCATTTATGCCCTCAAAAATATTTCACGTCATAGTTGTAGCAAAGTTTGATGCATTGATGTTCATCCATGGAATCTAAGGAAAACTTGTGGATTCGTTAAAGGATATATGGTGGAGTTGCTGGGAGTAGGATCCATGGGAGAAACTATGCGAGCAGGAAATGAAGGGTGCCTGGGTTGGGAATTGATCACCGGTTCAACTTCTTAGGATCTATCACAAGCTTCCATCTAAGTAAAGGGTTGTTGCAGAAGGTTATGTGTGAAAATTGCCCCATTGAGGTCACTGTTGAGGATTTTTGCTTCTATTTGGGTTGTTGATTTCCCAAATGTTGTAATATAGTCCATAATGATGCTAGTTCAATGTAAATTGGTCAAATTTCCCAAGTAGTGAGTGTCATAGTCAAAATGCTCATGAAGGATTCACAAATTGGCTCTAACAGACATAACAATGATAATATTTATGGTACCATTGCGACCATTTCCATCTTTTGAAATCTAAATATAAAACTTCAAATTTTAACTTATATATGTCATCCTTAATGTCGTGGAGGGGAAATTAGTGTTCCATTTGGGTAAATCAACTGGAGAGATTTGAGCCATCAAATTTTCACTTGTCAATCTTTGAAAAGCGATGCCAAGAAATTCTATCCTCAAACAAATGAGGTTGTTCTTCTTGGAAAATAGTGTGCGATCCTTGTTAGTTAATTCTAAAGGATTCATCACAGGGATCCTCAGGTTTCATATAAAATCCAACAAGTTGATTTATAGCATCAATCATTATCGTGTCATTCACCCTATCACTTTTGAGCTACTCCATCAACTGTGTCAATAAACTAAGCATGGATTGCATGACTTGCATGCCAACTTGAACGTCTTGGGGTCGATTTGGGTTTGCTACCTTCATGTCGCTATGGTTGCTTTGGTTTCTCTAGTTGTTATTGTTATTTTGGTTGTTCTAGTTGCTCTCAGTTCCCTACTTGCTTTGGTTGCGGGCATGTACCATTGGAGTTGAAAGGTATGTCTTCCAAGTCCAACAAAAAGGGTTGTTAGAGATATATATCAAATTAATTGGCACGATGCAAGGATTCATTTGAGATAGTTCACAAATAAGGGTTTCCAAGGCCCCACAAACTTTTTTAGTTTTGTAGGATTATTACTTCTAGTTGAATATTACTGCATTGATATAATCCTCGAATTCCTTCTAGATACAAAGATGTAGGAATTTTGTTGGTGTCCCCACAAATAATCTAGTTATTGCACTAACTACTATGACATAATGTCTCAATTCATTCTATTTGAAAAGAGGTAGAAATTGGACTTGTAGGCAAGAAAAGTGAGTGTTTCTATGGTCCTAAGGAAAAATGATTTCTAGGTGCTATAACTCTCTAATTTACTTGCAGTTTCCAATGGCAATGCTCAACCCAATCTCTTAGGGATCTAACCAAGGAGGATCAATTGTACCCTTAGCCTTACTCCCCGACTACCTAGGCACATGAGAGTATGTTCCTGAGTGTTGTGCTCAGTTCCACTATAGAAACAAGATGGTCCACTGGATTACTCACAACTAGTTTTAGGTGACCTAGGGGACTTTCGATATACACGAGGGTATGTGGAACTGAAATTCCATGTGTAGGTGTTGTCTGACGCGATACTACTTGAAGGGTTATCGACAAAGATTACAATGATGTCCAACAATTGCACCAACTGAGGGCACAACATGACTAGGTACCAATTGTATGTTATACCTGTATGCTTCCTCAACCGTATTTTTACTCGTTGAACGATGTATCTTTGTGGTTATTTGAAGACATCATAACATGTCTCTAACCTTAAAAAAAATTCAATAAGAATATTGTATGTGTGTTGCCTTAGGAAAGTGGCTTCAATGCCACTTGTGGTGTTCTTTAGCCTTGCAACTTAAAACAACATAGGATATACATGGATTAAAAATGCAATAAACCATATATTATAGTGCAAAACAATTAACATTAGACAGTAGGGAGATAAATATTTCCGGTAACAACTCTTATATTATGATACTAGATTATAAGATCAATGTTCACACCCCTCTTGATATTGGGTAGCCTTTCACTTGAGTAGAGCTCCGATACAATAATTCTCAACAAAACCATTCATATCCTTATAACTCTTTAAATAGGATTCCCATATCTAAAACCATAACTACTTGACACGATAAAATAATTAATAAAATACCAATTTCCTAATGGGACTTAATTAATAGACAGACCCTTTTTACATTGATGGTTAACTACGAACTATTCAGACTTGGTCCAAAGACATGGCATATACATTACATGACTAACTCCAAAATCAAGGTGGACTAGGGTAGGACCCTAACAAACAATATATGAGAACACAATGTTCGTTATGTTGTTCCTGCCATCTTAACTTGGGAAAGGTATTAGACGCACACAACATGTCCAACATATTTAAGGACATGAAGAATGATGGAAGGATGCCTACAACTATATGCTTGTCCCTAGAGATAGCCTAGTTTAAAAAGGTTGTTAATATCAAGGCCTAATTGAAGGTTGTACATGCCTATGTAACTTGATGAAATAGAGGAATTTATGCTTCTTTGAATTATATAATATCCTATTAATTGTAGAGAATGCTTATCAATGCAACAATTATCGTGTAAGTGTTATCATATATTTAGTGGGGTAACTTCATGTCTTTCTATTTCCAAAGGTCTTCTTATTAACCCACCAACTCTTAAAAATATCACGATAACTTATAGTGCATTAGAAAACCCATTGTTTAGAGAAATCCACTTGGCAGTTAGGGAATTTATAAAACACGTCCAAGTTGGAGGGATTAAATGAAGTAATGGCCCTCCCTTTAGCATCCCCGATTAGTCGATTTCTATGTCAACGTGAATGCTCATCCATGATATGACTTCAGCACATGGTAGAACCTCTACCCTAGTTGCTACTTTGTGGAGGGATGATCTTCTAATGATTTAATATAGTCCATCATCATTATTTGTTTCCCCGGGTACAAGGGGTAACTTAGGATAGGTCTCTTCTCTGAAAATTTAATAAATCCCCCACCCCCACTTATAGTTAGTGTTGCTATAAATTTTACATTGCATATCTCCATAAGATGGTATAGATATAACTATATCTACCTCCACCTTAAGTTCAAATAACTCTTCCCTCTTTGGACATATTTTGACAATAACTTCCTTTTGCTTCCTTTGCCTTTAGGGAGGCATTTATGAGAGTAGCAATCATGTTCAATCACAATGCTAGCAAGAAATATTAATATATGTTTTCATTTTAGTGCCTTGGGGTTAGGTTAAACCAAAAGAAAAAAAATTAAGAACAAGAGATCCAAGGGAAAATTAGGGAGGTTTCAAGTAATCATTCATCTTCTTGGTTCGAGCATAAAGATGATGGATACATGCATTAGTCCAAAACATACCACAAATTGACATCATATGATTTTTTACATGGATAAGATCCATCTCAGGATGATTCATGACTCAAAAAAATGAGAAATCCTTGTTCCTAAGAGAAACATCCATTGGACTATCAAATGAAAGCTATGCCTTTCTATGAAAATTATGATCATTGATAGAATGACAATGTTTAGCTATGAATATTTCCTAAGGTAGGGCAGATATAACTGACTACAAATGGCAAAGGGATAGATAACCATACAAGAACAGGGTGAAGAAGAGTAAAGTGAAAAGAATAGAACTCCACCCAACCCCAACCCTTATTACAAATTCAATCATAAAAATTGGTTATCATGCTTACTTGGAAACTTAGACTAGGCTAGTTGAAAGCACAATGAAATCAGTTCAACGAAACAATTGGTAACCCTCTTTTCCACTAAAAAAACGACAGATGGGGATGGTGAATTCTTTGGTTGGTGCACCAAGTGATTTGTATTATTTATAGGTAAAGTGAAAGAAAGGATATAAAATATAAACACACACACAAATATGTTGGATAGTGCACATTAATAAAATAAAACCCAAATTCTATTAATGAGTTAGATGGAAAAAGATTGTACTCTACAAAGCAATACTTCTAACTAGAATGCTGGTAGCTTATCTTTGAAGTGAGATGTTTAAGCTATGCTTAATTGCAATAATACCATTACAAGAGGCAAAAAATGTCCTTTTAACATAAAGTGTTAAACCCTATAAGGAAAAACTTTAAAGAAACAAAACCATAACCCTAGGAGATGAAGTGGCAAAATGAACATGGGCCCTGATGAGTCTAGTTGATACATAAACTTCCTTGGGCTGCAACTTCCATGTACAAAATCCATTTGGGATGCATGATAGTCTTTTGGAAATATGTAAATGTGAATAACAGTTTTGGTTAAGGCCTAGGAAAGTCTTAGACAAGCTTAAGATGTCATAGGACCCAAAAAACACTATTTAGGGCTAAAAAATGTCTTGGAAGTTAAGGACCTGATAAATTGTAGAAAAACTGCCAAGATGGAGATTCGAGAACCACTTTGAGTTAGTAGAAGAGATGGTGGCCACCAATATCCACCCAGATCACTAAGGTTTCTTCTCTTTTCTTTGGTTGTAACAATGACAAATAATTGTGACCCTTTTAACCTTTTATAATGTATTTGAAAGGCACGCAAGCAAAAACTCATCAATGTGAAGTATTTTAATCAAAGTTTTATTTGGCTCTAATGTTCACGATTTATGAAAATTGTTGCATTGCTTTGATATTTTTGAATTGCATGGGAAGATAGCATTGAAATTATCAACCCATTTTATACATTGTATGCTTCATTCTTAATATAATCACACATCACAATTTTTCTTCGTTATTTAAGTTAGATGCCAATGTGATTTGTCTCATCATCGCAACTTTGTTGACATGTGACATATTAGCATATGCAACTTTTTGGGCTCATCAATACATGAAACTCTCAGATGATGAGAACCTTTACATAGTTGTATAAAGACAACTCTTTTGGATCCAAAAACTACATATCACTCATTATATGTCTTTTTAACTTGTTGCATATCAAATGATATAGAGATTTAAAGTTGCAGTAAGGGAAATGATCCTTTCAGGGTTAGGAACATCTTGCATAAACCAAGTTTTGGGAATGGCCAACACATTGTGAATAACAAAAATGTTTAAATCTGCTATGAAGGAACAAGGAGAATTAGATGTTTTCACTTTGTTGCAAGGAAAGGAACTCTTGGAGTGTGCAATGCATCGCCAAAACCAAATATTCTAGATCTACACTACATCATGGAGATGGAAAATTTTTTACACTCATACAACATATTGTAAAAAATTAAATTTTTTAAAATCGTGATAGATTTTCCAAGGAAGAGGGAAACATCAAATTAACAAGGCCATGTAACATTCACTCAGCTAGAGTCTAGAAGACATGATAACCACAAGTTTAAGGGAGAAGTTAAAGATAATCTTAGATATGTAAGTTGTGTGTCCAAGTGACATGGATCAACTTGAATGCAATTGCAGTAAGACACAATTCTTGGAGAGCTTAAAACCAAGGATGAATATTGGTGATGACAAATCTTACAACAATGCATGTAAATAAATCACAATCAATGTGAAGTGAATAGTGTTGATGCTCAAAATGACACACTTGAGGGAAAAAACATTGGAAGCATCCTTGGAGGGATCGTCAAGGGGATGAAGGGGTATGGAAACTCGAGTTGCGTTTAGATCCCTTATGTAAATAGGATTCACAAGGTTGGCAAAGTCAATAAGCAAGTAAATGAATAATTGCGATGATAAACATACTTAAATAAGCATGCAATTAATTAGGACAAGGTGTATCATGACAAAAAAGTTTGGTGTGCATTCTACCTAATCATGCCTACTATACTTTCTAAAATGAAAACAATTAACCTACTAATTAAATGCAAAGCAAGTAGTGCAACAAATATTTACAAAATTCAAGATGCTAATGAAATCAATTTTCGAAAGAATATCAATTAGTCACAAGCATGAAAATGCATAAAACCTTCAATTTACTCTAATGTTAATGTAGATGGAAGAAGACACCTTAAATATACCAGGGGAATCTACGTGATCATTCGATTTTGAAATTCTAAGATGCCTTTAAAATCCAGCATGATATGAATGTATTAAGGTTAGCTAAATGAGAGTGAAACTTTGTGTTATTGTTGTTAGCATAAAAATGATGGGATAATTTGCATTCAACTTACGTCCAAATAATTCTTAACACATTTAATGGCATGCAAAAATAAATTAGCTCTTGCATTCATATATGAAAATTTTAAATGCAATCAAACATTTAGGTTCATTAATGCAATAAAATTAATGATAAATAACAGGATTTGGCATATTAGTAGTATGCTTAAAATTAATTCAATAAATTAAATAGATTGCGTGAGATAAAAGATTGTTCATAACACTACGGGATGGCTACTTGTGTATGAATTATGAAGCGTCAGAAAGGCCTATGACTAAAGGTTAAGAATTAGAACTTTATATCAATGTTAGTTCATAAATAAAAAGGAAAATGATGTACAAGTCAATAATGAAAATGATAAAAATATTTGCAGTCCTTATATACATAAAAATACAGTTTTGCATAATGTAAAAAAACATAAAGTGACAACATAGCTGAAATACAAAACGAAGCAAGACACAAATATGCTCGAACCCATATTTTATTAAAAGGGTGGAATTCGAAAGCCATCAATACAATAGGCCATGACTGACTTAACCCCTGCAAATGGAGGTTTCTGTGACGCTATGCAATTCTTCATAGTTTAGGCTTCAACCAGGTGAAATTGAGACAACGGAGTATTCCCTACTCAGATTGTCATGTAGTAACCTGTGCACATGAGAGCATCAATAACAAAAATATTTAGAACAAAATTCCAAACATGTAGCGAAATATAACATAGCTTCGATGGAAGGATACTCTGCCTTCACCCTAATGGATGGACCTGGACTGTAGCCTTACCTACAATCATTTGTTATTAGGATCATGGATAGTGGAGTATGGAGGGAAAAAATGCAGGAGTGAAAATTGGCAATACCTGCTTCTTACCTCTGGCACGAGATGTTCGTTAAGGTAGATTCATCGAGGTTTTAAAGGTTGTGGCAAGTCATTTGAAGCATTGTGGCAGTTGTCATGAAGGTCGAAGGAAAAGAGTTGCAACAAATGACATAAGTTCAATGGTCATTGCATCACTTGATGTTTAAGTTTCCTTCAAATGCATATATTGGAAGGTGATCCACAGAGAAACTAGGGCTCATTCTTCATGGGGAAAAACCTTGGGGCGTTATGTTTCATGTTCTATAGATTTGTCGATCACTACAACTAGTTTGTACATCGATTAATAAAAACTTGTTTGCAAAATAATAATAAACATGAAAAAACTCTATTACATCTGTTTCTAGAGGTTTGAACTCCGAGGCGAGTAATGATAATGGCTCTCTATAATTTTAATCGAGGTGTCAAAAATGTCTCCCATAGAGAGAATTACAAATTTGCAAGTTCAATAATACTTGGGACCTTTTCTCTTGTTTAAGAGCTTGTTTGTAATGAGGGCATAATCCTAATAATCAAAGATTTGTAGTAGTTTGATGTTGCGTCTCAATAATCTCAAACATATTATTCTCTATTGAATATTTTTGTTCGCTTGTTGTAGAAAAGATTTATAAAAATATTTGGTCCATGGTCGAAATACAATCCCACTTTAATTGTTTGTCACTTGAACTATTAGCGTTCCAGACAACTCCTCAAGCATCATTTTCTTTGCCTTTAGAGCATTGATGTACCATGATCAACCATTGATAGTTATCTTCGTTTTGTTGTGACTAATGTTTCACTATTTTATCCTTTCCATAATACCTTGCACACTCTTGAAGTCTGCAAATTAACTGGTTGTGACATGGCTGTGACTCCTTTTACTCGCTCAACCTCTTCATTTATTCCCTTTGTATTGATACTTCATAGGGAACTCTTACCATTGAAATATCCTTTAAAATTCATTTTCCCCATGCCTTCAAGTCTTGCTCATATTGATGAGGTGAACCATAAAGTGAAGTCCATGACTCGATGGCATTGAGGACCTGAGCGACTCTAACGAATACACTTGAGGGTTGTTGTTACCCCACATTAATTATCTGTATTGACATTGTGTGCATTTTGTGGTGGTCATTGTTTTCTTTAGCTAGGGTTTGAGACTTCTGTTCAATTCTTGGAGCGTTGTGTTCAGTGCCCGAGTCTTTGTGCTCACATTAATCATTTGCAACGTTTGTTAACTGTTGGAGGCTCCAAGTATGGAAACATTGGTATCCTTGGAGAGTTTGGGTTCTATTGTTGATTTGGTGTGCAACCATCATTCAAATCCATGTGGAACATTCCCACGTTTCTCCTAAAATATGCATGAGTGGTTTCTCCTCATCATTGGTCTCCCTTACACAACCCGCTTCTTTTGGAATTTGGTGGTTGCATGTGTTTCTACCATTAGTTTTCCAATGGGAGTGGGTGTGTTGGCATGTTTTTGTTCTCTTTTTCCTGCTCTTTGGGTGGAGTTGTCATGGTGTGGGGGCATCTATGCCATGAATTCCTCCAACGTTCATCACACAATGGCCTCCCTATATCATGGTCTGCATTATGTTACATTATCATTCTATCAATGCAACATCCCTTTGCTAGCATAAGACATACCTTCTCTTTGTGCCTTTCATTATCCTTTCCAACTGTTTTTCAGTTAGTTGTTGGTGTGAATAATCCACTAGGGTTTCATTATTTTCATGATTGAAAACATGCTAAGGAGTGGCATTTCATAGATTCAACCAAATTTTCATGGTCTGTGTTTCTATTCTTTGTAATCTTGGTCCATAATCTATGTGAATCCTAGGGTTTCCACCTTATTCTACTCGCCCCTCTGATATGTGTCTTCTGTCATCAATTGGTAGCTTGCACGTGGGGTTAATATGCCACCATAGCAGCTCTCCCATCGACTACGTGGAATATCAACTAGGGCGAAATTCCGTTCCATTTCATATATATTTTTATTTGAAGCGATAAACATTGAGTAAGGTAGAATGGGTAAAATGGGGGGAGTTTGGAACTTAAAAAAATGGGGAGATTTAATTTCATTTTCTTTTGGGGAAGAAATTGGGAAATATGTGGGAATTTATGAAGATAGGGGAAGGATTTAATAATAAGGGGTTCAGTCTTTAATCTTGGGAAAAGGGATTAGGTACAACAAGGGAGATAATATGAAGATAGGATGATGAGGTAAAATGGAAATTCTAGGATTAATTAATGTGAGAGGGATAATAAAATAGACAAGGAGAGAGAATGGGAGAATGGTTAATTATAATGAAAAGGGGACACTGAAAGGAATATTTAAAATGGATTTTGGAATTAATAGAAAAAGGGAACAGAACCATGTCTAGTCAACTTTAATAATTTTATTTCATGGGATTAAGCTCAAGAAGATAGAACATGGTAATTTTTAATATAAAAGGGGGCGAAATTTATTTTTATTTAAGACTATGGGAATTGTTTTTTTTTCTTACAATGAGACCCTAAGAGAGGTATTTTAACCTTTTGAACTTAGACGTAACCAAATGATGCTAGTAAGCATGACTAATGAATTTATTGATGGATTTGAATTCCGACAGATTTTTTATCAGTGAAACACATACAACTCATGATTGCAACAACTTCAATATATTATTGAGAGGGTCAAACAGACTTAGTTTTTTTCTAACAAAATATGAGCATGATTGGTACAATGAGTTGAACATAATGACATTGATTACTAAACATGATGGTGCCCAAATGAAAAGAAAAATAATCCCCCACACTTGACTCGACCACGATACGGTGACATGAAGATGCAACTTGGTGACTCTACCAAAGGGGTCATATGACAATGAAAATGGTGAAATAATATATGTATGTGACAAGCACAATGAACAGGATGTGGAAACACTAACAAAATGATCTTGCAAAATGTTCAGTTGGTTTGCCTTTGGCGTCATGTTCCGACACTTTGGAACATGTCGATGTTGAGAATTAACATCTATCCCAACAAAAAAATGAAACACAATGACATAGGATGAGTTGACAAGACAAACCAATAGGATAAGATGTAATTATGAATCATGTGCATGTAATAATTTTCATCTCCAAAAGGAGTAGGGAGTGAGTAGAGTAAGGCTGGCATTCCATAATGGGAGAAGCATAGGGATGAAAGAAGTGTTAGGAAATGAAAATAGTAAGCAAATAACAATTCAACATACCCCAAGCTGATCACTAGGATCCACACAATAGTTATTCCCTCTCCACGCTATGTTATTTCCTATATAAGAAAATTGATCGTCAGCATGCTAGAGTTTAACAACAAAACAATCTAGTGAAAAGGCATAGTAGCAACTTGTACTTTAAGATGTCAAATTCCATAGAACTCATTCATTCATACTGCGAAAATAAATGAAACTATTCTAAGCAAATTAAACTACTAGATTATGATAAGCTGATGCGATGAAATACAACTAAATACAAGCGATAATGCTAAATGACTTACAACTTACATGCGGCCCTACTCCACGAAAGAAGAAAAACATATCATGCAAGATGTCATTTATTGTATAGGAGTGCATCTAAAATACCACATCTATGATATCTTGCATCTTTATTGAAAAAGTGTCATTATGAACATCAAGAATAAAATTGGATGTGATCATGAAATTCAAAAAAGGAATGTTAGTGCCCATTGAATCTAACACAAAAAATGTAGATGGCACAAATTAGTACTAGAAAGATTTAAAAATTTGGCCACCTATGAATCTCAAACATAATACCTAAAAATTAACCCAGGTATATCCCTATCAATCTCATCGACAATATCGGTTTGGCTTGGAATAAGGCATTTAGAATCATGGACTCCAATTGAATTAAAATTGGTTTGGACTATATTGATATTATAATCACCTTGCTTGACAACTCTTAGATTGGGAACAATGTAATCAATGCCATATTTAGATTTGACTTGAATTAATATTTCATCAACTTCGTTATTATGATTTCTCCTTGTGATGATACTTGGTCCATCATCGACCGACTCAGCATAATCATCATAGATGGGTTGCAAATCAATCTGAAGTGAAACATTGATTTCATGATAAAACAATTCATTAATAACACGTTGACAATGACAAGATATATGACTTGATTAAACAATATAGTGCATGTTGATTTGTGATGGAGCGTGAATGAAATGGCCATCCTCAATGGAAGCATGTTTGTTCATGGATTCTTCATTAAGAAATTCAGATCATTCGAGAAGAGATTCAAGATACTCATCGTAAATGGGATGTGAAGAAATTTGAGATATGCAATCACCCTAAGACAAAATCAAACTATCAAAAGGAGGGATTTAACCAATTTCATCGTTAAATTGGCATGCATTATCAACAAAGTTGTTGCAATTTGGATGAGAATTGGATTGAAATAAGACATCAACCAAGGTCTTTTCACGATGAATATTGTATATGAAATTGTCAAAAACATCACCATGAGTAGGATGAGAGTCAGATAGGCAAAATGAAGCATTATGAGGTAAGATTCAACCATTAATATTAATGTCCTTAGTGATTACAACCTCTTGATAGAATTGGTAACTGTCATCGATGAGAGAATTGGACAAATTACAATGAACATAATGAGGGATTTCCTTCAAGATGAAAGAAATCATTCTTTCCCGAAATTGAAAAATATGGAGCATCTTTGTCAGCTAAATCATGAATCGATAGCACGAAAAATGATTCATCGTCATCGGTTACAATGTCATTCAAATCTAGAATTTCCTGATCGAAAAGAGGAGAGTTAAAATAAGCAGGATCATGATAAACTATCTCCTCAGAATGATTGTTCCCTTCTATTTTATGATTATTGAAAGAACAATTTTCAAGAGAGAGTTGATTATCAGATAAGGTCTCATCTTGAAAATTAAAAGACTCATATTCAAGTAGGACCTCTTCTCGAAAAAAAATACCATATTGCAAATCATAATCTTTGTTAATAACTAAGGGTTCACTTTGTGGGTTAGGACGAGGTGAGATGACTTTCTCTTGGGAAATTGTAACTTTAGGGTGTTGATTGGAATCAATTTTGAAAATATCATCATCGAAAGGAAAAACTTCATAAATATCAAGAATGGTAGGGATGGATGTATTAATGATCATATCGTGAAGGGGACTTGAAGTTTGAGGATAATTATCAATGGAGGATAGACTTGAAAACTCTTCATTCTTATGTTTAGCTTCCAAAAATATCTAAAAAACGTTTGGATCATGATATTCACCCCAAAAACCACACCAAGGGTTCGATTTGTCAAATTGATTTTTAAAAAGATGAAAGAATTCCCCCCAACCCTTGATTGAATGGTAGGAAAATATTTGAACCAATACGTGGCATCTCCATATAGTGTATCATGAAACATACAAATCCTCATAGAAAGATCATATATGTGATTAGCAATACAATATTAATCAAATTTTAGGATATGATCATTTGGATCTTGATGAGGGAGGCTATAAATCGTGGAAGATTCTCATCAAAGTGCTAGTCCTTGGGACTGTAAGCTGGGATATCAGGAATATTGACAGGATTAACACAAGGGTACCAAGTGTTAGTCATGATTATATAATGTAAAAAAGTTGACAAGGAGGCTTTAATAAGGATAAAACCAGGGATCATATTCAAGAACGATTAAAGAAAAATAAATACATAGTCCCTAGTATAGTTTGCAAAATATGTTAATGCTCAAAATGACACGGTCCAGGGAAACAACATCGAAAACACTCTTGGAGGGTTGGTCAAGGGGATGAAGGGGTATGGAATCCCAAGTTGCATTTAGAGCACTTGGGTAGATAGGATTCATCAAGGTTGACGAGGTCAATAAGCACCTAAATGAATAATTGTGATGATAAACATACTTAAAAAAGTGTGCAATTAATCAGGACATGGTGTATTAGTGCAATAAAGTCCGGTGCACAATCTACCTACTCATGCCTACTATACTTTCTAAATGAAAACAATTAACCTACTAATTAAATGCAAAGAAAGTAATTGAACAAATATTTACAAAATTGAAGATGTTGATGAAATTATTTTCCTTAAGAATATCAGCTAGTCACAAGAATGAAAAATCATAAATCCTTCAATTTCCTCTAACTCTAATGTAGATGGAATAAGGATCCTTAAATATACCAAGGGGAATCTACACGATCCTTCGATTTTGAAATTTTAAGACGCCTTTAAATTTCAACGTGATATGGATGCAGTAAGGTTAGCTAAATGAAAGCGAAACTTTATATTATTGTTATCATAAAAATGATGGAATAATTTGCATTCAATCCAAATAATTCTCAACACAATTAATGGCATCCAAAAAGAAACTAGCTCTTGCCTTCAAACCTAAATTTTTTAAGTGCAATCAAACATTCAGGTTTATTAATGCAATAAAATAAATGATAAACAACAAGATTTGGTGGATTTGTCATATGCTTAAAATGAATTCAATAAATCAAATGGATTGTGTGAGATTAAAGACTATTCATGGGATGACTACTTTTGTATGGACTATTTAGGGTTAGAAAGGCCTACAACTAAAGGTTAAAAATCATAACTTTATATCAATGTTAGTACATAAATAAAAAGGAAAATTATGTACAAGTCAGTAACGAAAATGATAAAAATATTTTCAGTCCTTTTATACATCAAAATATAGTTTTGTCGAATGTAAAAAAACAAAAAAAGATAACATATATGAAATAAAAAACAAAGGAAGACACAAATATACATGAAATCATATTTTATTAAAAGGGTAGAATTTGATAGTCATCATTACAATAGGTCGTGATCGGTTTAACCCCCGAGAAAAGGAGGTTTCCGTGACCCTATGCAATTCTAAATAGTTCAGACTGCTCCCATGTGAAATTAAGACAACAGGAGTATTCTCCGCTCCGATTGTTATGTAGTAACATGTGCGCACGAGAACACTAGTAGCAGAAATATATAGAACAAAACATCAAATGTGAAGGAAAACATAATGTACCTTCGACAAAAGGACATTTTTCCTTCACCATAATGGATGGACCTATACTATAGCCATGCCTGCAATCACCACCTATTAGGCTCATGGACGAATGAGTATCGAGGGAAAAAATGCAGGAGTGGAAGCTAGTAGTACCCTCGGTGCGAGATGTTTGTTGAGGCAGCTTTGCCTAGATTTTAAAGGATGCGACAAGGCATGTGAAGCATTATGACAGCTACTGTGAAGGAAGGAAACAATTTGCAGCAGTTCATGTAAGATCAACAGTCATTGTGTCACTTGACGTTTTTGTTTCCTTCAAATGCATATGGAAGGTGAGTTGTAGAGAAATTGATGCTCACTCTTCATGTGGAAAACTATTGAGGCATGATGTTTCATGTTCTATAGAGTTGTCAATCACTATAACTGGTGCATACATCAATTAAATAAAACTTGTTTTCCAAATGATCAAAAGCTTGAAAAAGCTTGGTTGTCTCTGCTTCTAGAGGTTTTAACTCTAAGGAAATTAATGATAATGGCTCTATGTAACTTTAATATTGCTATCAAAAATGTCTCCCTTAAAGAGAATTAAAAATATGCAAGTGCAAGCACATTTGGGACCTTTGCTCTTGCCTAAGAGCTTGTTTGTCATGAGGGCATAATCCGAATAATAAAATATTTGCAGTAGTTTGATGTTGCATTGTAAGAAGCTTAGACATATTATTCCCTACTGAAGACTTTAGTTCACTTGCAACATAAAATATTTATCAAAATGTCTTGTCCATGGTCGAAATACAGTCCCACTTTAATTGTTTGTCACTTGAACTGTTAACAGACCAAACAACTCCTCAAGCACCATTTTCTTTGCCTCTAGAGAATTGATGTACCATGATCAACCATTAATAGCTATCATAGTTTTGTTGTGACTATTGTTTTAATATTATTATCCTTTATATAATTCCTTGCACACTCTTGAATTCTGCAAATTAATTGGTTGTTACATGGCTGCGACTCCTTTTACTCGCTCAACTTCCTCATTTATTCCCTTCGTACCGAGACTTCATAGGGAACTCTTACCATTGCAAGATCCTTTAAAATTCATTTGGCCCCATGCCTTCAAGTATTGATTATATAGATGAGGCAAACCATAAGGTGAAGTCCATGACTTGACGGCGTTGAGGACTCGAGTGCCTCCAATGAATACACTTGACATTTGTTGTTACCCCACATTAATTCTCTGTACTGGCATTGTGTGCATTTTGTGGTGGTCATTGTTTTCTTTATTTAGGGTTTGAGCCTTTTGTTTAATTCTTAGAGCGTTGTGTTCAATTCTCTACTCTTTGTACTTACGTTGATCATTTGTAGTGTTTGCTAACTATTGGAGCTGCCAAGTATGGAAACATTGGTATCTTTGGAGTGTTTGGGTTCCATTATCGATTTGGTGCGCAACCATCATCCAAAATCCATGTGGAACATGCCCACATTTCACCTAATCTTCGTGTAAGTGGCTTCTCCTCATAATTCATGCGTTAATATGTGCATTTAGGATACCATGTGGATAATTGGAATCCCTTGAACAAACCACTTCTTTTGGCATTCGATGGTTGTATGTGATTCTGCCACTAATTTGTTAATGGTCATTGGTGTGTTGCCGCATTTTCATTCTCTTTATCCTGCTCTCTGCATGGAGTTGTCATGGTGTGGGGGTGCTTATGCCATGTCATCCTCCAACATTCATCACACAACAAACTTCTCCTCTATCATGGTCTACATTCTGCTGCATTTTTGTTATGCCGATGTAACATCCCTCTGCAACCATAAGACAAAGCTTCTATTTGTTTCTTTCACTATCCTTTCCCACCGTTTATTTATCAGTTACAGATGTGAATATTTTGCTAGGGTTTCATTATTTTCAAGATTGAAAATATGCCAAGGAGTGGCCTATAATGGATTCATCCAAAAAAATTTGGTGTGTGTTTTGTAATCATGGCCTTCCATAACCTATGTGGATCCTATGGTTTGCACCCTATTCTACTCGCCCCTCTGTTGTCTATCTTCTGCCATCACTTGACAGCTTACATGTAGGGTTAATTCGTCACCATAGCAACTCTCCCCTTGGTTGTGTGGGATATTGACTAGGGAGAAATGCCCTTTCGTTCCATATTTTTTTTATTTGAAGTGATAAATAGTAAGGAGTAAGGTAGCTTTGGTAAAATGGGGGGAGTTTGGAACTTAAAAAAATGGGGAGATTTAATTTCATTTTATTTTGGGGAAGAAATTGGGAAATGTATGGAAATTTACGAAGCTAGTGGAAGGCTTTAGTAATAAGAAGATAACTCATTAATCTTGGGAAAAGGGATACGTTACAATATAAGAGTTAATAGAAAGACAAAGGAAAATTATAAGATTAATTAATGGGAGAGGGATAATAAAATGGATAGGGAATGAGAATGGGAGAATGGTTAATAGAAAAATGGGTTTTGGAATTAATAGAAAAAAGGGAATGGGAACCTTCTCTAGGCAAGTTTAATAATTCTATTTCATGGGATTAAGTTTAGGAAGATAGAATCCTTTTTTGGAACGAGGGATTGGAAGCGTGGAGCACGAGGCTGGTGACTGGAGGCTGGATCGAGACAGGATCTGCGTGCTGGAGCGTGGGCTGGAGGAATGCTGGATCCTGCAGGCTGGAGCACGTGAGGAGCGACCTGCTGGCTTTGACTTCGTTGCTTTCTGAAGGCGATCTGAGCTCGTGAGAGGGTTTGGAGGAGCTGGATTTCTTGGATCCAGTCTAGGCAAAGGAGTTCGTGGTCCAGCTGGGCTCCAGCAGGTGGGATTGCTGTCAGAGGCTGCTCTGGCAATGCTGGAGGGCTAATGACGGGTAATCCGAGCCCTGGAGAGGACCGAGATCCAATCCAGGCACCCCGTCTGGATGATTTTGACCGCTTAATTTCTTCATACAACAAGAGATCTGGCAAAGCCGGAACTCCAAAATTTGTCAAGCGGCTAGAAGATGTGCCAGAAGTTGCTCTTCCTCTGGAGGAAACCATCCGGGTAGCTCTCTCCCTGGCAGATCGAGCTCTGATCGGCCAGTTCACTGGGCTATGGCCTTCACCCAAAACTACGGACGGATGGGTACAAAGGAACTGGCGACCCCTTATCACAAACAATGTCGCTTCCTACTCCGTCGGACGAGGTTATTTCCTCTTCGACTTCGAATCCAAGGAAGATAAGGAGCTGATCTTCAGGAATGGGCCCTACTTCATGGGGCCTCAAGGCCTTTATCTTAACATGTGGACACCGGATTTCGACCCTGAAGCTGACATCCCAAAGGTAGTGCCTCTCTGGGTCAAGTTGCCTAACCTCCCCATGCATTGCTGGAACCCAAAATCCCTCCAAGCCATAGGGAATGCGCTGGGGAACTACATAGATATGGCAAGTCCAAAAGACCAATACGCCTGTGCCCGAATTTGCGTCGAGGTAGACCTCGAAGCAGGCCTCCCTGAAGCTATCAAATTAACCGTGGGAAGCTGGTCCCATTTCCAAAAACTTGATTATGAACAACTACCATTCAAGTGCAGGGGATGCCATGAGTACGGGCACTTCATCCGCAACTGCCCTAAGAAGACTGAGACTCAGCAGGACAAGGCGGAAGGGTGGCAAAAAGTGTCTAGATCCAAAACCAAACAGCAATCCGGAAAAGGCCCAAATAAGGGTGAGGGAACCATTGGAACCAGGGTCACTAATCTAGAGGGTTCATCAGAAGCATCCAAGGCCAAAGAAACAGTGGAAACCAGAGAAGATATCATTGAAATCGGTGAGAAATCCAGCAATGAAGGCAATAAAGATACTGAAGCAGAAATACCAGCTCAGCATTTGAAGGATCAAGACGAAGAAAAAGCTCCGGTCAACGCAGGGGAAACCCTGGGGAAGTCAGAGGAAGACTCTGGATCGGAGGAAGAAGAAGAAGAAGAAGGAGAAATCGAAATAATCACGCCAAGAATGTCTAAAACAAAGGGAAGGAAATCCAGGAAAGAATTAAGAGAGCAGGCAACCTATAAGGATAAGTTGCAAGGCTCCCAGCTAACATTAGAAAAACTCCTAAAGTCCACCAGGAACACCCGCCAGCAAGGGCATGCCCAGAAAGGGATTCCTTCGCATTCCAAAAGTAAGTAATGAGGATCCTCTCCTGGAACTGCCGAGGTCTTGGAAGCAAAATAAAGGAAGAAGCAATGTTAGATCTATCTTCTTTACATCAGCCCGACATCTTGCTGATCCAGGAGACCAAGATGGAGGAAGCTCTCTTCCTCCAAGTCAGTCAAAAATTTTGGAAAAGTAAAGGGAAAGCTGCAATAAGCTCAAGAGGGGCTTCTGGCGGCATAGGAACCTTGTGGAATGATAAGGAATATGACACTGTTGCCATCAAGTACAGCAATCATTGGATCCTCACCCAGCTAAGGGAGAAAGCTTCGAATACACTGGTAAGCATCTTCAATGTTTACGCTCCCAACTCTATTGCTGAAAAAAATTCCTGCTGGAATCTCTTGCGGGAGGAAAAGAACAACCTGCAAGGTAACATCATTATTGCAGGTGATCTTAATATCACCCTAAGTCAGGAAGAAAAGCAAGGTGGGTCTATAGTCCGGGACCCCATAAGGGAGACCGTAGATGAAATCATCCTGGATTGGGATCTAATGGACATTAAACCAGCTTCTGGTAAGTATACCTGGAACAATAAAAGGCTAGGGCCTGGGCATATTGCTGCAAGACTAGACAGGTTCCTGGTCCAGGACTCTTTTCTTTTGCTGGGACTGAATATATCCTCCAAAATTCTGCCATTTGGAGTCTCTGACCACAAGCCAATTCTCCTTGAGATGGCTATAAACAAGAACTGGGGCCCAATCCCATTCAGGTTCAATCCTCTGTGGGCAAATCAATCAGATTTCCTTCAAATCGTGGCTGAATCGTGGGCCCCCTCGGTCACTGGATCTCCCTTTTACGTTTGGGAGGGAAAAATCAAAAGGCTGAAAAAGCGACTTAAACTCTGGGTCAAGGATATTCCTTCACCCTCAGATCAAAGAACCCATGCAGCGCATGAGCTAGCGTCCCATCAGGCCTCCTTGGAGAATAAATTCGTGGGCGCAGAGGACTTTCACATGGAAGCTATTTTACAAGCGAACCTCCATAAAGCCTGTAAAATTGAATCTGATTGGTGGAAAATTAAAGCCAGATGTGATTGGCTGGATGATGGAGATAAGAATTCGAAGTATTTCCATAAGCAGGTTGCTGCCAGGAACAACTTCAACTGTGTTAAAGAAATCCATCTCCAGGATCGCACTATCACCAGCCAGGAAGATATTAAAAAAGAAGCTTCTAGGCATTTCAGTGAACTCTTCACGGCCCAGCCAGTTGAAGAAGACGCTGATCTCTTGAATTTGATTCCCAACACCATTAAAAATAGCGATAATGCATCCCTCACCCAGGCAATTTCGCTGGAGGAGATTAAGACTGCAGTAGATGGAATGAAGGACGATAGAGCACCGGGGCCTGACGGGTTTAACGCTACCGTCATTAAGACTTACTGGAACATCATCAAGAAAGACTTACTTAAGATGGTAAGGAAGTCCCAGAGATGCAGGAAAATCGGTGGAAGCACCAATTCTGCATTCCTGGCTTTAATTCCCAAAGAGCAGGGGGCCAAATCCTTTGACAGGTTCCAGCCTATCTCTCTGTGTAATATAGGCTATAAAATCATCACTAAGGTAATGGCTGGCAGACTCAAGCATATCCTTCCGAGACTGATCCCTGAGAATCAAGGAGGATTTGTCAAAGGCAAAAAGATATGGGAAAACATCATCTTAGTCCAAGAGGCTATTCACTCCAGTTTGAAGAACGGTGATAAGGGAATGGTGGTCAAAATTGATCTTGCTAATGCCTTCGACAGGGTCAGCCATCCCTTCCTCTTCCAGGTGATGCAGAAATTTGGATTTGCTGATAATTTTATCTCTTGGGTCAGGGCTTGTATCAGCAATCCGTGGATTGCCCCGCTTGTTAATGGTAGAGCTGCCCCCTTCTTCCTTGCTTCGAGAGGCCTGAGGCAAGGATGCCCGCTCTCTCCCCTCCTTTATGCCATTCAAGCCTCTGTTTTAAGTTTTCAGCTAGAGGCCGCCCGGCTTGATCAGGATCTCCCCGGAATCCAAATGGCTAGAGGCATCAAGGATATTAACCACGCACAATTCGCGGATGACACTATTTTACTTGGTGGTGCTAGTACCATTATAGCTCGGCGATTCAAGTCTGAACTGAATCGTTACTGCCTAGCTTCTGGAGGCCAAGTCAACCTTAGGAAAATCCAGGTCTATGGTTGGAATATCAATCCGAGAGAAATGTCAGATATCTCCCGGAGTCTCAACATGGGTGGGGTCACAACCTGGGAGTCCTTCAACTACCTGGGGGTACCCATCTTCAAAGCCAAGGCCAAGAGCTCAGCCTGGAATCCAGTTGTGGGAAAAATCAAAAACAAAATCCAAGGATGGGGATCAAACTGGTTAAACTTGGCTGGGAAGGTAGTTCTAATCAAGGCAGTCTTGAAAAGCTACCTGATCTACCAAGGCAGTCTTGAACAGCTACCTGATCTACCAAAGTTCTCTCCTTCTGGCTCCGATCAAAATCATTAATCAAATTGAAGGACTGTTGAGGTCCTCTCTTTGGCAAGGGGGCAGTGCTGGTAGAAGCAAGAAGTTTGCGTTGGTTAGCTGGAAAACTATTAAGCTTCCGAAGTCTGAAGGAGGCCTGAACATCAGAGATCTCAGAACCCAAAATTTGGCTGTTGGAGCCAAGCTGATCTGGAATCTGCTGGGATCCAAACCTTCCTGGGCCAGTCTAGTTTTGAAAGCAAAGTATTTCAGGGGATCAAGGACCAGATGTCTTGAAGGTGCTCAAGTGATCCAGAATGGATCCTCCATTTATAAAATTTGTCTTAAAGCGTTGCCACATTTCATGGACGGGCTGTACTGGGTCCCAGGCAATGGGAAACTCATCAATGTCTAGGAAGACACAGTGCTAGGTAAAATTCCGCCCCATCTTCCTCGCCTGCAGCAAAGAATGGAAGCGCTGGGGATGAAAACAATATGGGACCTCTCCACGTGGGAAAACTCAGGGAAAAAGCGATGGACTGGCTGGAAAATTTCAGAGATTCCTGATGAGTTCGATGTAGAAAAGGTACAGCTAATCGATCATCTGGCTGGTATAGCCCCAATTCGCCAAAATAGAAGAGACAGTCGTGGTTGGGGAGACCACACAGGCACGTACTCTACCTCTGAAGGATTTCAGCAATTTTCAGCAAACTTCAACGTTCCTGCTAATCCCAAAATTTGGAATTACAACTGGAAAATTAAATCGCTGCCCAAGATCGATTTCTTTGTTTGGACGCTTCTGCATGGACGAATTCTCACTGGAGAGAACTTGGAAAGGAGAGGGATCGAGGGGCCCTTTAGATGCCCCCTGTGTGCAGTCGAGGGAGAGACTACAATGCATCTGTTCCTAAATTGCTCATATGCTAAATCAATATGGAAGGACGCGCTGGAATGTTGGGGAGGTATACAGAGAATGCCGGTAAGCATCCATGACTGTTTTTACAATTGGGAAAGTTTTTACCAGGGTGAACTGACCGAGAAGAAGGGTGTAAGAACCTGCTGGTTTTT
>LPNX010864576.1:6708-53235 GCA_001517045.1 Pseudotsuga menziesii | reverse complement strand
ACTGATTGTATTGGTTCCTAGGTGATTGTAATCTTGTGCCTTTCTCCAGCGGCCAATTGCTGGTTTTAATAAATCCATAACCGTTCCTGTTAAAAAAAAAAAAGTTTAGGAAGATAGAACATGGGAAGCTTTAATATAAAAGGGGGCGGAATTTAGTTTTCTTGAAGACTATAGGCATTGGTTTTTTTCTTGCAACGAGACCCTACGGGAGGTACTTTAACTTTTTGAACTTAGACACAACCAGATGACTCTAGTAAGCATGACCAATGAATTTATTGATGGATGTGAACTTTGGTAGAGTTTTGCTTGACAAGACACATAAGACTCACGATTGTCGCAACTTCTATAGAGTATCGAGAAGTTGAAACTGACTCATTTTTGTCCAAGCAAAATATGAGCATGATCAGTACAATGAGCCAAACATAATGACATTGATTACCTAATATGAAAGTGCCCCGATGAAAAGATGACTAATCCCCCACACTTGACTTGCCCACGATATGGTTACACAAAGATGCAACTTGGTGACTCTACCGAAGAGGTCATATGACAATGAAAATGGTGAAATAATATATTTACGTGATAAGCACATCGAAACAGATGTGGCAACACTCACACAATGATCTTGAAAAAATTTTAATTGGTTCTCCTTTGGCATCGTGTTCTGACACTTTGAAACATGTCGATGTTGAGCATCAATAAATAAAAGCTGTAATATGTAGAAATAGGAGCCCCTCAAGTTTCCTTTTCTCAAAATAAACTTATGAGGTGTTTTTTCTATCTCAACATGCCACTTGGTAACCATATGTTGCACAAAATGTTGGTTCTCACCTCAATTTTTCAACCAACCACTCATAATCTCTTTTCCCATGAATAATGCTTTTAAGGGTTAACTCCAAATATTTAAAACCTTCATTGAAATCAATGCTTCTAAATGGAAAGATTTATAAAACTTGCCTCTCTACTTCTACAATTGTTCCTGAAAACGATATGATAGATTTAGTAAAGGCTAACTTCCATACCTGTGGCTAAATTGTACAAGTCCAAAATTTAATTTAATTTTCTTGCCTCCCTTAGAGACCCTTTTATAAATAGTTGGACATCATCCACAAATAACAAATATGTTAGGTTTAAATCTCATCCCATCTTTACCCTAGATAAAACCCCTATCCTTTTGACTTCAATATCTTTTGTACTCAATCCTTCACCAATTATAAGGAATATTAATGGTAAAAGATGAAACCCCTGCCTTTGTCCCCTAGCATGATTGAAAATCCTTGAGACAGACCCATTTATTAACACAACAAAAGAGACTGATGTTAAACAACCCATTATCCATTTCACTATAGGTAGGAAAAATCGAATATGCAAAAGAATAATCTAATGTATAACCAATGATATATGCCATAGGCTTTGAATAAGGATAGCTTCATTACACCAACTAATCGTTCTTTTTGTTTCATAGAGTGAATACCTTTTAGTGTTTACCCTATAGCATCATGAATTTGCTTTCCCTCCAAAAACCCAAAATGATCTGTTGAAATACCCTCTGAAAAGATTGCTCTTTTGAAACACTCTTCAAAACTCTTGAGATTGTCCTTCTTGGGAATTAAGGCCCAGAAGTTTGCATTGAAGGGTCCAAGCACTTTGCTTGACCTTATAACTTCATTGATCACCCTTATAAAATCATTTTCCAACAGATAATAAAATCCCATATAAAACATCACTAACCAATAATACGACCTAAGTATTTTATCTTGCTTCCAAGATGATGGGACAACTTGTAATTCTTCCTTAGACACCTCTTTCAAAATATTATTATTTCCTTCTTATGTTATAGACCTTATAAAAAATGAAGAAATCTTATAATCTTTGTTATACTTTCTTGGTTAGGTATAAAGTATAGTGCGTGAAAGTATGCCACTCCTAGGTCTATGATTCTTTGCAAATCTATTACCTTACTACCATCTTCATCCTTCATCTCCAACATAATATCGATCATCTTCCTATGATTAGCAAAATTATGGAAAAAAATTATAATTTCGTCACCTTTTTCCAACCAAACAATTCAACTTTTTATCTTTCATTCTACCTCTCTTATATCTAGTAACTTTTTCCTATTAGACTCCAAAAACTTCATTCTTTTTGTTTCTTCTTATGTTTAAACAACCACTCAATTATTTTCATATAAAGAAGAAAGTGCATGCTCAACCTCTTTAATTATTTATTGACATCTTTGAATTTTTGTGTAGCCCAAGTAGCTACAACGTTTTCTTTTTCACTTGAATTAATGCTTCAACAAATTAACAACTTGTAGAATCCCATGAGGAGGGGTTGAAACCCACCCATGCCTCCTTTACTATTTTAATGCACTGCTCATATAATACCCATTCAAGATTGAACTTGAATGGTGTTGCTTGCTTGGATATTTTATAAATGTGTGCAAGAGGATTGGTAGGTAACATACTAGTCCTCCTCTCTTTTTTTTCCAAGGAAAAATATCACAATTCATTATAATAACAAACCACATTCTTTACAGTTAGAAAGACCTCACTATTTAATCTCTGCTAAAGAAACTATAATAGTTCTTATGCAAGTAGCTCTAACATATAGGTCTTATAATTTTCATCAAAAATATTGTGTGTGCATTATAGGACCATAATATTTGAACAAAAACCCCATCTAAATATATTGTTCATATACTTTGTTAGCAAAAAAAAATTTTGCCCCACAAATTCATAGTTATATTCATTATACTATCGGGGATGATAATTTTAGATGGTGATGGGGCCATGATCATCCTTTGTGATGGTACCATTATGGAATTCCCATTTCTTCCACTCACCTTCACCAAATACGAATCCATCCTTTGATAAGCAATCTGCAACACAATTACTCTCTCTATAAACATGTTGGAAGGATATTTCCTGGAATCTTGATTCTATTCTAATAAATTCTTCATAGATTGGATTTAGATAGATATTCCTTGGAGCTTTGTGAAATTTCATCCAGTTGATGATCAGTAAGTGTCTCCAAAAACGTGAAGTCTCGTAATGTCCTTTGAGATTGTCGGTAGTAAGGTAATATTCAACCCTATTATTGGTGCAACGTCTGAGACCTGATGAAAATTTATATCATACGTTCTCTGCAGAAAATAATACACCCCCTGCACCTCCCTGTGTTGGCTCACCCTATGCAGCATCGTCGAAGAAGCACCAATGATATGTTCTGTTAACATTCTCTTCCGTAACTGTTTTGATCCTCTTGTGAACGTTAATTCGAGGCATATTATTCATGCACAATAAATTTTTGAGAACATACTTTTCTTTAGGAATGTGGAAGTCCTAAAAAATTACCTTGTTCATAGCCATCCACTTGATCCACATAAAAATTGTTGGCAAAGAAAGATATTTCAATGGAAGGGGTGCTTTGATCCAGGATTTCATAGCATCTTGAAGCTCAAAACCATACTAGTCATATATAAATCCTTTGACATGGTGTATCACATCCCATAATCTATTAATGTAAGAACACCGAAAGAACAAATGTGTGATATTTCATTTTCAATTTTGCAGAAGGGGCTTCTACCGGGGCCTTCATAGATCTTATTGTGGAGAAAATCCCACGCTGGAATTTTGTCAAATAAAGCTAACCAAGTGAAAATTTTAATCTTTACGTGAGATTTTACGCTCTATATAACTAAATGCCACCATAATGGCTTCAGATAGACCATTTCCCCTCTGAGCACTTTGTACCTTGTCTTAGGATTATACAGGCCATAACCAGGGTTTCTGCTCCATATAATTCCATCTTCTATGTTCATGGTGTATGTGTCATGATTATAGAGATCTCAACAAGATCACCATTAAAGATAATTTTCCCATTCCTATCATTGACGAATTGTTAGACGAATTACATGGAGTCGTTTTCTTCACAAAGTTGGATATTCGTTCTAGGTATCATCAGATTAGAATGAAGAATAAAGACATCCCAAAAACAACATTTAGAACTCATGAAGGTCATTACAAATTTTTTCTCATGCCATTTGGTTTCACGAATGTGCCTTCCACATTTCAAGGTTTGATGAATTCCATTTTTAAGCCTTTCCTTAGGAAAATTGTACTTGTATTCTTTGATTATATACTAATCTGTAACAAGTCTTGGGAAGAACATGTTCAACTTGTTGATAGGGTACTACAACTACTAATGGAGAAAAAATTGTACTCAAAACCATCAAAATGTTTCTTTGGGATAAAGGAGGTAGAGTATTTGGGTCATATTGTATCTCATGAAGGTGTTAAGGTAGACACTAACAAAATTAAAGACATGATGGATTGGTTGATTCCCAAAAACCTAAAGAATCTTTGAGGATTCTTAGTTTTGTCAAGGTACTACTGCAAGTTTGTTTGGAACTATGGAAGAGTAGCAACTCCCTAACAACTTTATTGAAGAAAGATGCATTTTCTTGAACTATAGAGGCAACTCAAGATTTTCAACAACTCAAAGAGGCAATGTGTAAAGCTCCCGTTTTGGCGACACCAGACTTCACAAAAACATTTATTGTGGAGTGTAATGCTTAAGGAAATGGAATTGGACTTATACTAATGCAAGAAGGACACCCTCTTGCCTTCACAAGTCATCCAATCAAGGGAAAGAACTTAAAAATTCCCATTTATGAGAAGGAAATGTTGGTAATACTACATGCCCTGAATGATCTGGATTTATGTGAGAAAAAAATGAAAGAGAATATATATATTCAAATGCACAGATATATATGGCGATAAAGAAAGTGATACAATAAACTCATATTATATTAAATGAATGAAACAAAATAGACTGTAANAATGGTGGTAGTTGTATCCCTGAGAAAAGATGTGGCGGTTACACTCACTCGTGACAAGATGAATACAAAAGGAGGTCGAAGGGACTTTTATTATAAAGCATTGGAGAGGCAAAAAACCCTAAACCTAACCCTAGGAGATGAATCGTCATGAAGTTTGTGGCCCCAAGGTGGTTAGTTGAACAATCAACTTCTTGGGGTCATAAATTTTGCATACAATCTCCGTTTGGGGCATTGGGTAGCCCATTGGAAAGGTCTATTTGAGCTTTATATTTTTAGAATGGGGCCAAATAAATGCCAAGGTCAACCATTGATTTCCCAAATTGCAAAAAAACGTCGTTTAGGGCCTCAAAACGGCCCCGAAAGTTTGGGCCCAAAAAACCGTAGAAAATTACAAGAAAATTGTCAACATGAGAAACTGTTTTGAGCCAATGGAATAGGTGGGTGGCCACCTATACGCATCTAGGCCACTGAAGAAATGGCACCCCTACCTTATAGGAATACATTTCAAGGTTAAAACTAATCATGATAGCCTTTAAATACATCTTGGAACAAAGGCTATCTTTAGAAGAACAATAAAATTGGGTGACAAAGATGTTGGGATATGACTTTGAAATCATATACTAAAAGGGGAAGCAAAATGTTGTCACAAATGCACTCTCTAGGAAATATGAGGATGTTGAAGCATTGCTCTATGCCATGTCCATCATCCAACTAGATTGGATAACTGAGGCAAGGGATGAATGGAAGAATACCAAAGAAATATGGACATTTATTCAAAAGTTGATGCAAGATCTTAGTGCCTCAAATACATTTAGGTGGAAAGGTGACTTCCTATGGTACAAGATCACTTGTATCTTGGTAAGAGTTCCCAACTCAAACAAAAGGTACTTTTGGAATTCACCCATAAGAGGGCACCTAGGTTTCTTAAAAACCTACCATAGGGTAAGTAAATATTTTTTTTGGATGGTCTTAAAACTGATGTTCAAAAATTTGAGACAAAATGTTTGGTTTGCCAACAAAATAAAGTGGAAAGAATTAAGACCCCAGGTTTCCTGCAGCCACTTTCCATTCTAAGCCAAAGGTAGACAAAGGTCTCGAAGGATTTTATCATAAGTTTACCAAAGTTTGAAGGAAAGAGTTTCATCATGGTGGTTGTTGATAAACTTACTAAATATGCACAATTCTGTGCACTATCTCACCCCTTCAAAGAAAGCACATTTGTCAATGCTTTTATGGAGACAATCCAAAAACTACATGGTACTCCAAATATTATAGTAAGTGATAGGGATCCCATTTTCACTGGCAATTTTTGGACCGAATTATTTACTTGTTTGTGTACTTAACTGGCTCATAACTCATCTTATCATCCTAAATCTGATGGGAAAACAGAGATTGTAAACAAATGTTTGGAAGGGTATCTTCGATTTTTTGCAACTGATACACAAACACAATGGGTCAAATGGTTACCCTTGGCAGAATGATGGTATAACACTTCCTTCCATACATTAGCAAAAATGACCCCATTTATGGCACTTTATGGTTATCATCCACCATCCATCACATCTTCACTAAGAGACTCCTATAAGTTTCAAGTAGTTTAAGACCACATGAAGCATCAACAACAAGTTCTTCAACTCTTAAAGGACAACCTGACTCTAGCACAAAATCGAATGAAACAACAAGCAGATCAACACCACAATGAACGAAACTTTGATGTGGGGGATTGGGTGTTTTTAAGACTACAACCATACAAACATATGACCCTGAAGAACACTAAGAAGGATAATAAATTATCACCTAACTACTACGGCCCCTGCAGGGTGCTACAAAATATTGGTAGTATGGCCTACAAATTGAAACTACCTGCATCTTCACGAGTCCGTCGAGTTTTTCATGTTTCCTATTTAAAGAAGGTAATTGGTGACAAGATATTGGTTCAAACGATATTACCATAACTTGATGAGGAAGGAAAAATCATCGTGGAGCCTAAATAAATCACTTAAATAAGAACCATACATCTCTGAAATCGATCAATTTCTGAGTATCTCATTAAATGGAAGAACTTACCTGCGAGAGATTCAACATGAGAAGACGAGTCCTTTATACAACAACATCCATAACTACTTTAACATTGAGGACAACACTTTTGGAAGGTGAGGGGCATGTTAATCCCTTAATGATGGCACATTACCCCATACAGTGTGGCACATTACCTCTTATATTGTGGTTCATTACATATTATTTATGTCGGTTTGGGTCTATTAGTTGTTATTGTACACCTTTGTCTCCTATATATAGAAAGGAAATATTCTCATTTTAGTCATCACTGTATCTTGTTGTGTCTTGTGTACTCAGTACATTGTGTAAGGAGGTTCCTCCCTCGAAGAGGATTGCTATTTATCTCTATTTTTCATTATTAAGGTGTGGATTACTCTCTTCTTGCCTATTTCTGCGCTTTTTATGCTATTTTTGGGACTTGGTTGCATAACATGCTTCAATGGAGTGTGAAATTGTTGCAAGGTCGATAGCATAGGAAAATGTAGTTGGAACTATGCCATATAACATATTACAGGAAAGATATAAAACTAAGCTTTTCAATGGCGTTGGTCTTGTGGCAAGATGATTAATTTGTCAAAATGTATGATCTTTGCAAAGTCCATGCGGTTGTCTCCTAAAACCTTGTAAAATGTACATATTTCAAACTGTGATATCTCCCTCTCCCGGAATCGGATTTGAGTGATTTGTTTTTTTTAAATCACCTGATTTTTTTGATATCGCCTAATTTTGAGTGATTTGTTTTTTTGAAATCGTAATTAGTTTTGGGAGATTTTGTTGGAAAAAATTCAAAAATGCATATGAGTGTCACAACCCTCTTTTTTCTCTTTTAAAAAATTTGCCAAAAAGATAAAACAAAATCCAATATTGTGGCCCCATGAGGCTCTAATACAAATTGTTATGTATCTTAGATATGAAAATATTAGAATAAAGAATATATCCAAGATAATCACACAACATAATAGATAACAAAAATAATCTACTTTTATTAAGATAGATGATTCTTACAATCATAATCACACACAATAAATATCAGCAATAAGAATCAATATAGGAGATATTCAACAAATTCTAATCTTATTATTATGAAGTGCTTCTTTTGATGGGATGAACCAAACCTTGTTCACTTGCCCTTTCCAAGGGGCTTCCTCCCAAGGAGCTAAGCTAAACATACAATAATATTCTCCAGATCACACAAGGAGGGCTCCATCCTTATTTAAGAATCGCCATACAATACTGATCTTCTAACCTACCAACAACCTAGTGGACCTTCTTCAATGAGGTCCCATTACATTTATTTACTAATTTAGTGGGCCACAATACTAACCTCCTAACATCCTAGTGGACCTTATTTAATGAGACCCCTTACATTTATTCACTAACTTAGTGGACATTATTTAATAATAACAATATAGTGGGCCCAATCAACTTTACATTGAATGCCCTCTACTTCTACTCCAATGAGCCTACCAGGCCCCCCATATCCCTAGGTAGGGTCATAACACTAACTACATCCTTCAATTTCTTCACATAACATTTGGATTTATTCTCTAACAGTTTTTTCACTTGTGTGCTTATCTCTACTCCTTGATAGCCTCCCTCCACACAAAGCTTCATAATTCAACTTACTACCTACAAAGCCAAAATTATCGAGCTTTGTGTTTGGTGTTTCTTCACCCCTAAACTCTTCTCTGGTTTCATTGTTAGCACCTTTCTCTCGATGATTCCGAGGAGAATTCAGATATGACCTTAATGTATCCTCCTTTAGCATGATGTTAAAGATTTTGTCTTAAATACTCTAGCCTTGTTATTTTTCCCACCACACTTTGGATTGAACTCTCTATCTCATTGCAAGTATAAGCCTATCAAAGAATTACTTTACCTACCAATCCTTTTTGTGCTGTCCACATTCCCCCTTTTGTCCCGATACCTATAGTCTCTACCCTTCACTATCAAAGATTGGTGCCTATCCCCCACACTTTTGTGCGCCTCTCGCCCTACAACCTTTGCCTTTTTTGGATTATGATAGTGATACTCGGATACACATATCTCCACATCTTTATAGAGATCTTCAAAATAATATATGCAATCTTCTTCCTCAAAACCCATCTCTATATGAATTTACAGTAAATCATTTTTACATCACAAACACAACATCTTTAATCAAAATAAATTTCCAATTTTTAAAATATATTTTAAAGAGTTATTTTTTTATTAATAATCTTTTTTCATTTTTAAAATATGTTTTAAAGAGTCAAAACATATTTTTTATAACCATAACAGTTATAATATTTATTTAGAAATCGGTTGGGCCAAAGCCAATGCAACCATCATTACAAGTGTTCAAAGCCAACTTATCCAGAATACATTTTCCTTTGTTTACAAAGTTGGAATTCAAGCTATAGGAATCCATGTAGGTGCTTCATCATTTTTGCAGTATTTTCCTTGAGGAAGGAGGCATCCCAAGTTTGCTTTGATGCCTGCTTCCTTGTTCAATCCGCGAAGTATGTGGAAAAAGAAGGAGGAGGAGAAGTCAAGCAACATGTACCGCAGCCTTTGCAAAGTCTTGTTGAGAGATGGATTGTTGAACTTGATCCTCTGTATTTAAAAAATTTATCAGAATTTCAGAGCCTTCAAAAACCTATATTTCTCTATTTCTGTTTTCACGTGCTATCTGACAGGCTTTTAGTAACCCGAGAATTTATACCTAGTTGTTTGTTCTATATCCTAACCCCCAACTGAAGTTATCTTTTCTAGAACTGTTCGGGGAGTATATCACTCTGCCAGCTCCAACAATCCCTAGATTTCCTTCTGAGGCGCCATAAAAAAAACTTGAAGCTTTTCCCTGCTTCCTCCACCAATCCTGAAAATATGCATTTGTATCTTGTAATCTCCATCCTGGAGTTTTGAAGGGACGAACAATGGTATTTTTTCTGTCTCTGAATATATAATTTCCCATCCATTTATTTTCTTCTGGAAGGAGAGAGCTTTCGTTCTTGAAATATTATTGGGCCAGTGTTTCAAGAAGGAGAGCTTTAGCTTTAGCTGCCACCATCGAAGGGGAGCGCAGAGAGCTGTTGAATGTCTGATCATTTTTGGCCAACCATAGTTTCCAGAAGACATATTTGGGAATGGCTTGCCAAATTTGATTCCACATAGGCTTGCTTGGAATTGTGTGTGGATATCTCGCCTTCCAGGAGGAGTATAAGGCTACAACTGTGATCTGTGTTGGAGTTGTAACATTGAGACCATGAAGGAGAAGTTTCCAAACTTGTTGTGTGTATGAACACTCCATAAATAGATGTTCCATTATTTCAATGTCTTTACAACACATTATACATCTATGGGATCCGATGATGCCTTTTTTTAACGTATTTTCTCCTGTAAGAACTCTCTTACGCATTAAAACCCAAAAGAAAAAGTTTACTTTGGGTATACTGAGAGGACCCCAAACTTGCTTCCAAAATGACGCTGGATGGATCGACGCATGATGAGTTAGAAGGGAAGAGAATCCTTGCGATGCGGTGTAGATCCCAATATTTCCCCAACCCCATTTATCCTTTGCTTACTGGTGAACTGGTGCCGAAGCCGTCAACGCTGATATGAGGAGGTTTTGTTGTAAGTGTATATGCTCTGAAATTCTCGAGAAGGCCCATGACAACCAATTCCCCGAAGCATCCCAAGCAGAGATGTCAGCAAGTTTGTGAATTTCTTGCTGGATGAGCCATACTCGCAAGTCTTTAATCTCTTATGAATTCGTGAGAGGAGGTTGGCCCATAATGTTGTCATCCCACAACAAAGTTTTGTTTCCATTTCCAGGAATGCGATACAACTCTTTTTGGGAAGAAATCTAATCCGCACCGACAAAGGCTCCAAATCATTAATCCTTTTTTGGTGTTTACTGTCTGGATATTTCTCAACATAACACCTTTGAGATACTTTTTCCTCAAGATTTGACTTACAGGATGATTGTTTTTTTTTTATAACAAAGACAGGTAGAAGTATATTAATTTAAAAAAAGAGAATGAGAATTACAGTAGCAGACTTATGGTTTGATTCCATTGAACATCAAGAGCCATAAGGTCATGCTCTTCTATTTCTGAGTGAAGTTTTTTTATGGATTTTCCATATCTAAGATGACTATAGATCTCTACAAATTTCACAAGAGTGAAGAGACAACAGATGATTAGTTGTCCTAAACCCCAACATATTCAACCCAAGAGGTTCTTCAATGGCTGAAAACTAGAACTAAATCAAGTTCAAGGGACCTAGCAACGTTATGAAGTATTCCCATTACTAATCATGCAACTGTGGTTAAGTTTCGCTCCCGAGTTTGCCATTTGATCTGCATATTGATTGTATTCTCGAAGAATATGAAGAAAGTTGACAACATTAAATTCATTGATAAGGCTGATGAAAATGTGGTGCACCTTGTTGGAGGGACTTTTGTAGTTTTTGACCAGCTTCCTTACCTCTCTGATGAATAATAAAGAATCCCCGAACACTGCTAGTTCTTTGATTCCCAAATCGATAGTAGTTTCCAACCCTTTTAGTAGGGCTAGCCACTCTGCATAGTTGTTGGTGTTCCTTCCAATGCCCCAGGCAAATTCATTCTGCTTGTTTCATCCTGGATAAAAAATTACCCCACCCGCACCTGACAATCCTGGATTCCCTTTGGAGGCTCCATCAAAAAACAAAGTGTGACAGTCTAGGTTTGTCCACCACTTATTGAAAGATTCTGGGTTCTTTCGGATCTGCCATCTTGTATGGTTGGGTTTTTTTACATCTGCCAGTGAAGACTTGTGTTGGGTGATGAGATCTCTGGTCCAGTTTTTCTCCTTGTAGTTCACAGATCCAGTATGTAAATGTCTCAATCCGTTGGAGAGTAGAGCTTCAGCCCAAAGTGCTTTGGCAGAGGAAGAGACTTTACCCAGAGAGGGATTCAAATTTTCAAATATGCCTTTGTTTCTCGCTATCCAAATCTTCCAACACATATATTTTGGGAGCGCCAGCCAGGCTCTTGTGAGATCTAGTTTTTTAAACAAGGAGCCTTGATAATAGTCTTTCCAACTTGTGAAAAAATATTTCCAAACAGTGGGAAGGATGAAATTAAAATTTAGCTCTTTGATAGCTGAACACCAGACCTTATTTGCAAAGGAGCAGTCCAGGAAGAGATGTTTCTATGTTTCTTTAGCTTTTTTGCACATAATGCACCATGATGGACCTTCAATTCCCTTCTTTCTTAAATTCTCTGCTGTAAGAATTTTCTGGTGCACTAAAAGCCAGCAAAAAAAATATATTTTTGGAAGTCCATCACTGTTCCATACATTTTTCTAGATGCTCTCTTTTCTACTATTATTTTTAATTGCATTATAACCTTCTTTAACTGTGTAATTTCTTGTTTTTCCCCAGCTTCTGGCATCTTTTAAATTGGAGTGGATCGGCAGGGATCCTTGTAAGAGCGATTGCAGGTGGTTGTAATCAGTTTCCAATTGTTCTGGTGTTTCCAGCGACCTCCATCCAACCCATCTGCCACTTCTGTGCCAACTCGATAAGTCACTAATCGTGTTGATCCCTTGTGTGTCCATTCAATTTTTTAAATTAGCAAATCTACCACTCTGTTGGGCAATCTCCACGATGTCCTCCCACAGTCGAATTTCTCTGCCATAGCCTATTGTCTAACGAAGATTATCTTGGATGATGTATGTTGATTTTTGACATAGCTTCCAAATTGGGGATGTGTTTGGGTTGAGAGGAATGTGGGTCAAGCATCTGGCTCTGCTCCCACTAAGATTTTTTTTTTAAAGCATCCTTCCACCAGGATCTATTTCCTGTAATCATTTGCCTGACGATTTTTGCACCTAGCGCTATGTTCATGGTTGCTATGTCTTTGACACATTCTCCTTCATTTTCTTTTTTCCCATAGATTTTTTCCTAGCTGATGAGATGGAGCTTCTTGGAATAGCCGTGTTTTCCTTGCTGCCATAAAAATTGTCTAAGATCTTTCTCGATCTCTTTGATGATTGATTTGGGAGCTAAGGAGATGGAGCAAGCGAATACTGGAAACGCAGCCAACACAACATTGATAATAATCATTTTTCCTGTCGGACTGAGCCACACGACTCCCATTGCCTAAATTTTATTCTTTATTTTTTGCACCAATTCCTTCCAATATGCTTTTTTCTTGATTCCTTTGTGAATCGGTATTCCCAGGTATCTAAATGAATTCCAATTTGTGGTAGCTTCATAGCCAATCATCCTAGCTATTATGGCCATGGTTCTAGTAGGGCAGTTCCAGCCATAGATCTTAGTTTTGGCAGCGTTAACTTTCCCATCAGAAGCCTTGAGAAAAGTGGAGATGACCTCTTTAAATCTTTTAGCTATTATGACAGAGGCTCCTCCAAGAAGAATAGCGTCGTCTGCAAATTGAGAGTGATTAGCATTTTTAACTCCTCTAGCAATTTTTAAACCTCTGAGCTCACTGTTGTTTTGCAGGGCTTGCAACTTCTTACTCATAGATTCAGTTACAATGAGGTATAAGAAGGGGGATAGAGGAAAACCTTAGCGGAGTCCTCGGGAGGCTTGGAAGAAACCTGTTGATCTGCCATTTATAAGCGGAGCAATCCAAGGCCTGCCTACGCAAGCTTTTATCCATATGCAGAAATTTTTTGAGAATCCCAATTTGAGCATGATTTCAAACAAAAAGAAATGATTAACCCTGTCAAAGGCATTTGCCATATCTAGCTTGATGGCCATTCCTTGCTGCTTACGCTCTATGCTTGAGTGGATGGCCTCTTGGACTATTATTATGTTATCCATGATCTGCCTTCCAGCTATGAAACCTCCCTATGTTTCCGAAATAATCTTTGCCATGATCTTTTTCATTCTTGCGCAAGGATTTTAGCGAGAATTTTGTAGGAGGTGTTGCACAGTGAGATTGGACGGAATCTTTCAATAGAGAGAGGATTTTTTTCTTTTGGGATCAATGCCAGGAAGGTGGAGTTGGTAGCTCCTCCAACTTTCTCTTTTTTTTGGTCTAGTTTAACATTTTCTTTAAATCTTCTTTGATGATGTCCCAAGCAGCTCGGTAAAAATTGATAGTGAAACCATCAGGGCCTGGGGATTTGTCAGGATGAAGGTTCCAAATAGCTTCGATGATCTCATTTTCAGATATGGGTTTTTCCAGCTCCTTATTCTCTTCTTCAGAGACACTGGGATGAATTCTTGAAAGAAGATCCATTTGGGAGAAAGGGTCCGTCTCACCACTGTCTGAGTAAAGCTGATTGAAATGTTGATAAGCCAGATTCTTGATGTTGTCTTGCCCAAAGATTGTTTGATTATTGTTGTCTTTTAGTTCATTGATGAAGTTGTAGCTCTTTCTGATCTTGGTTTGTTTATGGAAGTAGCTGGAATTTTTATCCCCTCCCTTTAGCCAAAGTTGACGAGATTTGATTCTTAGAGATTCTTCTTCGTGTCTGGTAGCTTTGAGGATTTCACTATTTAGGGTATTCTCATGAGCTAAGATTTCATGAGTGATCTCCTCTTTTTCCATTTTGGTGTGAAGGGTAGTCAAGTCTGATTGAAGGTTTGATTTTAATTTGGAAGGTTCTGAATAGGAGGTTGCTGCCCATTTTTTCAAGGAAGAGCGGACAGTTTGGAGCTTAGACTCCCATATATAGCTGGGGGATCCGGAAAAGGATTGATTCCAGGCTATACTAATAGATTCTAAGGTTTTGGCATTGTTCAACCAAATAGGGTTGAACCTGAAGGGAATAGGCCCCAGGTTGGTGGGAGTGGAGAAGGAGAGGGAGATGGGTTTATGGTCTGAGGTGGTTGAGGACATAATGCGAGAAATAGGAAGAAAATCCTTTTGCAGGAAGGAGTTACTTACCAGGAAACTGTCTAATCTTGCTTCATTGTGCCCTAGTCCGGCTTGCTTGTTGCTCCAGGTGAATCTCCCATTTTTGGGCATGGGGTATAGCAGGTTAAGGTTTGTTTCCAGATCTTCGAGCTTTTCGCCAAAGGGATCTCTGACGATCGAACCTCCTCTTTTTTCCAAGGTTGATTTTGTTGTGTTGAAATCTCCAGCGATGATGACATCTTTCCCCTGCAGATCCACTTTTAGGGATATTAAAGAGTCTCAGAAGTCCATTTTTTCTCTATAATGGGTTGGTCCATATACATTGCAAATATAAATAATTTCCCGATTGCTTTTGTTTTGCACTTCTACTAATAGCCAATGGGTATTTTCTTTTGTTGAATTGATGTTGAATTTATCTGCTTTGCAAAAGGTTGCTATTCCACCTGAAGCCCCTCTAGAGTTGATAGCTTTCTCGACACTATGTTTCCAGAAGAGGGAAGATCTGTTCAAAACCTCGTCTTTTGGCATCTTAGTCTCTTGGATTAACAAAAGTCTGTTTTTTCGGTGTTTATAATATTTTTTAGAGCTTCTGCCTTGATTGATCCTCCCAGGCCTCTGCAATTCCAAGAGAATAGATCCAGAGGATTTAGCATTCTGGAGTAGCCTGGTTTCTTCTATGTTGAGTTGTCTTCCTAGTTCTAGTTCTTTTTCTGCCTCTTGTTCACGTTGTTTCCTTTGAGATTTTCTTCCCCTCGTGGCTTGGGATGGCCCTTGCCCTACTGTTTCATGTGACTCTTGAGATGTCGATTGTCGCGGGGATGTGTGCTTTGGATTGGTCCTGCTGTGCTTGACCATTTATGCCCATGTTCCTCCGGGGGAGAGCGATCTTTCCTCAGCTTTCCCCAAGGTCTCCTCTTCTTCTGATTTCCCAGCACTCTCTTCTTCTTCCGCCACCATGTCTACGCAATTTCCTCCCGGAGGGTCGGATCTGTTTGGATCCTTTTCTGAGACCTCTTCTATCACTATTGGGGATACTGTTGCCGAGGTTTAAGTCCTGCTACTTTCTATTCTGTCTTCCTTGTTGTTGTTTTCTGGATTGGGAATTTCCCCTTCTTCAACTTGGAGTGCATCAAATGGATTGTTGATGAGAGGTTCTTTGATTTTGGTAGGTTGCTCCTAGGGTTTTTCTTGCCCTTTTCCAGAGTTGTTGTTGGAGGTGAGGTTTGTTTTTTTTCCTTTTTTTGCTTGGTGCCAGCCTTCTTTCGAATTTTTTTCCCTTTCTTCCCGAGGAGACTTAGGGCTGTTTTTTACGAAATGTTCGTATTCGTGGCATTTCCTGCATTTGAATGGTAGTTGTTCATAATATACCTTCTCATAGAATTCCCATCCATCCATGAGTAGATCAACTCCTTATGGCAGTCCTTTCTCTAGATCTACCTCTACATAGATCCTAGCGCATGCGAATAGAGGTCCTTTTGGCTCGGCTTTGTCTATGTATATGCCTATAGAGTTCCCGATCGATTGGAGGGCTTCAACATTCCAATAGTGGAGAGGTAGATGAGGCAAACGGACCCAAACCGACACCGCTGAGGGGACATCCTTTTCTAGATCAAAGGATAGGGTCCATCGGTTGAGGTATAGCCCTTGGGGGTCCATGAAGTACGATCCACTTCGAAAGATTAGATCTCTGTCTTCCTTGTTTTTGAACAGAAATGTATAAAAGCCTTTGCCACATAAGCAATGTTGTAAATACCCACTAATGAGAGGCATCCAATTTTTGGAGATTTAGCTCTCCATGGATTTCGGTGATGGCCATATCCTGGAGAATTTTCCTATTAACCCTCACTCGCTCAGAGCCAAAGATTTCATTCTCGAAGCTGCTGACATGATTTGGACTTTTGGTACTGCTACTAGCTTCACAAAGTTTGAGGCTGAAGGATTTGCCACCGGGGGGATCGAAACGGAGGCCACCAATGCCTGGAAAGCTTGATCCAACTTGGAGCATGGATCTTTCGAAGGTGGATCTAGAGGTCGAGAATCCATAATGCCAGTTGAGAGGATTTGGCCAATTCCCAGGGGCTACTTGCTCTGGTCACGAGTAGGCCTCGGACCTTAAAGGATTCACGCAGCTCGTCTCATTCGACATACTCTACATAACTCTGATAATTGTTAAAACAACATAATGGATTTATTTCATCTGTGTTTTTTTTTAAATGGTTTAGGTAAACTAAAACCCACAGAATCACTGTTGTTAGTGTATAGTTTCCACATAGTTTTTCCACCCAAATCGATGTTGGAAAGACCGGGATCTCTGACCTGTAAACCTCCTTCAACAATTGGGAGTTTGACAGTGTCTCAATTTACTAAATGAAATTTCTTTTGGTTTCCTTTTCCTCCACACCATATAAAGTCTCGTATTAATTTTGAGACCTGCTACGTGATCGTCTTTGGTGCCAGAAGGAAGGATGCCTGGAAGATTGGTAAGGAAGAGAACACTGATTTTATAAGAATGAGTTTCCCAACATTATTGAGCCACTGACCTCCCCAAGCTGAAATTTTTTACTTTATTTTGCTTATTACTTCGAACCACAATGAAGATTTGTTAGTACCTAGGGTTAAGGGTAGCCCGAGGTATTTGATTTTTTCCCAAGAGGCATAACCCGAGAATCCCAGGAAATGAGTTATTTTCTGAATTGTTTGTTGGTCTACTTTCCACCCATACACGATGCTTTTCCTTTTATTAATGAGGGCTTCAGAGATGTTGCATAAGTTTTGTAGGATTTCATAAAACACCTTCACAATCTTAATGGAGGCTCCTCCCAGTAGAAGAGAGTCATATGCAAATGAGGCATGGTTGATTAGCTCAAGACCTTGCATCATCCTAATGCCTGGGATTGTCCCTATGTTCTTTTCTGTAGTCAACTTTCTAGAATCACAGGAATGATGTTCTTGGGGGAGTATATTTCTAAAAAATATGATAGGGATTGCCAACAATCTTTCTTCTCAGAGTAAAGGACAGGAACATATAGATTGAAGAGTGAGAAGGATAGTTTAGTTGAAGAATGTCGGAGCTCGATGAAAGTCCAGTGTTGAGTCTCGAAGGAACTTTCTAAATGAAACTTGCCCTCTGACCACAGAGTTGCAAGATCACTAGAGGAGCCCCTTGCGCTAATGGCCTTCCCTACATTTTTCTTCCATTTCGATTTGTTGATTTCAAGAAGGGTGTTCCCTTTAATTTTTGTCTCTTGGAGCATGAGGATCTCGGGAGATTCAACTTTCAATAGGTCTTTGACTGCTTCGGCTTTCAATGGATTCCCCAAGCCTTTGCAATTCCAAGAGACTAAGCACATTCTTTACTAGGGATGGAATTAGAACCTCCCTTGGGGGGCCTGGTTCTGGTATTTCTTCCGATGGACATTTCAATAGTGGCTTGACTTCCTTGCATTTTTTGCCTCTTCGCTTCTTCTTCTCTAGTTTCTTTTTTTGATTTCATCCCTATTCTTTTTTAGGGCCTCTCGAAAGTCTCATCCTCTGAGGAACTAGAGGTTTCCGACGGTTTCTTCCTTGTCATATCCACATAGGAAGGAGGAGAGAAGTTTCCTAGAGGAGAACTGGGATGCACTGCCTCTACGTTGTCTTTCTCCATTGTGGGAGGAAGGTTTTGCTGCTCGGTCTCCTCGTTTGTTTGCTCTGGAGTTTCTGAAGGTATGCTGAGAATATCAAAAGGGTATTTAGATGCATCTTCCAAAAGAAGGGCATAGCTCCCTTCCCCTTGAATCGGCCATGATGATAGGGGTGTGAGTCCCCATTGGTGTCCCTTTTCCTTTGGATATGCTATTTTGTTTTGACGGAGGTGCTTTTTGGACATGTGTCCATAGTTCCCCTTTCGATTTCTCCACATTCTCCTCAGCCTTCTTTTTGCAATTCCTTGCAAAATGTCTGCAACCATGGCAATGTTTGCATTTACATGAGAGATGTTCGTAATCCAATTCTTGGATGTGAGACCAGTCCGCGATCGTGAGTTTTATGGCTTCTGGTAACTGAACTTCTAGGTCAACCTCGACGCATATTCTAGCACAAGAGTATTGATATTTTCTATGAGCTTGATCGATATATTTCCCAAGGGTGTTGCCGATGGATTCTAATGACTTCATTTCCAACAATGCAGAGGTAAATGAGGAAGGCGCACCCATACTGGAATTGCCAACGACACATCTTGTGTTGGATCAAAATCAGGTGTCCATTTATTTAAATACATGCCTTGGGGGCCCATAAAATACATACCATTTCTGAAGATAATAATTCTATCTTCTACATTGTCAAAGACGAAAACAAAGAAGCCCTTGCCAACAAGATGACTTCTGAGACTAGAGGACGCCAGTTCTTGTGAACTGCCCAATGAGCCCCCTTTCTACTAGATTCAACGCGGATCTATAGGATTCCTCTACAGGGAGAGCAACCGCAGGTATACTGCCAAGCTTCTTGATGAATTTTTGTTAGGATTCAGTTATTGGCTGCAACCAACTTCTGGAATGCCAAAACCTCTGGAGGTGGAGGAGGGAGGGCCTTGGGGCCCCCTCCTAGGGCCATGGTGGAGAGGAAAGGACTTGGGCACACCAGATCGCTCGCATACAAAAGCCACCGGCCCTCCGCGCGCGCATCCACTTCTTCTCACCTTTAAAGCATCTTAACTTAGTCTAGATAGGTAGCATTTCCATCCAAACGTATTTTGAAAAGTGTTGACAAGATCCAATTAAATGAAAACCTTAACAAACTCTATTAAATAAAACTAAATAATAAGACGAAAAACTCCACATATTAATTAAATTTAATTTTATATATAATACTCCATAATTTTTTATTTTTAAAATAAGTTTTAAAAGCTAAAAATACATTTTTGAAAAGAGACGAGGAGATCAAATTTTATCAAAACGTTATTGACATGGTCAAATAAAAGTAAATAATGATATGTAAATTCCATAAAACTAAATAATAATATGCAAATTCCATAAATACTCATATCTAGTTTTCTTCTTGACAATGCATTACCCAAAATATAACTACTTAGAAAACATGCTAAATAGCCCTCCTACCAACATATTTATATTATTATTGTTATATTATATATATGGTTTCGACTGTACTACCAAAGGCTGTTTATACGTTTCTTTCACGACTTAATCACCTCCGAAGGGCTCTAATGAGTTTCCGCATTACCGTCAATTACGTTTATCTGCTTCAAATTCTTACCTTTGAAGTCCGTTCTGGAATCCCAGTGGTTTGAGGTACGGCAGTCTTCCCACACTATGTTGTTGTGATGGTGTGTTCTGAAAATCAATCAAGAGATGGACAGGTTTGCTTGGTTGGATGCCCAAAAATGGTGGATTTCTCCATGGCAAGGTTGCTCTCAATGCTCCGCCTGTAGTGAACAGAGATTACTTTTCTGCAGCAAAATTAAATGGTTATTCCGAGGATTCGCTTCATTTCATGTCAACGCAAGAGAAGGTTCAAATGCCCACCAAGACATTCCGTGTTCTCCTGAAGCGGCTCACCTCTTCTTCGCTGCTCATTCAACGCTATCTGATCCAGCCCAACTGGTATGGGCACTACTCTTCTTTTCGCTTTTCTTGCGGGAATACCTATTTTGTTTAATTCAATTTTTTATAAATTTGGAATTTCATACAGAGGTTCATTATGATGTAATGGCATTTGGATTGCCAGGCATTGCGCTTAGGAATTCTCATGGAAAAGCCCCGGGAGATGCAGGGTTTCTCTGTTTATGATATCAGGTATTAGGGCATCCAAGGGAACTGCTGTTCTTATTATAATCAATAAGAACCTGATGGTGATTATGGTTAATGTTGTTGTTGATAGAGGTTTTCATATCTCTAACCTGGTGCTTATGATGTTAGTGGAAGGGAAAAACTGATGCTTGCATTCGACAGTTCGAATCCATTTTTTTTGGAAATACCACAGGTGAGTCCTCATTCTCTTCTTCATGATTTTTCGTGATTGAGACATCAAACTAATTTTTGTCATTAAAATAATTAATCATGCGTGTTTGTATTGTTGAACCGCAAGCTTAAGGACGGCAAATTGCTATTTTTGTTGATCACCAAAAGATAAAAAAAAATTGTTTGCTGAGCTATTATTTTTTCTATTGACCCTTTCATGTTCAATTAACTGAGTCTGTTTTCAATGAAATGCGTTAAGACTTTCTTTGTTCAAGCCCACTCCAACACATGAAAATTGGAGCAAATTACCCAGCCTGTGCTTGTCGCATATCAAACCGTGAGCTTACGCTCTGTTAAAGTAGGAAATTGGGATGTTATCCATCGTGAAATATGTACGCGCAGTGCAAATTGGATACTTTTGCTTAATCCAGAGTTTAATGGACTATGTCTAAAATAATGGGTAGGGTTAATTGGGTGGTTTAGTGTTGGTAGGGATCTATCTTGCCCAATTGTGTCTTTGTAAATCTAAGGCCTTAAATGAGGGTAAAAGTTGGGGTTGTTGGAAAAAGGAAAGTTTAACTTTCCTAGGGGAGAAAATGGCATAGCCATTCAGTTGAGTAAAACCCACATACTGAAATGTGTTTGATTACCTTCTTTTGGATACCTCACACTCTAAATACATTTGGATAAAGAAGGATTCGAGAAATATGTTAAAGCAAATCTGACTGAGCCTATCAGGACCTAAAATAACGAGTATTAGCAGCTAAACAGAGTTTGTCTACCCATGGCCTTGGTAGTTAAATTGAGTGGGCAATAAATTTAGAATTTTTTGTGAATTGCGACATCCACTTTTTATAATATTGTAATACTAAAAAGTTGATTGTTGTATTCACAAGAGATTTATTCTTGTCTGTAGGTATACTCATAAAGTCACCTTTCAGTACCAATGTGCATCATCATTTTAACAATAACTTCCGAATGTGTATTATCCTTTGAAAGTCACTTCCTCAAAAGTGATGATATCTGTCCTTTTAGATGAACCCTTCTGGTTATTGAAGTTGTTTCAATGTCCATTTTAATTGGATGGTGGCATCTATACCTTAAGAGTAGGTAATGATTAAATTGGCAGGGTTCAAAATGGTCCAAGTGTACTGTAGTTTATGTTGTGAACTTTTTTTTCAACTCAATAAAGAATGTAGTTGAGTGTAACCAAAATTATTATGTTAAGAAAATTATGTCTCCAATGATATGATACATCACCCTAACTTTTTAATGATCAACATTTTAAGATATTTGTTTAAAAAAAAAATTAATTACAAGATTATGAATGCTTGATATGGTATAATTTCAATGACAGATACAAAGAACCTATGTAAATTTAACTTTAAATTGACAAGCTTTCCATTACGCCATCACATTTGGCTAAAATATTTACATAGTAGCCTTCCATTTGATATAAATTTGAGTTTTTGTAGGAAGTTTCTTCCCCAAAGTTATGAATGCAACATTTGATATAAATTTGAGTTTTTGTAGGAAGTTTCTTCCCCAAAGTTATGAATGCAACAATTGGTGTTTTCACTGCTGTGCTATATTGACTTCATATGATTAGTGTTCACTGTCTGGAAATAGTTATCTACCACAATTGTTTTTCCCATGCATTCTTTTGGGACATCAAGTATCAAGGTTACTTTTTAAAGTTTATGCAGGGTTCTATATATAAATGATGATGGATTTTTCTTTTGGTAAAATGGACTCACACCAAATTTCTGAATATATTCTTTTGACATGTAAGTTTATGTTTAATCAATGTTATAAACTTTAGTGACACTACTTTTAAAGTTTGATGCACATTTTCTTGTAGTTTTTGTTATTTCTATCACTTTTAAACAGTTTTGTCTGCAGTTATTATTTTTTAACAATACTATCTGCCTATTGGACTGTAGTATTATAGGTGGGTTGAATTTTTGCTAATTGTGTTTTTCTACCAAGGAACATATATTGGTTATTTTATAAAGAGGAGAAACATTTGTTGTTTATTTCCTTGTATTATTTTTGTAAAATGTTACTTGGGAACATTTTGTTTATTGCACATTGGATATTAGGATAGTTAATTAATAAGCGTGAACAAAGTGATGTCAACTAGTTAGTTCTCTCTCGTCTTCTTGTTGACAATGTATAATGTGTTAACCTACTAAGAATTTTGTTAACTTACTGAGGGCGAGCTTGTTTTTGGATATCTTTTAGTTGGAATGAAGTACTGGGACAATAAACCATTTGTTTAGTCATGATTTTTATGTTCATGATGTTGTCTGTTATCATTTATAGGATAGGACTCCTCTTCTTTTGAAGGCATGCAGAATTGAATTAATGCCCATTTAATGTTCACCTTCTTTTAGGAGGAATGTGATTTGAAAAGTGTCTCTAGTTACTGGGACCACTATGAGCAAAATTATGACGATGATTGAAAATTTGTGAATGGTCTGTATGGATCTTCCTACATGTTGAGAATGTAGGTGTACAATAAGCATAGAGTTACGTTTGAGCCCTGAGTTTTACCATATCAAAAGCAAATCATTTATAAGGTTTTATAACTATAGCATTTTGGTATTGAAGTCTTGTCTTATTGTATCCATACATTATTGTTTTAGTTATTGTATATGCTTTTTCTTAATTGGTGTTGAATTTCTATTTATTCGTTTAATTTTATAAAATGTGTTGTCCATTTTGGGCTTTCTAAAAATGAGATATTTAATGTATTTATATTTTCAGATTATGTTTCAATTCTAAACTTGTGCAAAATAAGTGCTTAGAATGCTTGTAGTTGCTATTCCTTGCTGTAATTTTACTTGATTGTAATAATATTGATGTTTATTTTCATTCCATCATTGGAAGTTTAGAACTTTTCACTTTGTCCCCTGGATACTTCATGTTCTGCCTGTAAAACACAAAAACCTACAAGGAAGGAAGATAGTGAGCAAATACACATTGGATATTAGTGTAGGTAATTAATGAGCGTCAACAAAGTAATGTCAACTAGTTAGTACTCTTATCTTCTTGTTAACAATGTATAATGATTGACCTAATAGAGATTTTTGTTAACTTATTGAGGTGGGTAAGCTTGTTTTTTTGATCTCTTTAAGTTGAAATAATTTACTGGGACATTAAACAATTTTTTTATCTATGAATTTTATGTCCATCCTGTTTCTCATCATCATTTATATGGTAGGACTCCTCTCTTTTTCAATGAATATAGACTTGAACTAATGCGCTTTTACTGTACACTCTCCTTTAGGAGGGAGGTGCTTTGAAGAGTGCCCCTAGTTAGCAGGACTACAAGCAAAATTATGAGTGGAAGATCAGTAATCGTTGAAAATCTTGAATGTTATGTGCTGATCTTCAAGCCATGGTGAGAATGTGGGTATCCAATAAGTAGGGAGTTATGTATGAGCCCCGAGTTTTGCCATAGCAAAAGCAAATAATTTATAGGACATTATAACTATAACATTTTGGTTTCCAAGTCTTGTCCTATTGTATTCATACATTACTTTCCTACTCTCCCTCTCTATCTATCTATGTCTAGATGAACCTTTAGTATTGAATTGCAATTATCAATGCCATTATATTGAACTTTAAGTTAATGAATTTATTACGTTGATATGCTTGTGAATTTGATCAACATCTTGGGGTTGTTCTCTTTATTTAATTGGATTTCTTATTTGGGCAAGAAACCTGTATCTTTATGGTTTTAAAACATATTTTTTAATTTATATTTATATTGTCTTTTTAATATTTTGGGATGGTTCAGAGGTGAAGCTTACAATTGTCCATTTTGTTTTATTTTCATGAGTGTCTTTAAGTAGTTTCAACTTTCAATTAAAAAATTTCTTCTACCTTTTTCATAGAATTTTTTTGACGACCTGCAAAGTTTTCCCTGGCTCAACATTCTGGATTAAAAAAGGACCAAGGTACACATCCTTTGGTTCTGAAAATTTAAAGTACTTTCTACTACTTGAATTTCTAATTATTGGATAAGTATGGTTTTGACTATGTAGATATGCATGAGTTTTAGATATTTTAAGTGTGTTATTTCTTAAGTAACTTTGCCCCCTATATGCTTCCTGTTTTGCTAGTCAAACACAAAAGGCTATAAGGAAGGGCATTGTTTATTGCACATTAGATTTTAAAATAGGTAATTAGCAAGCATCAACAAAGTGAGGTCATCTAGTTAGATTTCTTTTGTCTTCTTAATAACATTGTATAATAATGATTGATCTAATCAAGATTTTCGTTAACTTATTGAGATGGGTAAGTAGTTTGTTCGGATCTCTTTTAGATTAAATGATTTATTGAGACTATAAACCAGTTTTTAATCCATGAATTCTATGTTCATCTTGTTTCCCATTATCATTTATAGGGTAGGACTCCTCTTTTTCCAAGGCATGTAGATGTGAACTAATGTGTTTTGATTTTGATTGTTCACTCTTCCTTAGGAGGGAGGTGATTTGATTAGTGTCCCTAGTTACTGGGACTGCATGGAGCAAAATTGTGGGTGGGAGAACTGTTTGTGAATGATCTGTTTGGATCTTCCAAGCCATGGTGAGAATGTGGGTGTCCAATAAGCATGGAGTTACATTTGAGCCCAAATTTGCCATATTAAAAGCAAATCATTCATAGGGTGTTATAACTATAACATTTTGGTATTCAAGTTTTTTCTTATAGCATCCGTACATTACCGTTTTATTCTCTCTCTCTCTACTTATATATATATATATATATATATATATATATATCATCGGTAACATCTGTACATTACTGCTCTATTTATTATTTTCTATTTACTGTTCTACTTATTGTCTTTCTATATATAAAAAGTAGAACAATAATGTATGGTGTTATAAGAAAAAACTTGAATACCAAAATGTTATCAGTTATAACATCCTATAGATATTCGACTTTTATTATTGAATTGCAATTATCAACGTTATTATGTTGAACTTTAAGTTAACGAATTTATTATGATTAATTTTTTATCAACATCTTGGGGTTGTTCTGTTTATTTAATTAAAGTTCTTTTTATGGGAAGAAACCTCTCTGTATATATTTAACCTTCATTATTGAATTGCAATTATGAATTGAATCATGATGAACTTTAAGTTAATGAATTTATTAGGTTGTTCTTTTAATCAATATCTTGAGGTTGTTCAATTTATTTAATTGAAGTTCTTATTTGGGGAAGAAACCTGTATCTTTATTTTCTTTTCTTTTCACAAGTGTCTTTAAATAATTTGAATTTAAAAAGAATCCTTTCATAGAAGTCTTTTCATGACATTGTTGCGTAAATTGTTGCAACGCTTCCCTTAATTGGACATTCTTGGTGCAAAAATGTACATATCATTTAGTTCTGAAAATTCAAATTGCTTTTGTTCTTAATTTATGTTGAGTTTCATTTATTTACTTCACTCTATAAATATGTCTTGTCCATTGCAGGCTTTCCAAAAATTAGATATTTAATGTATTTATCCTTTCATATTTGTGTTTCACTTCTAATCTGTGAAAAATAAATTCTTAGAATGCTTTAGTTTGTATTTTTTCTGGTAACTTATTTTTGTGAAAAATAAGTTATTAGAATTGATCTTTAATAATATGAGTGTTTCTTTACATTCCATCTTTGAAGGTTCAGAATTTTTCATTTTAGCCCCTAGATGCTTCATGTTCTATTTGTCAAATGCAAAAGGTTTCAAGGAAGGTAGCGAGCAAATACATTGTTTATTGCATATTGGGTATGAGGATATGTAATTAATGAGTATCAACCAAGTGATGTCAACTAGTCAGTTCTCTCTTGTTTTCTTGTTAGCAATGTATAATGATTGACCCTAATAAAGATCTAATTTGTGTTAATTTAGAGGATTTTAAGGGTTTTTTGGACCCTTAAGTTGAAATCATTTACTTGGACATTAAACCTTTTTTTAAGCCATGATTTATATGACCATCATGTTGCCTATTTTCATTTATAGGTTAGAGCTCTTTTTATTCTCAAAGCACAAAGAGTTGAATTAATTGCTTTTACTGCTCACCCTTCCTTAGGACGAAGGTGATTTGAAGAGTGTCCTCGATTACTGGGACCACTATGAGCAAAATCATGAGTGGGTGAACTGTGATGATTGAAAATTTGTGAATGGTCTGTGTGTGGATCTTCTGAGCCATGGCGAGAATGTAGGTGTCCAACAAGCACAGAGCTATGTTTGAGCTTTGAGTTTCACCATCTCAAAAACAGTTTATCTATAGGATCAGGATGTTATAACTAATAACATTTTGGTATTCAAGTCTTGTTTTATTGTATTTATACATCACTGTTCTACTTATTGTCTTTGTATATATATTTATATATGCATGTAAGTCTAATTTAACCTTTACAATTGAATTGCAATTATCAATGTCATTATGTTGAACTTTATTAATGAATTTATTATATTAATATGCTTGTGAATTTGATCAACATCTTGGCATTTTTTTGTTTAATTAATTAATTAAAGATCTTATTCAGGGAAGAAACTTGTATCCCTATGGTTTTAGAACATACTTTTATTTTTATTTTGGGATGCTTCAAGGTGAAGCTTACAGTCGTCCATTTTGTTTTCTGTTAACAGGTGTCTTTAAGTTGTTTGATTTTAAAAATTTCGACCACCCCTTTCATAGATCTATAAATGTGTTGTACATTGTTGGTTTTCTAAAACTTAGACATTTAACTAAATTTTTTCAGATGTATTTCATTTCTGAAGTTATGAAAAATAAGTTCTTGAAATGCATGCAGTTGTTATTATTCTTTTCATGTAACTTTAATTGATCTTTAATAATACTAATGTTTCTTTACTTTCCAACAATGAAGGTTCAGAATTTTTCACTTTGGACCCCAGATGTTTCCTGTTCTGCTTGTCAAACACAAAAGGCTACAAGGAAGGAAGATAGTGAGCAAATACACTGTTGGTAAGTTCTTAGTTTTGAAAATCCCACCACTGAGATGTTTTATTTGTCTGATTGTAAATTAAACCACTTGTATTTCCTAATGGGAAGGAAATTTAAGTTTGTTCTCCTTACATTCATCGGATATTCCGGATATTAACGTTTTGGGATTTATAACTTGTTAAATGTTAAGTAAGTTCAACTCCAATGCAGGGTATTGAAATAACATTAAATGACAGCTAATTTTATGTCCCCAAAAAAGATGCTTATGATGACTCGAATGTTTTGAGCAAGTTTCTTAAACAAGTTTTCATAGGCGAATAAGTTTTCAACTTTTCAGTCAAGTCAAATTTGAATAGAGGAGCAGAAAATAACTTGAGCTATCTAGATTGCAAATAACAGTGCATGATGTGCATACAAATACTTTATAGGACTATATTGACCTTTACTTTATCAAACTTTTCAGTCAAGTCAAATTTGAATAGAGGAGCAGAAAATAATTTGAGCTATCTATATTGTAAATAATAATGCATCAAGTACATAGAAATACTTTATATGAATATATTGACCTTTACTTTATAAATCGTTTCTGGTAAATGTGTATTATCTACTTTTGTATATATACTATTGACACCTAAAATTAAAATTTAATGACGAAATAGAAACAAAAGAAAAATTAATCTAAAATGCAAACTATCTAGCAAATTCTTATGCCTCTTATCTTTGAAATCTTTGACTGCTAAGAAACCAGCATAGCACAGAGATGACTGCCTGGGACACATACAAAAAAATGGGACTACCCTGAATGGCTAAGTGCCCAAACATGTACTTGAAATACTGAAGTACTCAAACGTTTGTACCCAAACATTATGCGATCCGTCTCTTCACTGTACCTAGCCATTCCCCAGATGTCCCTACCGGTTAATGCACCAAACACCCCTAAGTGGGCCCCACCTGTTAAGCCACCTCAGCCATCCCCTTATGTTAAACTACATTTTCCAACCCCAAACAGGAGAAATGAAAAATTGAAGAATGAAAATAAAAGGGTAAGGGAAAAATAAAGAAAAAACAAAAGCATACAACTTAAATAATTGTAAAATCCACTTCCCAACTAACCAGTTACCACCCCGTTTCACTTTACTTCATGTCTAATGAGTGGCATAGATTGGGTAACTAAGACTACGTGTGACTTTGTTGCCATGAATAATGGCTACAAATGTCAAGTGGTACTGATCATTTGTGACTTTCGTTGCATGGATATTGGATATAATTTTATAAATATTAAGTGGTACTGACCATGTGTGACTTCTGCCACATAAGAGGCTTGGTTATGGGTATGCTTTATCCCCTCAGTTGAGGTTTCTTGTATGTTTGATGATCACTAATTAAAGGTCTGAGTAGGTTGCACTGCATACTAACTTGTTTTCTGTGTATATATTTATGAGTTCCAAACTTGCAGGGTAAAGAGGGATGATTTCTAACAACGAAGACAATTATTTTGTAATATGTTATAGATATTTCATGTTTGAGATAAGAATCAAGATTGCATACACCCTCTGTCCACTGGATTGCCCTGTTTGACCTGTTGTAGTCAGACGACTATGACCCAGGAGTGACTTGGCAAATTTGAGGAGCCAGCACGAGTACGAGTCAATGACAAATGCACTTGAAGGCATCTAATATGCATCATAGTGCTTGTGGTTGATTCCCAGGTGTCCATTTCAGATTGTGCCAAAAGTGCTTAAAAGTTAAAAGTTAATACTAATGGTTGATTCTCAAAACAAGTCAAGGGAAGTAACATCTGCCATTTCACCATGAAAGTTGTGGTATTTCATAGAAGCGAAACTTCGTTATCCAGTCTAAGATTTCTAAGTTATGGTCTTGGTGTTGTGCTATTTTGCAAGCATGGAAACACAAACACTATCTTCTCTTATAGATAATAACGTTCAATTTCATTGATTTACATTTACAAATCCACCTTGCTCTTTCTTGGTTAGGGTCAACATTTGACACTTCTGCATCGCTTCCTAGATGTTGACTGTACATCTGAGGGTGATGTTTTTAAATTTCTACCCTCAATTCTTCCCACTTGTAATCCATAATTTTATTGATACCTTGAACTTGAAGTTATCTGGATTTGCCCCTCGTTGATTTCCTAAGGCTTTTTTATTGGTCCGAGTTATAGATTTATTTTTCACAAGTGCCCAACATCATGGCATCAGAAGTGAATAAACAATCACTTGTGCAGCCAAATTTGGAAACTTGACCTGACTGGACAAGAGTAAGAAACTGTTTCTGTATCAAGGAAGTCTATTAATGTGAGTAGAGTATTACAACGTTCTTTCAGTGCATTGATGATTTATATTTACCTACAAGCGATTGTCATTAATAGCTATGGAATTAATGACACGAGGCGAAAAGAATTTTATATGTTATATAGAATATGGACACTTTTGCGTTCATTCAGCTGTATTACCCATGTCCACGTTATCTAGGTTACTTCTCATGGTGCCCTAAGGTGGCCTATTTATAAATTCTTTAGGTTGTCAAAGAATTTCTGTCAGAATTTTGTCAAACACCAATAAACCAGGAAATACATCTAGATTTTGAAACGTACATCTGAATACACTCGTGGAGATCATGATGGTAGTGTGCTAGTAATGGGAGTCATTTCTTCAGCTGTATGGTTTACCCTTCATGGGAGTCTTCTCTTGTGAATCTGAAATGTTAGCTTTAATTAGAGTTTATTGCCTGCAGCATCCACAGAGTACTATGCCTGGAGTAACTTACATCCTTTACTGATTAACCTAAGTTGGGGGAGTACCCTGGTAAATAGCTTCAGAATGAGTTTATTTTATAAATAGGTGTAATGTGGGGTATTCTCTCATGTTTATCCTCCAAATTGGATAGAAATTTTAATGACATGAACGGTATGTCATTCCTGTAAGCACTATCCTTTAAATATGAACCCGATTTCCCTCTATCCTTGGTTGGAGTTGCACAGAAAATTTCCTTATGTTGAAATCACCTAAGGACAAATCACCTAATTCCCTTACGTTGAAATCACCTTGTTTGAAATCACCTAATCTTTGGATCTTTTACTACTATGTACGTTAAAAGGGTTCTGATCTTGCATGCTTTTTTAAATTACACCCTTATCCTTTTAATGATTGAACATGCTCTTACAGTATTTGCCGGCCACTTCCCAACCATGTTACTTTGAATTTGAGGCACGTGTCACTCAATATATATGCTGACGAGGAATTGGATGAAAGATTCCCGAGTACTATCTCATTGGCCCAGTAGGTACTTTACTGGATTGAGCAATGCTTGGTCTTCTTCCATCTGGAGTCTAATTTGAATTTCTTTAGTCACTCCATCTATTCTGTATGACAATTTCTTCTTGTATGTTCATCTCAGAAATAGCTTTACTTTTTTCATGTGTTTGTTGCAGAGTCATGGAGATACTTGATAAGATTTTTCTAGAGCCACGGCAAGTGTGTTCCAGTGGTGAGTTTTTCTGTTATGCATCCCTTCATACAAGCATGGGCTAGTTTATTCTTGTCATTTTTCCATTATCCATTAATGTATTATCCTATATTCAGGGCCAGAGATAATAAATACTAGTTAGCAAAAGGGTTGCAGTCTTAATGTTGCAAGTGAGTTTTTTATGTAGAGATATGTTTTTTATTTCTAGGCACCAAGTCTAGTAAATTTTTATTTCTGCTGTAACTATAGATAACAATTCAAGAGACGCCAAGAGAAACGAGGGCAAGCTTGTAGAATTACCAACTAATGCAAGAGAAGTTTTGAGTAATACCAATATGCTTCTGCAGAAATACTTGAATGACATTGATTGTGTAAGTGAATGTGCCATTAAGGCTGTGGAAGTCTGCAGTGCGGATCCCCCATGGATGGGAAGGATGTTAGACGTCATGGTTGGTAACTGCATTATTGAATTTCTATTGAAGCGATCTCTTGCTATTATAGTCGGTTATGGTTGTATTTATCATTTTTGTCTTATTGTTAGAGTACCTAATTAGTAATTACGTAACTTTCTTGAATGCTAGGCCCAACATGCTGGTCATCATAGTTTGGAACTTGATCAACTTGAAACTTTGAAAGAGCTATTCCACCAACGATTGGAGGAATGCATGGTAATGTCCTCGAGTGTGTTGTCACATTCCTTTCTGGGTAGCAAACTGTAACAATAGCATAATGGTATAGGGTATGCTCCACCCGTGATCATGACTTGAATTTCCAGAAGTAGTCATCATTTGTCCATTTACCATGGGTTCCTTTATAGATTATTCTGAAATCGATGAAAATTACAAATACTGTGCACATGAAAATTTTCTAATATATATATTTTTTATAGGAAAAAGAGAAACTTCTGATTAAAAAGACATGGAGAGTGAATTCTCGACAACTTATCCAACAACAGAAGATGCAAGACTCTGCAACGTCCACATTAGAACTTTTAAAGCAAGAGGTATGGTTGTCTTAAACTGTTTTATATTACGTCAGGAGTAACATGGAACTGCTTAAAGTGGTCATAGCTGTCATTACTTGGGGTTTGAATATTTTAGTTGTTATGCTTGTTAATGTTTCTAATAATTTTTTAACTTACAGAGGGATTGCATAGAAAAAGCTTCGTTATGGGTGGAGCTTCTGTGCACAGGATTGAAATCATGACTTGTTTGTTTGCGGATTACTAATTTGTGCATGGCTACATTTTTTCAATTCCATAAAATTTTTATTTTGAGAATGTAAATTGGTTTTGCATGGATTCTTAATGCGTCACCATTCTGGAGGAAGCCTCAAACCTATGGTTGTATTAAAGTAGTATTTACTTATCTTCGAAGTTATCATCTCACATATGAATCATGAGAGTAGTGTAACAAATGCCAATACAAACAGAATGACATAATTTATTAACGTAGGCATCATTTGTTGTGTTCCATAAAAGTATGCATGACAAAATATAGATAACAATCTTAAGAAAGTGATCCCACTGATCAGAAGTTTAATCATTTTATTCCGGTACATCCAATTCGTAACCATGAAGCTGCCCATTATGTATGATATATTGAGCCCTGTATGAGGTAAATACCATTCACAATCTATAGAGGTCTTTGGGAACTAGCTGATATTGTGTAATATATTTTGCATAAAATGATTTCATAATATCATGACCGCATTAGCATTTTTACAGCAAAGAAAGAAATGAGTAGAGAAAAATTGTTGGAAGTGAACAAGTAAATACTAAATCGTGATATACTATAGCGCGAAAGCTTTAGGAGGAAAGAGATGGAGAGAGAATTTACTTGGCTGATTATATATAACTTGTCACTGAAAAGTAATTTCTCTCATTTGGAAAAAATAATTCCACACAAATACAAATTTGAACATGTTATAGCTCTAGTCTAGGAATTCGATGAAAATGATGGATTTCCATCAAGCAAAATATTCATAGTTAAAAGCATAATCAAGTCTCGATATGGGGATGTACCAAAGATGTCTGCCAGTAGTTCTTTGTCTGAGTAATGGAGTATTTGAAACTAATGTCATTGTCATTGTAAGACAATGATTTAGACTTTTCTCAGAATTCTTTATTATTTTCGTAGTTGCCAGAGATTGTACATTGAGGTATGCATGAGTTGAACGATGGTTTAGTAGGGAACACAACTTCCTAGAAATCAATGTATTTTGATGAAAATGGAAATTGTAAAAAAGTGCAGTATGTTTACTTGGCTTCATTTCGTGAGTTACTGTTACCATTTTTGGATGTCTTTGCGTGTCACTTCACAAATATTATCTTAAATGGGATGCACTATTGTTGGCTTGGAAAGTAATGGATTCATGTTATTATTTGTGAAAAAGTGCATATCAAATTCATTGTTGTTGTTTGGAAAGTGATGAATAGATGTTGTTATTCGTACAAGAGCGCATATCGATTATGCATATGTATATGACTATGGATTCGTGACTAGTTAAATATTTTAACATTGTTGAAATTAGAAAATGATCCATGTTAGTGTAAATTTAATATTTCACAAAAACACTATAGTAAATAAGAGTGGGTTTCCTACCAAGGACATTGCCAAAAATTTAAGGGAAAAAATTTAATAGTGTAAATTCGACCGCTGCCAAAAATCTCAGTGACCCACATCCAGTTTCTATCAATTTGCTTTATCATGAAGGAACCACTAGTGTAGAGATATCTTAACTATTACAAAGTGCGTGCTATAATGCCTAGACCTTTGCATGGAGACGAACAGTTTTTAATTTTCTGGCCATGATAAGGAAATAATGGAATAACTTTAGATTTAGACTGAGTTATAGAAATACTGGAATAGCTTAAATTTTTTTGATAGTGCCAAGGAAAATGGACTTGAATTACAACTAACAACTTACTAAAAATTATTGCCCGCGCCTCATATTATGCCATGCCATTTACTTTTTAATAGAACACAATACCATCAATAATTATTGATGTAATACTTGAATTAATTATGTGGTCATTGCATTTCCGTTTAGACGACAAAGTAGGATGACAACAGCATGTCTCGTTATTATGTGGTCATTGCATTTCCGTTTAGACGACAAAGTAGGATGTGTCAGATTAATATTTCAAAATAGCAATTAAAATTGATTATACATGTATGGGTAGGAAAACTGAGCAATAACAATATGTTTGGAACTCTTATCAAAACATCTTTTTATGTTTTTTAGTCAGCTGACAGTACTTCTATAGGCAGGCCCATCAACTTGGGTGAATACTTGAAACAAAGCAAGATTTAGACAGCAGTCATATTTTGACCCACAGAGTAACGCTCATTCTGACAAAGATAAAAATTGCAACAAGGCTATTCTTTTCGGCCCAAAATAGTATAATTAAAACCTCAGAGAATCTTTGGAATTTACAGCCCACTACAGGCACAAAAAATGGAGCTCAGTAAAAGCTCGAGACAGATGAGCCATCAAAAGCACTATATTCAAAATCGTCACCATCTTCAACAGAGTCGTCACAACAGTTTCCACATGTGAATACTGGTGGGACCTCCGAAGTATCTGAAATACCAACACATCTTGTGTGTTGCCAAACCTCACAAGAATCGCAAGCGATCATCCTTTCCCCATCATCCACCCTCGTACCACAAGGGCAATCAACAGTCCATGTTTGTGTGCCTCGTTCTGCTCTGTACTTGGACATATCACCACCGCAACGACCTTGAATAGTGACAAGGCCACCTGGCCCTATCAGCAGCATCAAGTTCATTGAATCTTTAATATTTTGAAGCTCTTTTATATTTTCCACTTGAAACCTTTCGAAACGAATATAAACGTCCTTGAAAGCTTGAGCAGCTTCTCGTTTCAGATCAGCTACAGTTGCATTTTTAGGCATGATAAGCAATTCAGGTGGCGGTCTCTGGAAAGTTGTTTCTTCTAAAATCTCTGCCACAACAAATACTCTTATGCTATCACTCTCTGTTGTCACTATGGGATGATTTGCCTCGTAATCTTTAATAAACTGTTTGCAATCTAACAGCTTTCTTGAGGCATTAAAACATTGTTTTCTTAATCTACAACGCTGTAAGTCAGCAGTAGGCAGAGGATCGAAGAGAGCATGATAGAGTGTCTTCAGGTCTGCCAAAACATGCTCTTTCATGGGATGTTTTGGATGAGTAGCACTCGTGTAGTTTGATTCTGCAGCTATGCTCGCTCTGTCTTTCAGCCTGTATTTACATTGATAGTCAGCATTATACAAAAAGTAAATTAGATTGGAATTTAACTGTAATAAATTTTCAGTCCTGCAAAGACTTGATCAATTATATTTCTGACAAGGAAAAACATTGAGTGGACCATAGGGGAAAAAGAGTGTGGATAGAACAAACCTGTATTCAAGTGTTCGTGCGGTTGAATTGCATCGACACTGCACAACCCCCTTTCTTGTAGTTTTTCCTTCTAGACCTGTCAGGGCATAGTTCAAAATCTCAGGATCCCTTCTATGGCACGTTGCTCCTCTTAAATCTTGCCATGTTATCCACATCGATCTATCTGCTACTATTAGAACCTTCAGCATGTCTGCTATAACCTCATCTACCACTTTGGGTACACATTTTGGTTCAGCCGATTCTGTATTGATATTAGCTTTGTCCATGATGTTCCCTGAACATTTTCTCAATTCAGTTTGATCGTGGAATTTGTGCAACATTGCCACAAGAAAACATATTAAATCTTGTACTGTCGAAAGAGTCTTTTGAGAGAAGGAACGGTAAAATGACACAACTTGCTTCACTTGTTGGTCGTATCTGCCCACGTCTGCAAGAACCGATTCCAAAGGAAGCTTTGATAGCCATTGAAGAGAACTCTTATATGACTCGTGCGTAATTCCGAAACTACCGGCCCCAAACTCATAGTCCCAATTACCATACCAGGGGTGCCCTCTTTGCACAGCGTGCAAAAGTCGATAGTCTAGTCCGTATTTCTTTGACACGTCCATGACGCTAATTTTTCTGTGTATAACAATTATTGCAAACAGTTATTAAAACACTTTGATAGCCACATTTATACAAATCTTATATTTAATGTTTATTTTGCAATATGAAAAATAACAGGTGTTTTCAAAGATTGCAGATAGATTTAGAGCTGTGGACTAGGCTTATTATTGTGATTTCATGATGCATCACTATTTTTAAAGTTCAGATGAGAATATAGCTCTGACAGCAGGTGAATGGTAGATGGTATAGGAAAATATATACAATATTTTTAAAGTCACAAGACATTCTTTGCTGAGTTATGAAAATAGGCAATAAACATATTTTCATTTTCTGGGTAGTCCATTGTTGTTTACCCCGTAACTTCTTAGAACTAAGTACAATTCACAGCCCTGCTATACACCTGGGGCTAGAGTTTGGTACTTCTAAAACATTTTTTGCCGTTTGAAATCCTTGGGGGATTGACCTCTCCCATTCAGGGTATAAACCGACTAATATAGTCAACTAACAAGTGCATTTTAAGTCACCCCAAAGCATATTGTTTATTGATACGTGCATGTGCCGTTGAATTGAGAGAAATACATTTGTGGTATTACAGTTCCAGTGTTTAGAAAAATGACAAATCATTGAAAAATAAATCTTATCTACAAGATACCTTAGACAGCCATCTTTGTCAACTAGAATTTTCCATAGCCATTGAGGACTCACCAAGAAATTTTTTTCTTCATTTAATGGAACCGTTTCATCATACTGACCAAATGCACATTTTGGCACAATTTGGAAGCTTGATATGATTACAGAAGACGAACAAGCTTTTGGGCATTCGAACAATTATTGATTAGGATACTTCAGCTTAAGTATCTATAGTGAGTTTATTCTTGAACAGACAGCATATACTAAAAATCCAGCAGGGCAGAGATGATAATTGATGCTGGTTGGTATAATGTACGTGTTCCTTTTAAACCAGAAATGGGCTTTGAACTTTTTGTACACCGGGACAGGTCGCTAGGACGTTTTCTCAAGTTTTCATTGGACAAACATTCCATCTTTTTGTGTTTCCAAGTTTTTCTTTAGAATATAGTATTTCAAGATTTTTGGATCAATAGAAAGAATTCCCCTCGTTACTTTTGGAAATCGCATCGACAGATGTCCCAGGAATTAATAGTGTTCCTTTCAGGGATACAAAGCTTATCACTTATTCACATCAGGGAAATTGATATACATGAATTCTTCAAGCAAGATTACAAACTCTCTCATTTTGCCCTTGTACTACCAGCAATTCCTTCAAGACAAGAATCTTGAGGAAAGTCTTAAAGCTCAGAAGGACAGATAGATGCCCAAAATATTTGCATCCTCAAAAATAACCGTCTCCCACAGAAACCTTACAGCATGAAAGATCCGGTATAGAGAAGCCTAATAAGAAAAGACCGAGTCATGATGAATCCTGCCATTCAGTACCATTCCATTCAAAGCAACCTACTAAATTTTAGCTCCACATAACAAGCCATGCAAATCCATCTTAAAATGATTTAATTTCTAGAGATATTTTCGCAGAAATTATGCCTCATGTATGACAAAACAATAACTTCAGTTGTAATCAAAGCGTGCTACTGAAGTTTACCTGGCTTTCATCATGATGCATATCCTGTCCCACAACCCCATAATATCACAGCCAGAAAGAAACTGTGAACCGCCTTCCCGTCCGTTCACGCGAAGCAAGTGGCCAAAGCCATTTATATGTATTATACCATGTAGCAGGTGACTTGCATCTTCCAAAATGAGCCTAGTCTCATCTTCCAAATCAGTGTCCCGGCTTATCTCAAAGTCACATGCGTTGCATCTGAAACGACAGCAATCTAGTTCTTCAGCTAGAGAGTCAAACAGAATTATATAAAAGCACCATTAATGATTTAACAATTAAAATAAAATGAGACCTAGATCACCAGATTCATCATAGTTACATGGCGGGGCTTTCTGAAAGACCCACATTCACTAGGAGCTTTAAAATCTTTAGGTTAACGAAAGGCATTATACTGAACGAACACTGTAGCGTTACAATATGTGCAGCTCTTAGGTGTGTATAAAACGGCAGAGAGATGTACAGAAGAAACGAAAGAGAGTAGAAGATAAATTACAAGAACAAGATCACACAAGTTCAGAGCTATGCATACAATGTAGACTCTTCTGACTTCAGTAGACACGCATAAACTTATGTAATGCAAGTTTTAACATCGATTTTTCCAGGGAAAATAAATAACAGATAGCAAAAATGCGTCTTTAAGTTTGGGGGGGGTACCCACAATCACAAAGAGAGATCTGCTTAAACAGTGGTCTCTCATAGAATACATCTTAAACCATGAAATACAGATCTCTGATCCATTTTTTGGCCTACCAATCAGGGTCATTACACGATAATACATCTCACAGCTATGAAAGCGTAAACAAGAAAGAGATGGATACATGAGGAAGTTTTAACGCTCTAAGTGGGTTGGACCCACATAACCAGCAACCATAGAAGTTCACCCCATACAAATTCCATCAATGCCTGATTTAAAGGGTCAAATGCACAAAACTCTATGGAAAAGAAATCACGGTCTGATATGCCATGTGTGCCTTGTATATTACATGAAGATGTACATCCTACAGCTTCACAGCCTGCAGGTGTATATCATACCCAGCCTCCAGGTGGGTCTGTGCCACTGACCATACATGTGCACCCTTTGCAGAGTTTAGGGTCTAGATTCAATGCAACATTGCACCCAGATATTAATGGATCCTCACATCTAGGTTCTTTCGGTGTATTAGTTAAAAAACAAGAATGCATGGGCAGTGTAACTGGGGTGCCACAGAATCCTGTTATCTAAATAGATATGAAACAAGGATCTGTAAGACAATGAAACACGACACCTCACGCACATTCAGATCTATATCATGGCCCAAGAAATTGCAAAATGATTGGCATGCATTTTATAGAAGTTCTTGGACCTTGAAGACGCAGAGGCCCCAACAAAAGCCCCACAGTAGGAGCAGTTCTTCGCATTATCCGCCTGTATAATGAAATGGTACCGCGTCCTGCAAACAGGGTTGTCATGCCATCCTGCTAAAAAAACACAAACCAATCCCCATTTCAGGCCCCATACGATTAAACCCAATACAGATCTGTGAAAATAAACATAAAAACATCACATACCCACAACACTGCAATGGTTGCAGTAGACAGAATTTGAGCGCTTAACTTGCTCCTCAACGATATTGAGCGCGATGAAGACATCCTCATCCTGGTCATCCAATCTGAGTCGAACCCGCCACCTCTGGATGAAGGATGGCGAGGAAATCTTGAGGGGCAGAGGGCCCTCGGCGTAGGAAAGAAGAAACGATTTGATATTAGAACGGAAGGGCCCGACAAGGGTTCGATCCCCGGCGGGACAAGCGCTGGTGCCGAAGCTATGGAAAGAATAATAGTCTGCCACGACCCTTTTTACTCGTTTGAAGGGCCTACTGACCACCATACCGCTCGAGGGCAGCTGATGTTTCTTCGCCTGGTTCTCCCTCTGTTGCTTCCGGTTCTTTCTCTGCCGTTGCTGCTTCTTCGAGTTGTGTTCTTCGGTTTGGGGCGGGTCGCAATTGAATATATAGCTTTGCATCGTAATAGCTCTATTCTACCTAATTACCTTTTATTAGGAAGAATTAGATGCTGCCTTATCTTTTCTTATTGTTTATCGACTGCCCTTTTCTATTTTCTGAATACTCTTCTAAATACGAAAAAGCGCTTCTTGAAATCTCATATAAATACGAAAACAGAAGAGAAGGGGGGGGGGGATATTCGCTTGTTAATGGTTTGAATTATATGAGCCGTTGTGCAAAGGGCAAATGGCACTCCATCCCCAAGGCTATTTATTGTCATACCTTATGGGGTTTTGCCTCACACCCACATTCACATGTTTTAGCCTTCTCCGTATTTCTAGATAAAATTAGGGAGGGGGTTTGAATGGTTTAAAAAGTCAAAAGTCCCCACCTTTGAGAAGAGGGTTCCATTTTAGGGTATGCATGCCCATGGAACTTCGTAATTCACGGTATGTAAATATTTTGTTGAGAGGTTATTACAATACACTATTGTTATTGTTATGATCTACCACATAAGCGCCATTTAAAAAAAAAGTTGAACAAATAATCTTAGTAACTTAAAAAAAACAACATTTATATTAATAAAATACATATTATTTTTTGGAAATGTTTTAGTTTATCTCTTTAAGTTATTATCTACCACATAACTGATCAGATTGAGTCTAATAACTTGAAAAAATCAACATTTATATTAATAAATATATATTATTTTTGGAAATGTCTTAGTTAACCACTTTAAGTTATTATTTACCATATCACTAATCATTGAAAAAAAATTCAATATTTATATTAATAAATACATATTATTTTTGAAAATGTCTTAGTTGACCACTTTAATTATTATTTACCACATAAATGACCATTAAAAAAAGAAAAGATTGAGCCATTAATCTTAGTAACTTGAAAAGATCAACATTTATATTAATAAATATATATTATTATTGGAAAAGTCTATACCACTATTTTAAGGGATGTGTATACATGTTGTAAGGTATATATGGATGCCACAATGTATATTGGTATATTTAGTAATACATCTTTTAAAGATTGGGTAGATATATTAATTAATATATTATTTAAAGATGTGTTGCTATATTTAGTAATACATCTTTTAAAGATGGGTACATGGGTGAAGACATGTTATGGGAAATGTGCATTTTCATTCTTCATTATTCATGACCACTACTTTTATGAATTCTTAGTTGACTACTTCAAAGGGATCTGATGATATTTCAATTTACACATGGTTGCCACACTATATTGATATATTTAGCAATACACTTCCTTTAAAGATGGATGAATGCATGGGAAGTTGTGTTGTTAATATAAATGCACATCTTCACTCTCCACTATCTATTACCACTACTTTTATGAATGTCCTAATTAACTACTCGGATGTGGTAAATATTTCAATGTACACATCGATGCCACACTCTATATTGATATGTTTAGTAATACACCTCATTTAAAGATATGAGTGAGGGCATGTGAAGGTGCGTTGTGGACATAAATGCACATCTTCACTCTCTCCACTATCCATGATGAGTGCGCTCCTTGACTACTTTGAGGGGATGTGGTAAATATTTCAACGTACTTATAGATTACACACTCCATATTTATTAATAAATTTTCTTCAATGCCACACTCCATTAATATATTTATTAATAAATTTCTTTGGCCTCTCTATTTTCTAAATTCCCTAGGGGGATGTGGTGGATCTTTCAATGCATATATAGATGTCACTTCTATGTTTATACATTTATTAATATACTTTTTTTTCAAATATGGGCGAAGATAGGTTAAAATGAGTGTATAGATGAATGCACATCTTCACCACTATTTATGGCCACTACTTTATGAATGTATTAGTTAATTATTTTAAGAGGTTGTGTTAGTTGTTTCAACTTACATATGGATACATTTCCTTTGAATATAGTAAAAATAATGTACATGTTCGCATTTAATTATTCCCTTGTAGATTGTAATACCTTGGTTTTGACTCCATGTAATTTTGATTGTACACAATGTAAATATTGTATGGAGTCGTGGTAAGGAGCTGAAGGCCAAGGCCCTGCTGTTGATTGATGTTTCATGGATAGGTGATCAAGGTTGATACCTATGGTTTTGGTGCTAAGTCAAGCATAGACCATTTTGAATATCATGTAAATGAACAATTTAATAAAATACCACAACTAGCTATGGAACTGCAACGTGAAAGAGATGGGGGCATGATTCCATAAGGGATAGGGAGGGGAGTTAGTCAAACCCCTAAGAGCCAATAGGGTGAGACCAAGTGTCAATGGGGAAACCCATGTACTACAACTACATTTTTGTCCTCTATCCTCAATCATCAATTTCTTCCAAAAGTTGGTTGAGGCAGTTAATGCCTTGGGTAGAGCAAGGCATGTCAGTCTGATTGTGTGTCTGAGCGAACTTGCAGGTTTGCAGCTTGGGAGGTTGTGTCCTTGCTTCTGCAGCAAGTAAGCGTGTGCGGGTATGCGTGCTCCTTCCCTCATCCCTGAGTCTCGTTGAACGTTGGATTCATTTGTGATGCTCGTGGAGTTTGTGGAGGGGAGTTGTTTTTCTGTTCATGTGCGTTGTGCGCTCATCTTGCTAGCAGAACTGTGTTTCGTTTTGGGTTGTTCACCTGTCGTTTACCATCCTCAATCACGCAGAGGTTTAGTGGTCTCCTTGTTTTGCGGAGTGAATGGGCAGTGGAGATCACTCGATTTTATGAGCAAGTGTGGTCATCTGTGGTTTCCCCCGTGTTGTTGTTCAATGGTCCCCTCTGTCACAGAGGGAGTGAAATCCTGTCTTGTTGTGTTGACATTGTGGGTTGCGGTGTTGTGCACACTGGTTTAGGTCCAAACTGTAAGCAAGACTTAGGAGTGGAAGAGACGTAGAATGTGCTTGATAAACTTAGTGTGGAACTTCACAATAAGATAAGAGTGGCTGATGAATCCGCTCTACACATCCTGAAGAGCACTGGAAGGGAAGGGGTAGCTCGAGGTACTGTGGAGTAGAGAAGGGGACACTTCCTTGTGTTGGGTGTGTAGGCAACGTGGATTCCAGGCCAGATAAATCTTGTGAAGGTGTCTTTAGCTCCGTGGGTGAGCTCACTAACTTAGCAGTTCTTTCTTCCTGTCCACTGCCTTCGTAGCTTGATAAACACAACTTGAATGATGGCTTGGTTGGTAGCTTGATAAACCCATCTTGTTGGCTTGGTTGTGTCTTGTTGTGTTTTGGGCTTGTGAGTAATCCTTGACTGGGCAGCCTGATAAACCCAACTTGAATGATGGCTTGGCTAGTGGCCTGATAAACCCATCTCTTGCTTGGCTGGTCCTTAAACCGATTGTTGGCTTGGCTGTGAACAGTCTTATAAACCCAACAGTGTCTAGCTTGTAAGCTTGCAACCTGATAAACCCAACTTGGTGTTGGCTTGGCTGGACAGTCTGATAAACCAAACTATGAGATGGCTTGGCTGTGTAGCTTGTGAACCCATCTGTTGGCTTGACTGTGTGTTTTGATCTGGTTGTGTGTGAGTCTGCAGTTCCCTTATACCTTGTGGAAATCATGCCCATCTCGGGGGTGGCAGTGGTGTTGAGAAATTAACGAACACTCTTGCCTATGGTTTGGTGGAACGTTGCAGCAACACAGCTAGTTGCAGGACAGTTTAATCATCAAGATAAATATCTATGTTATGCTTGTTTATATAATGTAATTGCTTATGAATTGCTATGTATGTGATGAATGCTTATTGATGATTTAAGTAGAAGTTTACTTGGGAATATTTTTCTGCATTTGCATCTATAATTGCCTTGTATGTTTCAAGGCATTTTTACCTAAGTCCTTGAAGGTTGGAAGTTTGATCAAAGGGTCATAATACCACTGATTTAGTGTTTCTGCCAGTTGGAATCCTCCTAAGGAAGGTGGAAGACGGAAACCGAAAATAGCAGTTGAATATGGTAGAATTGTTGTGTTTCCGCACCCCGGGATCCGCCTGCGGAGGGCGGAGAGCAGAAAGGGTAGTTGAAAGGTCAAGGCAGAAAGTGGGTTTTATGATTTCCGAAGTCCGAGGTCGGAAGTCGAAAGTTGGAAGCGCAAAAGGATTCTAAGGTTAAAAGACAACTTTCCGATTTCTGAAGTCTGAGGTCAGAAAGCGGAAAGTGGAAGGCGAAAGAGCTGTTAAGTGTTCTGTTGCACTTAAGTTTTCGATTTTCGAGTTCCGAAGTGCGGAAGGCGGAAAGCGAAAGTGTGGAAGGTGGAAGAGTGTATCAATGTTCTCGTTGCAGCTTTCGATTTTCGAGGGCGGAAGGCAGAAGTGCGAGAGGCAGAAGGTAGAAGAGAGATTAAGTATTTTTCGTCGACTTTATATTTCCGATTTCCAAGGTCGGAAGGGCAAGAGTGCGGAATGCAGGCTGCATAAAGACATGTCCAGTGCGTAAATGATCATTTTGGTCACATAAGGAACCTGTCAAGGGTGAAACGACTGTTACAGTGGGTTCTAATCCTGGGAATGAAGGTTGAAGCGTGTATCAACATCCATGCCTTATGTTTCGAAGGAGAACAAAGGTTCTTGAAGTGAAAATTTCAATTTATCCACATTATGGGGTATGGGGACGTTATAGATTGGTACCAGAACTACGGGTTGCAGCATTGGGCCTAGATGGGCCAAGTGATAATGAGTAAATGGTTTTAATTATGAAATTGCTACGCAGCTAACAAATAATGTTAACACATTTTGCAGAGTCGGTACAGATTGGAAAAAGAGTTGGTTTTTGGCACAACCATGAGAACCTACGGCATGTATGATGCGCGGAGTCCCCGTGAGCACGGGGAAGACGCCATGGGTGAGAACGTTCGAGTTGGGAATGCTGAAATAGAGTCTAATGGGAGAAGGTTTCAGGATACTCCGCCAGACATTGCAACCACCATGAGAAGCCTGATTAAAGCTTAGGAAGAGCAGCATCAGTTGAATGCAGCCATGCTGCAGAGTTTGATTGGCATCCAACGACGGATGAGCTCTGGGCATCGTACATGAAGACCAGAAGGTAGTAAGAGCAGTGACACAAGGAGAAAGAAACCCTCTAGTGGGTCGTCTGACTCTGAAGGATCCATTGGGGATTTGATCTTTTCATCTCACCGAGAAAAGAGAGAGCCACTACATAAATAATTCACGTGATGAGTTTAAAAAGGCAAGATCTCCTACCTTTAATGGTGAAACAAAGTTTGGACAAGAAGATGAAGCTTGGCTTCTTGGGATGAACAAATATTTTCAAGTCCAAGACTATTTAGGAAATATGAAGGCTAGAGTAGCCATCTTCAACTTGAATGGTAGGGCATCCATTTGGTGGGAGCACCTCAGACAGGTAAAGAAGATTAATGACAGGAAAATTGTGTGGAAACAATTCAAGAAATATTTCAAGCATAAGTACCTCTCTGACAAGTATTATGATGATAAGATCAAAGAATTCCATGAGCTAAAATTGGGACAACAGACCATGGAAGAATATGCAAATAAGTTCTTGGAACTTTTGAGGTACGTTAGGTATATTAGGGATGACAAAGTGAAAATCCAACTTTTTATGAGTAGACTACCTCAAGCCTACAAAGACAAAACTGAGTTTTATGAACCTAAAACTTTGGAAGAAGCAATAAGGAAAGCTAAGTACTGCAATGAGCAAAGCAAGGGAAAACCTGATATCCATAAGGTTTGGAAGAACAAAAATAATGAAAAGTCTAATCAGAGGAAGAAAGGTTTCAAACCTTCTAACTTCAGGTTTCAACAAAGGAAACCATTGCAAGCTGTGAATCAGCCAGCCAGAGTGATGGGGGAAAAGCCAAGGGATCCACAACAGAACAAAGAATCTCTCCAATGTTGGAAATGTGGAGGACCCCACATGCACAGGAATTGTCCACTTGAGGATGGGTTTGTAAGGCAAGCTCATAACATTCAGGAAGCTGAAAGAATGGGTCAAACTGCAAGGACGATCCCTAGGATTTATGCAGCACTGGAGGACCGCCAGGCAGATCATCAGTCAACAGTGACTGAAGTTGCAGGTAAGATTATTGAGCAATCGGTTTCTATTTTAATTGACCCTGGCTCTACCCATAGTTATATTACTCCTAGAGTAGTTGAGATTTGTGCTTTTAAGAAGTTAAAGCATAACAAACCATAGTTTGTTCAACTAGCCACTGGGACTATAAGAGAAATGTTATGAAGTGGTAGAAAAGTGTCCATTGGTTCAGTGGATTGGTCACTTATGCAGATCTAAATGTTCTACCACTAGGTTCCTATGATATCCTCATTGGAATGTGTTACGGAGAGAAATTCCTATGGCTTGGGGTACCACAACAGACAGCTAGACTCCAGAAATCAATCTTTCCCAATATGCAATAGAAATAAAAACATTCATTAGAGGAATTTTGGGGTCTAAAATGGGCCTCCTAAGGAAAATAATAAAATAATAGTTAAAATAATAAAATAATACTGATTAATTTTGGAGGAAGAAAGAAAAAAACTACTTTTTGTGTTCTTATTTTTGACATATCTCCCTGTGTTTTTACTCAAATTTCGATCGGGAGAGCTCGTTGGATGCGGAATTTGATTCCGCATCCAAAGAGTACCCACACTGCATACTTTTGACGGACCCCGCTACTCAAAAAATAAGAAATACCTGAAAAAATGTGATGATGACATCATCATCACGTTTTTTTAGGTATTTATTA
>LPNX010864572.1:820566-983746 GCA_001517045.1 Pseudotsuga menziesii | reverse complement strand
CTTATTGAGTTCCTGAAAATTTCCAATTCATGAGTAATTGTTAATAATTCTTTGATGAGATTGAATCTTAGTTCCTAGATCAATGTGCAAGAATTAATATGTGGAGCTTAATGTTTGATTTTTCGTTAACTATTTTTTCTCTGATGTTCTGGAGGTTAAATGATCTAGTATTTCCGTTGCCCTACGAAGAGCTCTGAGCGTTTTTTATTTTTCAATGATTTTATTTATCACTATCAGAAGTCGGTTGAAGAATGAATTGAGGCATTAGTCTTCTATGCCGTCGACGTTTCAGAAGGCAAACAATGAACATCCCGATGATTAGTCCCGTTTTTTGCCAATGAGCTTCATCTCCTTTGTTTTATTTCACAAAAATTTTTATTTTGACTATCGACGATTTTGTTTTATCACTGTCAGAATTTTAGTTCTCTACGTCGCCAAAGTTTCGGAGGAAATTGATAAGTGACCCAGAGAATAGTGTTTCTGATCGCCAATGCTATATTGATTAGTCTCTTTGATCACCGATGACTTAGACATCTGAGCTCTGATATCTTTTTAGTTGCAATAATACTTTTTTTTATCGCCGACATTGCAGAGAATGTTGGTTTGAAGTTTCGATGCTATAGTGATTAGTCTCTTTGATCGCCAACAGAGTAAGTAGAATGGTTCTTTTATATCTCACAGATACTGTGTTGTGGGAGTTAGTTGTTAATGCTTCCGATTGCCGATACACAATCAACGTGATAATAGCGCTTGACATTGCCAACACTGTGGAAGCATTTAGTTATGAAGCATCGACACTGCGGAGATATTGAGGTGTAATTCACTGACGCGTAGCGTGTAGAGTTTCAATTGCTGACGGTTTTATGATTACCGGGACCCGGAGTTGGTTTGTTGCATGCTGTCTAGTGGACTATTCCCCCGACGTTTAGTTTTGTCAACTGCTGATCTTTATCTTTTAGAGCTTCCGATCGTCGACACTAGAGAAATGATTAGTTTTGAAGTTCTGGCACTTAGTGTTAAGAGTTTCCGACGTCGCCAGGTTTAGAGTCTCACGGGAACCCTAGTGTGTTCACTGTCCACCGTTGTGGCTGTGAATAGGACTATTCTCCAAGCATATAGTGATTCCAACTGCCAATGGTTATATATGTGCGAAGCAGTATTTTACCTTTTATCCATGTTGAAACCCACATTTTTCCTCCAGTCCTTGTTTTTGTATGTGTTTACCCTATTTTTGGGGGACGACAGAGGTTTGCAATGTTTTGTTCTAGTCAGGGTTTTCCACGACGAGGAGCACAGTGTAGAGTCAAGTGTTTTGGATATTAGCAGTACCGGAAATGTGGTTAATGAAGAGTCTATTCTATTGGGGTTGTGATTTTGGTTACAAACAGTGTACTTAGAGGATTTTAATTAGAAGATTTTAAGACACAAATTTGCAGGATTTACTTTTTCCTTGTCATTTTCTTTTCATGCATTAATACTGTGTATAGTTCATTTTTTAGAATGCATATGGAGGAGGTAAATAGATTGATATAGTTTTGTTATTGTTGGTAAAATCTTAATGGTCAAAGAACATGTGATGTTTATGATAGAGAGTTGGGTGAAGAATGAAGAAGAAGAAAGAAAGAGAGCTGCAGAGGAAGCAACAAGGAAGGAAGAGGAGGAGAGAAAGAGAAATGAAGAAGCAGAGATAAAGAAAAGAAAAGAAGAAAGTGAAGGTCTAAGATTAACATGATCTCAAAAATACCAATAAATTACTGAGCAGATCGATAGCAGTAGAGGCCCAGGCTTGGAAAAAGTTCATCAGCGACCAAGCTGGTCCCTCTTCATAAAGTGCTCTTAAATTTTAATTTAAATTGTAACATATTGTATAAATTATGAGCACATACTACAAGACAAAATTTTGGATCTGAAAGGTTGGGGAAGCCCAAAGGTCATCAAGAGGAAGCCCAAAGGTCATCGAGGGGCAGCCCAAAGGTTTTGCTTTTTTTTTTTTTTGTATAAATAAAGGATAGTTTAGATGTAAAATGGGGCTTTTCCCAGATCATTTGTGAGAGTATATTGTAAGAAGAACTATTCCTTTTACAATAAAGAATTACAAGTTTCTTGCTGGAGAAATCTTGGTGGAATGTTTCAAATGATTTTCTATGGATCAGTTGAATGTGAACTATTTCATTTTCATCTTATGTCCATTAAATGTGAGATCATTCTAACTCATTGAACCTATGTTCATATTATGAATGCACTTTAGTTTATTCTGTGAAATTTCCACTGTGAGTAATGAAAGTTGTCATAAACAATAAGCTATCTTGTTGTTCATATTTCTATTAATGTTCATGTGTTTTGAAATAAGCAACAACTATCTGTAATTTTTCTTAATGCATGCGCAGAAATACATTACTCATTGATAACTGATATTTTTGCTCCCTAGGGATAGGTTAGTTAAATTTAGTTTCTTGCTGTGTGTGATTTAGATGCGAGAGAGTTAAGATGAGAGGTAAGAACCTACTCATCACATTGTGACACTCCTTGTCATCTCTATCAGTTTGCATTTTTAGATAGGCACTTGCACATCATACTTAAACACAAAAAAACTAAAAATATACACAGTGGACCGGGTCGTAATCGGTAAAACCTTTTAATTTGTTAGTTGACCTACGGTAGTCGGACCGTAAACTGCACGGATTCCCCATACCATAAAATAACGGGCTAGTTGGGAACATTTACTGGGGAGAATCCCTCACTGTTGTTACCTGCGATTTTCCAGGCCTCAACACATGGTTAAAACATTTTCTCCAAGGGAAATTTGGGACATGCACATTCTCTAAAATAGAGCTAATTGTAGTGGTAGTAGGAATAAAATATGTTCTTTGAGAGAAATTTGGGACCCTCACGTTCTCTGAAACAAAGTTCATTGTAGTGGCCGAAGGAATAAAAAATATTCTTTGATGGAAATTTGGGACATGCACGTTCTCTGAAACAGAGCTCATTGTAGTGGCCGCAGGAACAAAATCTGTTCTCTGAGAGAAATTTGAGACCCTTTCATTCTTCGAAACAGAGTTCATTGCAGTTGTAACATGAAAAAAAATTGTTCTCTGAGGGAAATTTGGGAGCCTCACATTCTATGAAATAGATTTCATTATGTTGTAGAAATTTCCATTTTGTACATTAAAATTCCCTTCAACTACAATTGGAGACAATGGTTGCCTCTATTGTCCAGTAAAATTGTTGTTTTCCAATGATTGCTTACATCGAGGACACTGCATTTCAAAAAAGGATGGATGATTGCTTTCTATTTGAGGGAAAGTTCTCAACTCATTCTGTGGTATGGATTTCTGATCTTGAAATCATCGACATTGTCCATGAGAAACACATTGAGTATTCTTTTTACCTCTAGCATGAGTGAATTGAAGGACAATGTCAAGTGGTTCCAAAGTTGGAATATTTGAGTAATCTGAACCCTTACATCATCCTCTTTTTTAAGGAATATTTTGTTGAGATGGATCATTTGAAATATCCATTGATGAGTTACTCTGAAAAATAAACAAAAACATTTAATATTGGAATTATATATTAGATTGAATTTCTCTGGTTAAAAAATATGAAATATATCATAAATGTGCCTATAATATATGACATATATCCTATCCTAATTATAGAGTGTGTCTTTAGGTATAAAAAAGTAAGTAAAGTTTCATACTTGTAATTTTAGACATGAAAACATATGATGTGCAATAAAAATTTAAATTTATGTTGACAAAACAACCACTCAGCCTGTTTTCACCTAAAACTCGCCTAAATGGATTTAGGAAAATGCCCACCATTTCTCATTGATATAAAATTTTTGAGAGCATTATTTTCTAGGTTGATGGTTTATTCACTTGACCATTGACTCCTTTTTGAAATAAGGTCTATGGTAAAGGAGGTAGTTTCCTTTAAAAATAGCCATTCAGGTTGTTTTGCACCATGACAAGAAAATGCCCACCATTGGAAAAATTGGTCAAGTATTGAAAAATGGGTTTAAGTAGCCTTGGGAAAATGCCCACCATTTCTCACCTATATGGGATAATTTATTTATGAAACCATAAGATTATAGGTGGATGATTTACGCACTTTATGATTGGTTCCTTTTTGAAAAACAGTCTATGGTCAAGAAAATATTGGCCTACCAAAATATCCATGCAACTTGTTTTGCACCTAAAACTGACCTAAATGGCCTTAGGAAAATGACTTCCATTTCTCACCCTTGAGGGATAAAAAAAATACCAGAGCATAAATTTGTAGGTGTAGGATTTATTCACTTGTACATTAACTCATATTTGAATATAAGTCTCTGATCAAGGATATATTTTCCTTCCAAATCACCCATTCAACATATTTTAAACCCTGACAGAAAAATTGATCAAGTATTAAAAAAGGGATTAGGTAGGCTTGGGAAAATTCCCACCATTTATACCCTGTGAAGGATAATATTTTTATGAAAGCAACAGCTTGTAGGTGAATGATTTATGCACTTGACCATTATATAAATTTTGAAAAAATGTCTATGTTGAATAAAATATTGGCCCACCAAAATAGCCACTCGGCCTATTTTGCACTTAAAACTAGCCTAAATGGCCTTAGGAAAATGCCCTCCATTTCTCACCTATGAGGGCTAAAAAAACTATGAGAGCATCAATTTATAGGTGGATGATTTGGTCACTTGTTCATTGACTCATTTTTTAAAACAAGTCTCTGTGCAAGAAGATATTTTTATTCCAAAATAGCTATTCAGCCTATTTTGCACCCTCAGAGTAAAATGTTTGCCATTGGAAAAAATTGGTTAGGTATTGAAAAAAGGGCTTAAGTAGCCTTAGTAAAATGCACACCATTTCTCACGTGTGAGGGATAATTTTTTTATGAAAGCATCATCTTGTAGGTGGATGATTTGTGCACTTACCCATTGGCTCCATTTAAAAAAAAAATCTATGGTATAGAAAATATTGGCCTACCAAAATAGTCACTCAGCCTATTTTGCACCTAAAACTAGCCTAAATGGCCTTAGACAAATGCCCACAATTTCTCACCTATAGGGGTTAAAAATTTCTGAGAGCATATATTTGTAGGTGGATAATTTATTCACTTGCCTATTGACTCATATTTGAAAACATGTCCTTGATCAAGGAGATATTTTCCTTCCAAATCACCCATTCAACCTGTTTTGAGCCCTTATAGAAAAATGCTTTCCATTGGAAAAATTGGTTAAGTATTGAAAAGAGGATTAAGTAGTCTGAAGAAAATTCCCACTATTTCTCACCTATATGGGATATTTTTTTTTATGAAACCATCATAATATAGGTGGATGATTTATACACTGTACAATTGGATCCTTTTTGAAAAATAGTCTATGGTCAAGAAAATACTGGCATGCCAAAATATCCACTCAACATGTTTTGCACCTAAAACTAGCCTAAATGGCCTTGGAAAATGCCCACAATTTCTCACCTGTGAGGGAATTTGTTTTTTTATGAAAGCATCATCTTGTAGGTGGATGATTTATGTACTTGAAAATTGGATCAATTTTTGCAAAAATCTATGGTCAAGAAAATATTGGCCTACCAAAATATCCACTCCGCTTGTTTTGCACCTAAAACTGGACTAAAATTATGAGAGCATCAGTTTGAAGGTGGATTATTTATTCACTTGTCCATCGACTCATTTTTGAAAACAAGTATTTGGTCAAGGATATATTTTCCTTCCAAAACAACCATTCAACCTGTTTTGCACCCCAATAGAAAAATGTTTTCCATTAGAAAAATTAGTAAATTATTGAAGAAAGGGCTTAAGTAGCCTTGGTAAAATTCCCACCATTTCTCACCTATGAGGGATACATTTTTTATGAAAGAATAATCTTGTAGGTGGATGATTTAGGAACTTGCCCGTTGGATCAATTTAAAAAAAAATCTATGGTCCAAAAATTATTGGATTACCAAAATAGCCACTTCACTTGTTTTGCACCTAAAAATGGCCTAAATGGCCTTAAGAAAATGCCCGCAATTTCTCACCTGTGAGGGATAAAAAAATTTCCGAGAACATAAATTTGTATGTGGATGATTTTTAAACTTTTCCATTGACTCATATTTGAAAACAAGTCTCTGATCAATGATATATTTTCTTTCCAAATCACCCATCCAATATGTTTTGCACCCTGATAGAAAAATGTTCGCCATTGGAAAAATTGATTAAGTATTTAAAAAGGAGCTTAAGTAGCCTTGGGAAAATGCTCACCATTTCTCACCTATATGGGATAAATTTGTTATGAAACCATCATATTATAGGTGTATGATTTACACACTTTATTATTGGATCCTTTTTGAAAAATATTCCATTTTCAAGAAAATTTTGGCTTGCCAAAATAACCACTCAACCAGTTTTGCACCTAAAACTAGCCTAAATGGCCTTAGGAAAATGCCCGCAATTTCTGACCCGTGAGAGCTAAAGAAATTATGAGAGCATAAATTTGTAGGTGGATGATATATTCACTTGTCCATTGACTCATATTTGAAAACAAGTCTCTTATTAAGGATATATTTTCCTTCCAAATCACTCATTCAACATGTTTTGCACCCTACCAGAAAAATGTTCGCCATTGGCCAAATTGGTTAAGTATTGAAAAAAGGGCTTAAGTAGCCTTGGAAAAATTCCCACCATTTCTCACCTATATGGGATAATTTTTTTATGAAAGAATCATATTATAGGGGGATGATTTCTGTACTTGATCATTGGCTCATGTTTGAAAATATGTTTGTGATCAAGAAAATATTAGCCTGCCAAAATAGCCACTCAACCTGTTTTGCACCTAAATCTGGCCTAAATGGCCTGAGGAAAATCCCGTACATTTCTCACCTATGAGGGATGAAAAAATTATGAGAGCATAAGTGTGTTTGTGAATGGTTTATTCACTTGAACATTGACTTATTTTTTTTAAAAGGTATGTGGTCAAGGAGATAGTTTACTGCCAAAACAACCATTCAACCTGTTTTGGATCTTGACAGAAAAATGGCCGCCATCAAAAAAATTGGTTAAGTGCTAAAGAAAGGTTTAAGTAGCTTTGGGATGTTGAAATATTGTAACTTCAAAGAATATTGTAAATGTATTTTATTGATGTAACCCATGGCAGATGTTTTATTCCTCTGTCGGGATGTTACTATTGTGTTTGGCCATCATAGAGTCTTGAGGTAAAGCCTCCATTGTAATTAGGGTCAATAGAACCCTCCTGAATATAATATAATATTGTTTGTGACTTCCTAGGTGAAGTTGGCCAAGTAAGTTTGTTTGGGTAGGCTTGATTAGGGAAAAAGTCAAGTGGAAGAAAGAGTATAAATAGAGGTGTGTTCCTCATTTGAACACACACACATACTCACTTATGTATAATGCATAGGAGAGAGAGACATATATGAAAGGAGGCAGAGCACCTATTTGGATTTTTATCTTTGTACTTTTTTGATACATCTATATATAGGAATTTTTGTTAGGTTTTCTTCCCCTTGAGGGTTTCCCAAGATAAACCTATGTCTATCTTGTGATTTTGTTTCTTTCAGTGATCCTGCATATGTTGTTATTGTGAAATTTAATTGAATACTAATGATATCTAACTAAGAATATGGAACCTTAACATGGTATCAGAGCTAGCCTAAATAGAACAACTCTCACAAGGTGAAACTCTCTCTCTTGTCCCTCTAGTAAGAAATTAGGGTTTTTGTCAATGTTGGAATTTTGAATATTTTTTTGTATAGAAAGTTGTGCCTCCCTAGAGTGAATATATTGAGACACGGATCGAAGTTTTTGAGTGGGTAAATCTCCAGGAAATTCAAATCCTAGTTTGGCCTTGAACCAGAAAATTGTAGAAACTAAAATCTTGCAAGACAATTTGAAGGGTAAGATTTGGAATCTCTAGAAACTAAGTGTACCAATCAACTCGCCTTAGTAAAGTGCATCTCTTGGTAAGGTCAATTTTGTATTTTGAGAAATTTCATTTTTTAGTGACCTCCTAGATAAGATGGCCCCAAGCACTAAGCTTGAGGACAATCTAGAAGGCATAAAAAACTTCCCAGCATGGAAATATAGGATTGTTCTCATTCTTAGAGAGAATGATCTTGATAAATGCATCAAAGAAGAAGTTGCAGAACCAAAATAAGATGAATCAAAGGAGAAGCACAAGAAGAACCTAATTAGGTATATGTGTATCATTGTTGATTCTCTCAAAGATCACTTGATTCCTCAAGTTTCATCGAAAGAGACTCCTAAGGAAATGTATGATGCCCTATCCAGAATGTATGAAGGAAGGAACACCAACAGCAATATGAATATGAGAACTTAATTGAAAAATACCAAGATGAGCAAAGGATAATACATTCGATACTACTTCACAAGGGCTTCCCAGTTCAAGGAGAAACTAGAATCCATTGGAGACTCCCTTGATGAAGATGAACTAGTAATTGCTACTGTCAATCGTCTCACCAGACCTTGGGATTATTTCATCCAAGCTATGTGCATTGGAAAGGAAAGCATGAAGTTTGAAATTGTATGGGAAAATTGCATCCAAGAGGAGGCTAGAGTAGCCAATACAGAAGCTCTACTTAAAAAATATGATCAATCCCTAGCCACCCATACTAAAAGAGCGATAAGTCAATCTAACTTCAATAGGGAAAGCAACAAGGAGTTCCAATCTCCCAAGAAGTTCCAAAGGACAAGATGAAACAATTAAAGGAAAGAATACTATAGATTTCAATGTTTCAATTGTCACAATATAGGACAACTTGCTAGAAACTGTCCATTGAAGAAATAAGAATACAAGAAGAACAACAAAATAAATCATGCACACCTAGCTAAAGATGAAGAAGGACCTCAAACAAAACTAGTAAAAGTAGAATGTGTAGCACAATATGTACTATTCTTTGCACTCTATGGGTCTGTCATTCTTGGAGAAGATACATGGCTTATTGATAGTGGTGCTTCGAAGAACATGACATGATAGAAGAAAACTCTATCAAAATGTGAAGAGAATCACTCTCCTCGAAAATTATCTCTAGGAGATTAGTATCGATATCCTATCAAAGGTATTGGTGAAGAAAGCTATAAGCTTGATTTTGGAACTCCCATGTGAATAAAGTCTTATATGTACCAAGTTTTAAAAATAAATTACTTTGTTTGTGAACATTAGATAAGAAAGAATATAGGGTTTCATTTATAGATGGACAAGTACTTATGTGGCCCAAAGGAAAATCAATTGAATATGAAATTGTCATTTATGAAGAAGGAGGGTTATATAAACTCAAGGGACATTTGGAAACAACCCTTGTTCATGAGATCACTGGCCCAAGTGAACTATGGCATAGGAGGTTTGCTCACATCAACTACAAAGCACCACCCCATGTGAGCAAAGTAGTAACATGCTGACCATATTTGAATATTTATCATGAAGGCACCTGCAAAAGATAGAATATCAAGAATCCATTTCCGAAGAGTGAAACAAATACTAAAGGTACACTGGAATTAATTCATTCTAATGTATGTGGTCCAATTCCCTCCACATATTTGATTGTTTTTGAATATTATGTTACATTTATTGATGACCAATAAAAAAATTACTTGGATATATTTCTTGAAAGCAAAGGATGAGGTATTTAGAAAATTTAAGGAATTCAAAGCCTTGATGGAGAATTAATCAGAAAGAAGAATCAAGACACCCAGAACATAAAATGGTGGAGAATATAATTCAAAATAGTTTGAATCCTTTTGTAAAGAAGATTGAATCAAGAGGGAACTAACCACTCCCTACAATCCTCAGCAAAATGGTGTTGTAGAAATAAATAATAGGACCATTATGGAAGAAGTGAAGACAATTATACATGATCAAGATCTTCCCATGCATCTATGGGCTGATGTAGTAAGAAAAAATGTATATGTACAAAATAAATTATCTCATAGTGCTCTTGGATTCAAGACTCTTAAAGAAATGTTCACGGGAAAGAATCCTGAAGTAAGCCCTCTCAAAATATGTGGTTGTCCAGTATATATTCACATTCCAAAAGAAAAGAGAACCAAGTTGGACCCTTCAAGAAAGAAGGGAATATTTGTTGGATACTGTGATGTCTCCAAAGCCTTTAGAATATATGTTCTAGGATTCCATCACATGGAAATGAGTAGGGATGTTACATTTGATGAAGAAGCAGCTATCAAGAGATACAGAAAATGTCAACATGAATAAGTATATGAAGAATTTGTATCCTCCCCCGAAAATGAAACTTCAGAGGACCATGATATGATAGAACCTCAAGAACCTCCTACTATGAATATATCACGAAATAGAAAACCTTATTGGCTAATAGAAATCATACAAGAAGAAGATAAGTATGGAGCTACAGAAGGCTCCACAAGAGCAAGAAAAACATCAAAGCCATTCTTAAGTTATGTAGCTTTGATGTGTGATCTTGTAGATCAAGAACCTACCAGCTATGAAGAAGCCGTACATAAGAAATAATGGGTAGAAGAAATGGCAGAAGAATACCAATCAATAATGAAGAATGATGTCTTGGATATAGTTCCCAAACCCAAAGGCAAGAGTGTGGTATCTTCCAAGTGGATCTACAAGATAAAACATGCAATTTATGGACTCTATTGAAAAATAGGGAATCGATTATGAAGAGACCTTGCACCAGTAGAAAGGTACACTTCCATAAGAATCATCATGACACTTGCATCCATGATGAAGCAGAGCTTACATCAGCTGAATGTAAAGACAACCTTCCTAAATGGTGTAATTGATGAAGAAGTATACATTGAACAATCACAAGGATTTGAAATCGAAGACAGATGGACTCACGTATGTAATTTGAAGAAGGCTTTGTATGGACTAAAGTAAGCTTGTAGAGCTTGGTATGGAAGGATATTTAGCTTATTGATAATATTGGGCTTTACCAAAAGTAAATCCAACCCTAACCTTTACTTTAAGGTTATGGATGATGAACTTGTCATACTATTACTTTATGTGGATGACTTGTTTCTGATAGGAAATGAGAAACAAATTGTAGAATGCAAGAAGAAGATCGTTAAAGAATTCGAGATGAAATATCCTGGATTGATGCACTATTTTCTAGTCCTGGAAATATGGAAAAGGCCAGAAGGAATATTTCTTAACCAAGGAAAGTATGTTGTGGAAATCTTGAAAATATTTGATATGATGTAGTGTAAATCCATGGCCACTCCAATGGATACCATCCTAAAGTTGTTATCACATGAATAATTAGAATTAGAGGATGTGACTTAGTACAAATAGATTATTAGGTTGTTGATGTATATGAAAAATACCAAATCAGATATATGTTTTGCCGTGAACACCCTGAGTCAGTATCTATTTATACCTATATGTGTTCACATGATAGCTACAAAGCATGTGATGAGGTACCTGAAAGGTACAATAGACTTTGGACTATACTATGATGGAGATCATGACTACAGATTGTATGGTTATACAAATGTAGATTGGGATGGAAGTACCTCATACAAGAAGAGAACCTCAGGTCGATGTCATTGTCTGGAATCCACCATAATATTGTGGTTTAGTAGGAAGCAGTCTAGTGTTGCTCTAAACACAACCGAAGCAAAGTATGTAATGTCCCAAACCCTCTGACCAGGGAAGAGGACGCTACCGTAATACTATCTACCCGCAAAATTATCCCCATGAACATACACATGATAGAAATTGAAATGCATTGAACTAAAACATGCATAGATGCATAATTATTTATTATATAGCGGAAGCAAAATACATTCCATTCAAGCATTTAGCATGTTCATCATTTTCATTAAACAACAAATACAATTGCAGAGATGAAATAGACAAGAATACTTATCTTATGAAGAAGCTCGTCCCGTAACCAGCTATGTCGTTGCAATGTTCCACCCAACCATAGGCCAGTGTGCTCCTTAATCTCTCAACAACACTGCCACCCCCGAGCTGGGCATGATTCCCCAAGGAAAAGGAAACTAGAAGGCTCACACATAGCCAAAGATATGTCAAAACTTAGTCAAGCCAAATCTATGTTTGGGTTTATCAGACTACCAAGGGGATGGAAAGGCTTGTTTGATAAGCTAGTGAGCTCAACCATAGAGCTATGGACACCTGCACAAGATCTGACTTGGCTTTCCCAACACATACACACTCAACACAAGGAATCATCCCCTTCTCTACTGTACATTCTCTTGGATATGCGTTCCCTTTAAGTGCTATTAAGGGCGTGCAATAAGGAATAATCAGCCCTTAAGATCCCTCAGTGAGGTTCCTCATGTAATAGATTTATCAAGCAGTTTACCTCTTCCACTCCTAACTGGATTTAGACCAAATCAAGGAGCATAATAACTCAGACTAAGGAAAGGGTGCACATACAACAAAATACCAATTGCTTGTCTTTAGAAAAACGTTGGGAAATCCAAAAAAAAGATTTACATATGGAGAAAAAAACCAAGGAGAGAAATACAATCTCAACAATCATTTAATGACATCATAGAGCCAAAATCTACCTCTACAAAAACCCAAATCGTATTTCTTATTTTTGAAGGAGACTATGGCAATTCGGAAGCCAAAACGACTGCTATAAACCCCCAAAAAGTGAATCTAGTTTCTTGGCCATCCAACAAGGTAAATACGGTTCCCATACATTGAAGAATCCATGAAAATGTAGGAAAAACGTAAATCTTCCTTACCCACTTACTGAACAATACCAAAACAAATTTTCGGGCATGCAAAATGAGGAAAATGACTCCCAACGTGAAGGATTAACACACAGGAAGCTTCAGCTGCATGAAGGAAGACCACGTGAAGGAGAATGGTGAGGAAAAATGGAAAACGTGGGTGTATGGCCAAATGGGCATGCGTTTTGGGTGTTTACTTTCCCCAAAAGTAAAAAACAATTTTCCCCAGAAATGGGTTTTCCCCAAATTCGAATTTCCTACCCATACTCTTCCCATCCCCATGCAATAACTACTTCAACCAATTTTTGGCAGAATTAAATGATTCAGTGAATGGGACAATAAAGGTAGTTGACTATTTGATGGGTTCTCCCATTGACATTTGGATTTCCCCCATTGGCCTCAAAGGTTAAATATTCCCCCCCATATCCTTAGGAAATCATGCCCCCATCTCATTATTTGTTGCATAGACATAGCTGGTTGTGGGTATTTTTAATTAAAATGCATATTTACATGATGCAAAAATTATAATGTGTCGTCTAACACGAAATACAATCGGCAACAATTTTAATCCCTGAAACATAAAAATTTAAATCGATGGTGGGGATTTTTCCTTTAGCTCCATGCCATGATTAATTACAATACATACATCATATACATTTAATGCAAATGGGGTCAAAACCAGGGTGTTACAAAGTATATAGCAGCTTGTTCTTCTAGTTGTGAATCCATATGGATTCAAAAGATGAATCTAGGTCTATTTTATCTGGAGTTGGATACCACAGTGATTCTATGTGACACCCAGAGTTGTATAAAGATGACGAAGTACCCAGTGTTCCATGATACGCTGAAGCACATAGGAAATTTGGTATTTTTATATATGAGACATGGTATAGAAGGGATCTATAAAGCTTCAGTATGTGAGTACTGACAAGCAAGTTGTTGATGTGTTCACCAAACCTATGTCTCGAGTAAAGTTTGAATACTTTCGTGACAAGCTTGGTGTAGTCTGAAAAGACTTTCCTTGCAAGGAGAAATAGTGATGTTGATGTTGCATACTTTCCTTGTAAGGAGGAACAATGGTGTTGATGTTGAAGACTTTCCTCATAGGGAGGAACTGTAATTTTGACGTTGAATAATTTCCTTGTAAGGAGGAACAATGACGATGATACTGAAGACTTTCCTCGTAGGGAGGAACACTGATGATGATGGCGTTGTCACCGAATAATTTTCCTATGGTTGTGGTAGGAGAATCACTGGGGTAACCATTTCAAACCAAAATTTAGACTAGATTCTATCATATACAGTCAGAGAGGGCTCTCTCTTTGTCACATGAACAGTCACATATACATTTGTATTTAAACAAGCACCTAGAAGACTAGATTTCTGAAGGGAACAAGTTGTTTGGATTTAAAGAGTGTAAGATAGATAAATATTAAATATCATTGGGAAATGGAGTGACAAATTGAACCATTCAAGGTATTAGAGTAAATAATGAGTAGTTATTTTCCCTTTGTAATCTGAGGCAAAGTGGGTGTTATATTCAGTCAAATATCTTCAAGTGGTAGTGGGGGAAAGGAGAAGAATCCCAGTGAAGCAAGAGGCACCTATCTATGGACGAATCTATCATTAGAGGAAATTTGGGGTCTAAAATGGGCCTTATAAGAAAACGTGCCAAAATAAGTTTTTGTGAGTTGGAATTCAAGAACCAATAGAATTTCAATAAAATAAGTCAACCATGATGGTTGAATTGACATATTTGTCATTAAAAAAAACTATTTTTTTTGTTCGTATTTTCGACATATCTCATTGTGTTTTTACTTAAATTTCGATTGGGAGAGCTCGTTGGATGTGGAATTTGATTTCACATCCAACGAGTACCCACACTGCATACTTTTGATGGACCCCGCTAACCCAAAAACAAGAAATACCTGAAAAAACATGATGATGATGTCATCATCACATTTTTTCAGGTATTTCTTGTTTTTGGGGTAGCGGGGTCCATCAATAGTATGCAGTGTGGGTACTAGTTGGATGAAGAATCAAATTCCGCATCCAACGAGCTCTTCGGATCAAAATTTGAGTAAAAACACAGGGAGATATGTCGAAAATACGAACACAAAATGTAGTTTTTTTCTTTCTTCCTCCAAAATTAATCAATATTATTTTATTATTTTAACTATTATTTTATTATTGTCCTTAGGAGGCCCATTTTAGACCCCAAAATTACTCTAATGTGAAAACACCTTTATTAGAAGCAACAGTAAATGTTGATAACTGAAAGGGAGCATCTAACAGAGGAGGAATTCTAAGAAATTTACCATAAACAAATAACAAACGCGTTATTTGATGCAGGGAGCGCTAAATAGAGAATTCATTCCTTTCATACAACTAGAAAACCATTAGCAGAAACTACACAAACATTGAAATGAAGCATACATGGGAATACTGAATGAAAATTGAACGCCATGATGAATCTCAAACACTCATGAAATACTTTTCATTAATACATCCAAGAAAGTTGCATAGCTACAAACCAAGCACAGAGGCTTCAAAATATGAATCTCGAATCCCTTTGTTCCTCTATTGAGATTACATTTATAGAGTACTAAGCTCCCGGGACCAACCTCGAAACATAGGAAAAAATTAGTTCTAATATAGGAATCAAACCTGCACACATAAAATCCTAACAAATTCCGATCTAGAAGATTCACCATGATCATAAACAAATCAATAAAGCATGCTGGAATGTGCTTGGTGGATCGAAAAGGAAAATTTGACACTTGGGACTCAGGTCTTCTTCATGAAAATGACTGTTCAGAGGATCTTCAAGTGGCCTGCAATAGTTTCATTCATCCCTTTGTCTTCCACTAGTGAAATTGTTTTGGACCATTGATCTGTTTGGAAAACACTCAGATGCACCTGCACGTGTATGGACTTGCACACTCTGTAAAATTCTGCTGAGTTATAAAAAATGAAACCAACAACACTTTAAACCAACGTAATTTTTCTCATCCATGGATATTGATCGATTGTTGATATGGGCCACTAAAAGGTGCGAGGTCTCCCAAATTCCACAGATATGAAAATTTTGTTTGTTTGTGCTAGTTCTATTAGTAGAATAATATTCGACCATGGATCTTCATCAGGATCTGATCATAGCCATTGAATCTCGCGCTCTCTATTGAATTCTGCTGATCTAAGGAATGACTTCTTGTGTGCTTGTTCTATTAGCAAAATCCACTCCAACCATTGATCTTCAAATATTCAAATCTCAGCCGTCGAAAGCTGTGGGGTGTACATGATTTCGCAAATCTAGAAAGTTCATTTCTCCTTGCATGTATTCTCAGTGAAATATATGTGCACCATTGATATATCTACCTCAATCCATCTGAAGGTTGATTCTACCTGCAAGTTAACCCCTTTCCACTGATAATAACATACCTTCTGACCCTACATCTTTCCCTAATGAAATCATTATGGAACTTGGATGTAAAATCCACCTCAATCTCCATCAGCAGAGCTTGTTGGGCCTATCAGACTTCATCGATCAGGAAATCTACTTAGCTCGTGGGCATGTTTCCATTTTCTACATAATCGATCTTAGTAAGAAACTTTCCCAGCCGTTGATATGAGATCAAGCTGCGGGATGCGGAAAGTAGAAGTTGATATTTCTACTTTCATGATGCTAAATTCTTATATTTTTTCCTTCCACCTTTTCGTTCCCTTTCGGGCTGTTGATCTAAGATCAAAGGTGCGAAATATTTCTAGACTGTCGATCTTGTAGATCATGGAAAGCAGGATTGTATGTTTTTTACAACCACATTTTGTATTTTCATTTTTCGATTCTGCCTTTCCACTCCTTTCCAAGCCCTTGATCTGAGATTAAAAATGTGAAAGCATTCTGAACCGTTGATCGATGATCAAAGTGGGGACACGTTATGAACTGGCGGAAAGTGGAAAGAGGGATTTCAAATTTTTATGGCTGGAGTTTTTCCTTTTCTGTTTCCTCCTTTTTACTTCCCACTTTTTTCTGGATCGTTGATTGATGCTGGCACCATCCTTAACCATTGAATATCGGACTGGATGTGGATCTCCTCTTATCTTTGGAATTTATTTTGCGATATTCTTTCGAAGTGTCAGATCACTTTGTGGCTCGGATCTCTACCGTCCATTCTCTGCAAGACTTATCCTTGATTATATTTTTCATACCAGGCTCATTTCCAGGTCGCGCCTAAGGATTTTTTACCGTTTTCTTCACTTTCGACCAGGAATGGATCCTTGAGAACCTACTCATCACTTACTCAGGCTATATGACATGGGAAATGTTTTGACCTTGCCCATCATTTTCACTGGCTTATCCTTTTGCATAGGAATTAGTGTGGACACATTTGTAAAAATATTCAAATTTTAGCACAGGTGATAACAATGACTCCAACTCGAGGATTCTATCCTCCCTGTGAGGTAGCAAAGAACCCCGTAGACCAAGTGCCTGATCCATTGGGCTGGTCCAAATCTTTTTCTGAAATCCTCAACATGCTCTGAAAACAAAAGCTGAACTGATACTGAAAACAAACTAAAAATTTCTAAAAGAAATTCTTTCCGTTTCAAGCTTATTCACACCTAACTACCCTACTTACTAAGTATCAATGCCCAATCAAGTGAATTCTGAATTCCAATGAAGCCAACCAAGTAATTGATCTAATGATTAGGCTTCTTCATCATGCTTAATAAAAAATGAAGAACTTAATGGAAAAATGTTATGATGAGAGACGCGATCTTTATTTCAAACACAAAACCAACCATTCCCCCCACAAAGATTTTCCAAATAATCATCCACTGGGTCATAAAAGTCCTGACAACCTTCAAAAATTTATGTCATGTGCTTTTCCTCACAAGGTTGCTCCAACTGTAACTCCTCTAGCACCCGGTCAAATTGCTCTTCAGAATATTCTTGAAGAATGTGTTCATGACAATTTTCAAATAGAACATCAACACTCTACTTTAAAATTTATGAAGTGACATTTTGATTCTCTTTATGTGCTTCAGCGGAAATATCATCCTATCCTTTAAGAAAATTAAGTGAAATGAATTCTTCTTGACATGAAAATTATGAATTTGAAGAACATGAAGAGACATCCCATTTAGGACCCTCATCTTCTTCTAGGTGATCCAATCTTTTATTGTAGTCTGTGTTGGTTCTTTAGGTGCATTATCCAAGTAGCCATCCTCATATTCATCATATATAGGTGGACTGAAATCTTCTTCAAAACCATCAAAGACAGAGTTTGTAACAGGATGATTTTATTCTTCATAAAACAAATTTGAACACTCCTCTTGTACAACACTAGGCTGATTATCTTCTTGCTCATCAAAAGAAGGATGGGAGTGCAATGCATATTCTAGTTACTCACCCTTCTCATCTTCTTCTTTTGGTTTTAACCCCTCAGGGAAAACTATTGTTTCCCTCATAGGCTGGGATTGGTTGCATGACTACTCGCCCTTTTCATTATCTATTTATGAAAATTCTATATCCTCAAAATTATGTATTCGCTTAGAGACTCTTAATCTTTGTTCTAGAAATTAAAATGAGGCATAACACAATGGAAAACAACTACTCTCATCATTCTGATTGCAATCTTCATAAAACATATTTATGTCTTTGAAGAAATTGTTGTTGCAAAAGGGTGATTTCTGATTGGACAGGGGTAGCCTTTTCTTGTAACCAAATTTCAGAAGTTGAATGATATGAGGGACAATCTGATTGACATTCCCAACTTCCTTCTTGTCTACAAAGATATTGAAAAGCATGCTGTAAACTATCATCAGTTTTAGAAAATGAGATATAGTTGGTTGAATCAGGGTCTTGGTTTATGTCCATTTCAGTTAAGGAAGACATTACCAACTACTGGGAATTTTCTTGAATATCATGGGAATTGGTATGAATTTCTTTTTGAGATGAGTATTCATGTAAAATTTCTAAAATGTCAGCATCCATAAACTCATCCTCACAATACATGTTTTTCAACTGTTCAATGAAACCTTTATCATGCATGCAACAATGTTGAACTAGAAGCAAGGAAGGATATTGATATTTAGAATGTTCATGAAATATTGTATGAAAGTATTCAAGGGAATATAAAGTCCCCAATGGAAATCCCTCGTACCATGACCTTGCATATCCTTCTAAAATAACCATGAACATTTTCATTAAAGAATCCTCATGCAATTCAACTCCCAACTTATATATATGCTTATGAAATCTAACCAAATGAAGGGCAACATCATCACCCTTTTGATATTTGAATATTGGAAGATATGCTTGCCAATCTATATTAGGTATTTGATTTGAAAAACCAGGAATGTGAGCATGATTCATAGGAGAATACCTTACATCTATAGAACTCATCTTGATGATGATGAAACTGAATCAACTCCTCACACTTTGCAACCATTTGACAGTGGAGCTACCACAGAACATTATGAAGACTGGATTCTTTGCAGATGGAGTCATCGAGTGAAATATGCACAACCTTCTTGATGTCTGACCATTTTCACCATCAACAATCAAATCTGCAACTATGTAGCTCATACCCACAAAATATTTTAACCTTTGTTCCCTAGTATGGTCGTCAGTATTTCCCAGTGGAGTCACCTTCCAAAAACTTCGAGTGGAGTCGCCAGAGCATATACAACCAATATGTTTCTATGACTGACTGCTCAACCAGGTCATAGAACAACTGCTAAACCATGTTGTAGAACTAGGACAATGTCATTTCCCTGAGGAGATAATAGCAATTAGTCCCTAACAATGGCGCCAAGATGTTATCACCCAATAATTTTCCTATGGTTGTGGTAGGAGAATCACTGGGGTAACCATTTCAAACCAATATTTAGACTGTATTCTATCCTATGCAGTCAGAGACAGCTCTCTCTTTATGATAGGAACATTCACATATACATTTGGATTTAAACAAGCACTCAAAAGAATAGATTTATGAAGGGAACAGTTTGTTTGGATTTAAAAAGTGTAAGACAAACAAATATTAAATACCATTGGGAAATGGAGTCACAACTTGAACCATTCAAGGGTATTACAATAATAATGAGCAGTGATTTTCCCCTTGTAATCTGAGGCAAAGTGGGTGTTATAATTAGTCAAATATCTTCAAGTGGTGGTAGGGGAAATAAGAAGAAGCTCAGTGAAGCAAGAGGCACCTATCTATGGATGAATATCTTGCACACACCTTTAGCAGAAGCAAAAGTAAAGGATGATAACTGAAATGGAACATATAACAAAGGATGAATTCCAAGACATTTACCATAAACAAATAACAAATACGTTATCTGATGTAGGGAGCACTAAATAGAGAACAAATTCCTTGCATACAACTAGAAATGAATTAGCAAAAACTACAAAAATATGGAAATGAAACATACAGGGGAACATAGACTGAACATTTAAAACCATGATGAATTTCAAACAATCATGAAATACTTTGCATTAATAATTCCAAGAAAGTTGCAGAGCTACAAACCAAGCATAGAGGCTTCAAAATATGAATGTCAAACCCCTTTGTTCCTCTATTGAGGTTAAATTTATAGAGTACTAAACTCCCAAGACCAACCTCAAGAAAGAGCTGAAAATCAGTTCTTATATAGGAATCAAACCTGCACACATAAAACCCTAACAAATTCTGATCTGGAAGATTCACCATGATCACAAACAAATCCAGAAAGCACGCTAGAATGCGCATGGTGGATCAAAAAGGAAAATTTGACACTTGGGACTCAGGCCTGCTTGATGAAAACGAATATTTAGAGGATCTTCGAGCATCCTGCAATAGTTTCATTCATCCCTGCATCTTCAACCAACTAAATTGTTTTGGACCATTGACCTGTTTGGAAAACACTTGGATGCACCTACACGTGTATTGACTTGCACACCTTGTAAAATTTCGTTGAGTTCTAGAAATTTAAACCAACAACACTTTGAACCATTGGAAGTTCTCTCATCTGTGGATCTTGATCTGTCGTTGATCTAGGCCATTGAAATATGTGGGATCTACCAAATTCCACACATCTGAAAAGTTTGTTTGTTCGTGCTAGTTCTATTAGCAGAATAATATTCGACCGTAGATATTCATCAGGCCCTGAATGTAGCCATTGAATCTTATGCCCTATACCGAATTCTACTAATCTAAGGAATGATTTCTCGCGTACATGTTCTATCAGTGAAATCCACTCTTGTCGTTGATCTTCAACATCATCAAATCTCAGCCATAGAAACCCGTGGGGTGTACAATATTTTGCAAATCCAGAAAGTTCATTTGTCCTTGCATGTATTCTCAATGAAATCTCTATGCACCATTGATATATCTACCTCAATCCATCCGATGATTGATTCCACCTGCAAGTTAACCCCTTTCCACCGATAATAAGATATCTTCTGACCCTGCATCTTCCCCTAGTGAAATCGTTTTGAACCGTGGATCTAAAATCCACCTTGATCTCCACCAAAAAAGCTTGCTGGGCCTACCAAACTTCGTCGATCGTGAAATATACTTACCCCGTGTGCATATTTCCCTTTTCTATGCCATCGATCTTAGACAAAAACTTTACTAGCCATTGATCTAAGATCAAGCTGTGGGATGTGGAAAGCTGAAGTCGAGATTTCTGCTTTCATGATGATAAATTCTTATATTTCTGCCTTCCACCTTTCTGCTTCCTTCTAGGTCATTGATATAATATAAAAGGTTTAAAATCTTTCTGGACTGTTAATGCTGTAGATCGTAGAAAGAGGGATGATAAATTTTTTATGACCAAATTATGTATTTCCGCTTTTCGATTCCTCCTTTCCGCTCCTTTCCGAGCCGTTGATATGACATTAAAAATGTGGAAGCATTCTGAACTGTTGATATGTGATCAAAATGGGGACACATTATGGGCCGGTGGAAAGTGGAAAGCAGGCTTTCAACTTTTGATGACCGTATTTTTTCCTTTTTTTGCTTCTGCCTTTTTAGTTCCTGCTTGTTCCTAGACAGTTGATTTATCACGGCGCCATCCTTGACTATCAGAACTCATACCAAATGTGGATCTTCTCTTGTCTTTGACATTTCTTATGTGGGATCCTTCCAGAGCATTAGATCACATTGCGGCTCGGATCTGCACCATCCATTCTTGCGAAGCCTTATCCTTGATTATATTTTTCATACCAGGCTTATTTCCAAGGTCGTGCCTAACTTATTTTTACTGTTTTCTTCACTTTCGACCAGGAATGGGTCCTTCAAAACCTGCTTAGCACTTATTTTATATGAAATGGGAAATTTGTTTACCTTACCCATCATTTTCACTAGTTTATCCTTTTGCAGAGGAATTAGTGTGGGAGCATTTGTAAAAATATTCAAATTTTAGCACATGTGCTAATAAATGGTACATAATTTCCTTGCAAGGAGGAACGATGATGATATGGACCCTCCTAGGAAAGGGGGATTAGGTTGATAATATGGAACCTCCTTGAAAAGGGGGAGCAATTTGATGATATGGAACCTCCTTGAAAAGGGGGAGAAGGTTGATTATATGGACCCTCCTCGAAATGGGGGAATAGCTCGATGATGTTGCAGTGGGATTGTATCATCGTCGGACATTGGTCCTAACTTGTATCTGTAGACTTTTTTTATTTGAGAAGGTTGTAGGAATACATCATCCTTGGACTTATGTCCTAAATTGATAGGGACTAATCATCTCATAATTGTATATGTATACTTTTTTCTCTGATAAGGTTGTAGGATTTCATCGTCATTAGACTTATGTCTTAAATTGATAGGGACCGATCATCCCGTAATTGTATCCATAGAGTTTTGTCTTCGAGAAGGTTGTAGGATTACATCATCCTTGGACTTATGTCCTAAATTGATAGGGACCAATCATCATGTAATTGTATCCGTATACTTTTGTCTCTGAGAAGGTTGTAGGATTGCAACGTCCTTGGACTTATGTCCTAAATTGATAGGGACCGATCATCCTATAATTGAATCCACATACTTTTGTCTTTGAGAAGGTTGTAGGATTGCATCGTCCTTGGACTTATGTCCTAAAGTGATAGGGATTGATCATATTGTAATTAGATAATGTGTGATGCAATTTATGTTGCTGCAAAGGATCAAATGATTGAGTGCTGCAAAGGATCGAACGATCGAGTTCTACAAAGGATCAAGTGATCAATTTCTGTAGAAGATGAAGATAAGAGATGAAGAATGATCAAGTGTTGTTGCAAAATATCAAGTGATCGAGTGCCACAGAATATTAAAATCAAATATGAATACTGATCAAGTGTTGCTGCAAAGGATCAAGCGATTGAGTGCCATAGAATATGAATATCAAATATGAAGGATCAGAACTATAGAAGATGATGTTCCAGTACTAAAGATGTTGAAGATGTCCAGTAACTGATCTAGTTGTTGATGATTGTTGAAAACTTCCAATGACGTATAGATGTATCACATTGATGTTGTTGTAGATGTTCTCTCTCTCCTTGCTCCTACAGTTGATGATGTTGTTGTTAGTAGAATACTCTTCTCATTAATGGGGGGTGTTGAAATATTGCAACTTCAAAGAATATTCTAAAGGTATTGTTACGAAGAGAAACTTTCTATGGCTTGGGGGTACCACAACATATAGTATGACACCAGAAATCAATCTTTCCCAATATACAAGAGCACCAATCAAATATAACACTAAGGGATATAGAATCATACCTTATTTCAAACAGTTGAAGTAGATCCCCGCTGAGCTTTTCCAATGCAATTGCAATTATAATTATATCTCAACAACAACAAACAACACAAGCATCATATATATAAATGTGTTAGAGATACTCTAGCATATATAATCAATAATCAATTAAATACATCCATGGATTCAATATTCATATTCAAAATGCACATGAATTGGACGAAAAAAATATTTCTATTAATAAATCAGAGATACAATAGTGAAAAACTATGTTGGCACTTATACAAACTGGAGAAATAGATTCCTCCACCTAGACCTCCACCACTTCAAAAGGAAAGCTTGGGAAGAGCACTATGTGTTCCAAGGGACAAAAGGATGTAGACTCAAGTATAAAAAAAACCGAGGCAACAATGGACTATAGTTTGCTTACTCTTCAATTTCTCCTCCTTTCAATGTATCCAAGGGGTTCCTTACATAGCACTCCAAAGAAGTAATGGAGGGTCGAATAAGAGTATTCCAAAGGAATTTGGAAGGCCAAGAGTCAAGTTATTCAGATTCATATGAGGAAAACTCCAAAAGTATTTGTCATTTTACACACATCCCGATGTACACGGGTTTGAGGTCAAAAGCTAAGTATACATGCAAGTATTTTTTTTTAAAGTCACATATAGATATAAATAGGGAATTTTTTATGATGATATTGGAACATCAAAGTACAATATAAGTCCATGGGGTCCAAAGAGTCTATAAAGGGATAGGGAAGGCCATGAATGTGTGATCAACCATGTGTGGTAAAATAAGCTATAATAGATTCCCCTAATGTGTGAGGTTAGAGGGGTAACATGATGGTGGAAATACATTATAAAATCCATCCCAAAAGTGGATTAATGAAGACCTAGGTGGAAGAACTAGCCACTAATCAGTAAAATACAATAATGAATCTATGCATGTGACTACAAATACATATAGCAGTCTTGGATACATAAGAGTACAATGGCCATGAATAGGCATGATATACAAAGTGTCATGTGTGGTCATTTCCACATACAATATACAATGGATCAAGATATCCATAATGGATGAAGATATATGATATACACTGGAAACACTAGAATCAAGATCACGGAACTAAAATCTCATGAATACTTACACAATCAAGGAGGTAGCATATATGGAATGCCACCAAGCTGGAAGGTCTTCTACACAAACCTCTATGAGTACATGTCCTACTATGTGAATAGATGTGTCGAGGTCAAACATAGTAGTCCATTATTTGATTACCATTCATTGATCTATACCGTAAACAGACGAGATATAACCCACCGATAATGAAAATGGGAATCAAGGTACATAGTGCAATATAGCAAGTGTGAATAGATGTGTTGAGGTAAAACACTTGAAAGAATCCATCAAACAGGGGACATTGATGTATTCCCAAAATTTTCGATGGTGAGAGAACCTACCACTAATGACTGTAAGTATCAAGGAACTCAAATGACTCTAGACTCCTATTCCAGAATAAATGATCTAAAGTCGATGGAATGGAATCCGCTCGAAGGAGGGAATTAAGGTATACCCCATCAATCAACACCAGGTACTCAGCAACGCTGTATAATGTGGATGAAATCAATGAACAAGATGTGCACGAATGAATAACTGTACCAGGAATGGATGACATGGAAAGTAAATATAACTGAGGAATGGCCGACTGAGGCTTCAACTTCCTTCAAACAAGAGCATAAGGAAAGTGGTGACTAAAGGTAGGAAGCACGGACTTGATATGGAAACTGGGACATCTCTGTGACAGAGGAGGCATCGACAAAGGCTCCATGGGGACTAGAAGCGTAACTAGTCAGTGAAGATAAACTCAAAGTAATGAATACAAATCATAAAGTCAAATTAATAACCCAACTGACTGATGTGATATATAGTGCTCTGTTCGAAGGAGACAAGACTCAACTGCTTCCAAAGATAACATCTTTTCCCCTCTGAATTAGTATGTTTTTTTATTTTTATTTTTACTTTTTTCAGATATTTTGAAAAGCTTGAAAAAGAATAAAAGTTCTTTATAGTACATAGCTAGGAGGAGACAAGTGTCAGGGACAAAAAAACTAGTTCCAGGAAGTGGAACATACCTATGCTCAATGCAAGGAAACATGTGCAGGATAACAACACTTGGGGGAAGGTCTCCTCACGGTAAATGGGTGATCAAGCTGCAAAGGATATTTAAAAACCTTCTATTTGGCTAGACATGAGATAAGCTCGAACTATATGGATTATAAATCTGAAGCAGGGAGCCGACATAAAGCTCAATAAGGCAAGCAAAACTTATGAAATGAAATTACAACTTGATATATACAAGGGAGTCCCTAAGGGGAAAATCCAACATAAATTTCAAGAGGAGTATGAAGCTCTTTCTCAAGGACATGACAGGACTAAAAAGGGACTCCCACAACCTAAAGGAGGCATCTCAGCATGGGTATCAAATGTAAAAAAGGATCTAACTAGAGAACCCATGTATAGGAAGTCTCTACCATTCGCATAATACCACTTCTACTAGCAACACGAAGGTTCCGTGATATCGTGGAATGGGTTTGTACCTAATGTTAAGATGAAATGGTCATAAGGAAATGCATAAATGCAAGCGTATGTGAAATCCCAACCTATATGCCAGTTTGGAAATATACCTGTGATAGATACAAATGTGTCAACGTATCGAAGAGAGTGTACAAAAAATGGACCCTACATGATAACAATATTTGTCCAAAACAACTTAAAACACTCAGTAAAGAGTCCAAACTATAGGCTATAGGGGGGATTGTTTATGGAAACTACATCCGAAGGAAACAACGTTGTGGATGATGGGACATAAGAAGGAATGTAGGGTCTAGTCCCAACATTCATGTATCCACTACCACCCCCATGAGGGTGAACAATAGTGTTAAGACCGAATGAAGGGAGTGAAAATCCTCCAAAAATGGAGTAGAGGATGGAATATGACCACTCCTAGATCTATGATCAAGTTAAGGGGTTGTGGTGCCCCCTATCCCAACACCAGGGCCTGCACTAGGACATGGAGCGGGTGATAGGATACTAGTAGTGATATCAGGCATGCCAAACATAAAAGGACCTGAACTCAAGAAAACATATGTATGCTCAAGTAACCACGATCCCAAAAGGAAACTAGTGCATAAAGAGCATACTCCTAAGAAAATCTATAGCCAAAATACAAGCAATCCAAGGGGAGGATAAGTAAGCTCCCAAATGTAGAAGGTATGTATCTCCTAGGAGAGGTTTAAGACTCCCATACACTACAAGTAGAGGTATGTAACCAATTATAGTGGCCCTCAGCTTCAACATGTAAGGAGACTGTGCTGTCTGACCCCTACCTGGCCAGGACACTCACAGAATAACCTTTGCAAGTACCCCCTGCGATACCTAGGTAAGGAAAATAAGGTCACCCCAATATAACCTATGCTCAAGCGGATATTCGCAAGTGAGATCGACTATATGGGCAGGGTAGAAAATACCGAAGCTCAAAAGAACCAACCGATAACTAAAAATTCCTTAGATATGAATACGATCCTCAAAATATTTATAGCGCTCATAGAAAGTAGACAAGGGCTATCCCAACCATAATCATTTACGATGCCTTGTGCTTAACTCCTGTATAAGAGGAGCCTCATGAGAAACACTAATTATACCAAGTATTTCACTCTCTCACCTGGACAGACACCTACTTGTTTTGTTTAGTAGTCTTGGAGAATTAACTCACAATGAACTATTCCAAGACTCTAAATCCTAATCTTGTTGATGAATCATATAAAATAAAAATGTGTAATTCATTTTAATTAAGCGTTGATTTTAATGGTTGTGATTACTCAAAGGGAAATGACTGTGCAACTAATGGTATTATGACTTAGCAGTGAAATAAATGTGCACACCTAACAAACAATGTCAAATGCAATTTTTTCATTAAATGAGAAAACGGTGTATGCCACTACTTGAGATGCATAAATATTCATTCCCTTCTGAATGCCAATGCAATCCTTCCTATATGAAAGCCTAAAAACAACTCTCATCCAAGAAATCCAATGCAAGTACCTTCAATTTTACTTGAGATGCAAGTAAAATTGAAACTATATAATTGTTTTGAAAATGCAATAAAAGTCATTAAAATTCTTAGTCTCTATAGCAAGCATCAAACACAAGCCAAGAAAGACACTGAGACAAAAATACTAATGCACTAATGGAAAAACAAAAAAGGAGATAAATGACTAGAACTACTTTCAAAGAAAAATCAATGAAAAAATGATCTCTGGTCACAAAAGAAGCAGCCAATAGACAACATAAGTACCCAAGAAGACCCAGCCACACTCCTAACCCACCCAACAACTTCTCGCAACATGAAGATCAACCAAAAGGGAGTATGTACATGATTGTTCAAAGAACAATAGTGTATGTACATGACTTTTAGCCAAAAACATGCATGTATACGTGACTTTTGGCAAAAAACCTATATATATACGTGACTTTTGGCCAAAAACCTGCGTATGTACGTGACTTTTAGCAAAAAACCTGCATGTACAGAGAAGAAAGTGGTAAAAAGAAGGCCAAGGGGAAAACCACTCTAGGGGAGTGTCAATGTATGAATATACTACTAAATGCGACACAGAAACAGGGAGAAATAGAGAGCAAGTCAAGCACATTGTATGCCCAATCCCCAAATAAAAAACAAGTAGGAACCTCCTCAGTGGAGTTGCCAATTCTTTTACAGAGAGAAAATTCCTATGGCTTGGGGGTACCACAATAGACATGACACCAGAAATCAATCTTTCCCAATATACAAGAGTAGTAATCAAATCTAACACTAAGGGATATAGAATCGTGCCTTATTTCGGACAGTTGAAGTAGATCCCCGTTGACATTTTCCAATGCAATTGCAATTATAATTTTCTCTCAACAACAACAAACAAAGCAAGCATGATATACATAAATGTGTTAGAGCTACTCTAGCATATATAATCAATCATGTATAAGAAATTAAATACACCCATGGATTCAATATTCATATTCAAAATGCACATGAATTGGATGGAAAATATATTTATATTAATAAATGAGAGATACAATAGTGAGAAACTATATCGACACTTCTATGAACCGGAGAAACCGAGTCCTCCACCTGGGCCTCCACCACTTCAATCCTCCATATCTTGATAGCAAGCTCACAAAGAAAATGCAAGATTTGGAAGAACACTATGTGCTCCAAGGGACAAAAGGATGCAGACTCAAGTATAAGAAAAACTAAGGCAACAATGGACTATAGTTTCTATTGGAGCAGAGTCCCACAGCTATAGGAAAAGCTGCCATTTTGGTGGATAGACAGTTTGGCGAAGACGAAGAGATAAGGTGAAGCTACGACGCCGTAGCATGTTTCTAGCTGCAAAGCAGAGCCGGAAACCGTGACTTTTGGAACAGAGAAGTCAAGGAAGACGACAGTACCTGAGTGACTGAGAAGAGAGAGCTCAACCACTGCATTGAAGGCAGCGGTGAAGACAGGAGGGCTCAGCTACCCTCATAAAGGAAAAGGAGCGACGAGGCTGAGGTATTGAAGATGAAGGACAGAAGAAGGGAAGCGGTGCATAGTACCCATGGTCAGCACCGGGAAGCATGGAAGACTGTAGAGAGTAGTGGTGTGACGGAAAGTGGCTACCCCAAGTATAGATACGCTGACTGTCACTAGTTAGGGTTTTGGGTTACTATTGGGACAGGCCCACAGTGTTGTAATGGCGAGACCTTCGGGCCGCATATAAAGGGATTTATTTTGTATTGTAAAAGGTTGGCATTTTGGGCATTTTAGGACATCCAGCTAGTCATATTATCAGTAGTCTGTTAGCTTACTGTTATTTTGTATTGTAACAATCCACAAGGATTGACATAGAGAGAGAGAGTGAGAGTATATTGTAAGAAGGAAATATAGAGAAGAGATCTAGGAGAGAAGGGCTCCAGGCTGAGTGCGGAGTTACCCAGAAGATCTCTAGCTGCATATGCGATGTAGCAGAACTATGTACCTCTCTCAAGTTATAATATAGAAACATAGTTTTGTGGACATAACTTCCACCCTGGAAGTGAACCACGTAAAATCAGAGTGTTATGTGTTTGATTCATGTGATTGTATTTACTTGTTATATCTATCATTCATTACATGAACTTTGCTTACAGTAAATGTATTTGTATGTTATTCAGTTCACAGCATATTACAAGGATAAATGTAAGTTGAAGTCTTTAAGTATTCAATATAAGATTTTGTCTAAGTTTCACTCCAGACAGTTAAGAGTCGCAGTATAAATCAGCCTCGTGTGTTGAGTCCTGTAAGTTGAACATAAGTAATGCTAGGTACGCTGAGTCGTAGCGGTAGGATATCACAGGGAGGCGATATCGCACCATCAGAGGAGCTGTGGTGCACTGCGGTTAAGGATCAAGCAGAGGAAAGAGTTACGTGTTGCCTAGGACGCGGTGACACGATAAGGATTAGAGTCATCATGAGAAATAGGAAACTGTGCATCGCAGAGAGGAAAGAGTGGTCTCGCGAGCTAAGAAGAGCTGTGAGACGCACACAGGACGCGATACAGAACCTGGTCGAGACACTTGAGTCTTTGGCCAACCCATAAGGATCACTTCAGGTGAGACTTCAGGCCGCTCTGTGATCTGTCGCTGAAAGGGCCAGTGAGCTAGGGGTGTTGTTGGTTCATTATAGTAAACCCGAGTCTGCCCAGACGACCAACAAATGGTTCCGTTGCCGGTTTTGAACAAACGGAGCACTGATGTTCTGGTGGCGTCCTACTAGAGACGAACTCAATGAGTGGGTTGTGTCTACGGAGAAAGAGTTTTCCGAATGAGAAAACAAGAGTCCTAGACTGAGTACAAAGGACTGGTTATAAAAACATATCGTTATAGACCTGCACGTGATATTTTTTGCGACCTTTGGAAATGATCTTTACAAATGGCTATCAAAGTTGATTGATACGAGCATATTCAAGAAGAAAAGAAATATTTTCTAGACACCGGAGCTGATTCAGACCATGACGAACCTTGATAATCCCATTATGAGGAAAGTAGACTTCTAGCTTGCGAGTGTGCTAGAAGGCTTCGTCACAGAGTTTGCAGTTGAACAGAGAAAAATATTCGGCAAGGATGAGCAGTACTTCTTCAAAGGATATCGCGGTAAGTACCTAAAATCTTTAAACTTGTCCATTAAGATGTTATTACATGAAAAAGGAACAATGGATCTAGTTTCATATGAATAAGTAAAGATATTAATGTCACAAGAGTTTGAAAGTGATTTTGATGACATTGGACATACACGTAGTGGAAAGAAATATAAAGTAGATTTTAGCTCTCCCATATTTGAAGATAGTTCAGATAATACTAGACAACAAAGTCACAGTACCACAGAAAGAACAGAATTGGGTATCCCTTACCACCCTTATACCCCACAGAAACAGATCGGGACTCAGAACAATCCCGTAGGAACTCCATCTAGTAGCTCGCAGAAAGTACATACTACCGCTACATCACCTCCACCTACACCGCCGAGTGGTAGTAACACAGCAAATCAACATCCACCACGTAGAAATAGAATGGGGGATGATATGAAGCTACCTATCTTTAAGGGTACAGGGGCAGAAGACCCAGAGCAGCATTGGTTTCTATGTGAAGCCATGTGGACCATTAAAGCAATCAATTATGATAATAGTAAACTTGTATAGTTGGTCACCACACTGAGAGAACGAGCCTTATCATGGTATATGAAGTATACCTCAGCGGTACCGAGAACACTTGTCCAGGTCAGGACCGCCATGATTAAAGAGTTTAAGAAACCTAAGTCTGAGTCACAGTGCATTACAGAGCTCAAAGACATCAAACATTTACCTACAGAGTCAGTGTGGGACTTCGATCAGAAATTTAAAGCCCTTATAGACCAAGTCAACTTTGAGTTTGCACCAGAGCAACATAAGGAATGGTTTATTGCAGCACTGCTCCCTCACATCAGACTACCATTAATGCAGCAGAAACTCTAGATGCAGGATGACGCGTTGGAGATGGCGATGAAACTATAGGCTTCACCTCTAGCTGAAACCAGCACAGGTATGATAAACCTGCAAAACCAGTTGGCTAATCTCACGATACAGATGCATGAACTTAAGAAAGGGAAAGAGGTTGCGCAAGACATATGGTGCGTAAAGTGTAAATCACAAGGCCATACTAAAGATAATTATCCAGTCTTTGTAGAATATATAGCAACCGGGGCTCCTAACCCCTTACCACAGACCCATGGGCCGTGGTGTGAAATATGCAAAACAAGAGGAAATCTACCTCACCAGTTCCCTCTACTTCAGAAGTACATGCAGACACCTAAGAAATTATACTGCGTCTTCTGCAAGTCCGTAGGCCATGATGAACACGATTGCCGAGACTATGATCTCATGGTCGGGAGCAAGTAATACTTGTACAGAGTCCAATCAGAAACACAGGGTCCAGCAGCAGGACCACAGTATGATCAGGCTCATGTTGGCCGTGGAGGAGGATTCAGGGGAAGAGGAGGATTCAGAGGCTTTGGCCGTGGTCGCGGACCAGTCACTTGTTACAACTGTGGAGTTGTAGGACATTATGCTAGGGACTATCAGAGCCCTACCACCACATGTAACTATTGCAAATCTTACGATCGCGCTATAGAAGACTGTCCTACCTTGATAGCTAAGATCAGAGAACCTAAGCTAGCAGTACACTAGAACATCCAGGTTATTACTGTTGAGCAGGAGGAACCAAAACCAAGAGTCAACATTGTGACTCGCAGTGGTGCTTCCACCAATGGGACATCACAGGTTACTGAAAAGACCACAGGTCAGGAGTGGGTGCGTAAGGCTCCTAACAAAGCAACACCACTTGACCTACAGAAGAATAAACAGACATTTCAGGAAGCTAAGACTTTCTTTGATGACCCTATGCAATTAGGATCACAGGTACCGCCGTCTAGGGGCGTACCAAAGCAAGAACCTTGTGGCATTAGCCCTGACCAGACATTGCAGGCTACCACATCGGGCGCATGCGACGAGGACGAGTTGATAGGAAGTGTACAATCCTTCCTACGAAGCTGTTTAAAACTCGTAAGAAATGAGAAAGCTATTGGAGAACTCCAGTGCATCATAGATCAGTGTCAGCCATCTTCTTCCGTGAGCAGTGCACAGCGTGTTGTTCATAATATTATGGGACATACAAGAACAGGAAGAGAGATGCGACTCACAGCACAGGTTGGAGAATTTGAAATGGACGAGGTGATCCTAGATCTAGGATCAGAGGTAAATGTTCTGACTAAGCAAACATGGGAACAGATGGGTAGCCCTAAGTTAGTCATATCACCTATCCATCTCAGATTAGCTAATCAATAGCGGGTATCACCCCTGGGTCGATTATCGTAGGTGCCAGTTGACATTGACGGATTTCACAGCTCTGCGGACTTTGAAGTTATAGAAATCATTGGAGATAGTAGACCATATCCAGCACTACTAGGCATTGATTGGGAAATCGGTAACATGACCGTTATCAACTTAAAGAGAAGAGAATTGACCTTTGAGGACACGCAGATCTGAGTCATCGCACCGTTAGATCCTCTTCAGGGTCCTAGATACATTGAACCTATCTGAGCAGAGGAAGAGGCACATAACATGGACAGTCTCTATCAGATGACTACGAACCAGAGCGACTACATCAATCCAACCATGGAAGGGAACATTAGTTGGCGATGCGACAGCTCATGGGCATCGGATTCGGATGTTGGTTTAGAGAAATAACAGAACAAAATTTACGAAGTCTCATCGCGCAGATGTGCGTACATGACTAAGTCACTACAATGGATTGGTGCAGAGATCAATGAGATTCCATCATTTCATGGTCTAACAGATATCTAGGACTTTCTCATGCAGTATGAACAACAAATTCCTCATGATCAGAGGATCGCAACTATGGACCTTGCAGTACGAGCCACACCTACAAGATGGTGGTATACACATAAAGAGAATATCGCATCATGGGATGATCTTAAGAGATTGATGGCGATAAGATTCTCTACTGACAGAGAATATGTCTAGCAGAGATACACAGGAGAAAGTGACCCCAGGTCACATATTCAGACATGTGAATAGAATTGGTCGGACATTCCCGAGGATGAATGGGTTCACCAATTCATTCACACTTTGGACACAGTTCCACGGAACTGGTACACAGAGATTGAATTGCGCAAGGGAACGACTACATGGCCACTTCTAATAGACAACTTTCTACTCACTTTCACTTTTGAATATGAGTATCCAAATGTTGATCAGGCCCTAGATGTAATAAAGGTTAAGATATTTGAGGATTGCACCCTATCAGTACATACTCAACTTGAGTGGGCCATCCTGTTAGAAGATGTGCTCGAGTGCTATAATTTTGCATCAGAACCAGAGGAGGAGGATGAGGATCCTCGCAACATCAAAATTCCGGAGTCAGAAGGGACTCGCGATGTTGATGGACCGAATCTATAGATTCCAGCAATCACAGAGCCAATCAATATTAAAAAGATCAATATTGGCACAAACATAGAACCAAAGTTTGCCTCTATTGGAGAATATTGGACCGATGAAACAGTTGGACAGATTGCAGACTTGTTACATGACTATCAGGACCTATTTCCCACCAAGTTCACAGAGATGAAGGGAATAGTCGGAGACCTGGGAGTAATGAGGATACCATTGAAAGAGGATGCTATACCAGTCAAGCAGCGTCCATATAGATTAAATCCATGCTATAAAGAAAAAGTTAAGAATGAGATCGATAATATGCTAGTAGCAAGCATCATTGAGCCCGTAGAAGAGAGCGAATGGGTTAGTCCCATGGTCGTGCAAGAGAAGAAAACCAAAGAAGACATCAGGATCTGTGTCGACTTGCGTAAAATCAACGACACATCGCTTCGTGATCCATTCCCGACACCTTTCACTGATGAAGTACTAGACAATGTGGGAGGACAGGAGGTCTACTCCTTCACTGATGGATTTTCAGGCTATCACTAGATCAGAATCCACTCAGAAGATCGACATAAGACCACGTTTGCAATAGAATGGGGCTCATTCTAGTATACGGTAATGCCCTTTGGTCTTAAGAATGCACCAGCTATCTTTTCTAGAGTAGTAGTTGCTATATTTAAAGAATACATCCATAAATTCCTAGAATTTTATTTTGACGATTGGACTGTATTTGGGTTAATTGACAAGCACATAGGAGATTTAAGACTGATGTTAGAGAAATGTAGGCAGTACCATATTTCTATGAACTTGAAAAAATGTATATTCTGTGCGCCATTTGGTATTTTGTTGGGTCACATTGTTTGCAGGCAAGGATTGATGGTAGATCCCGCAAAGATTGCCATCATTGTAAATCTTCAGCACCCAACTCAGTCAAACAATTGAGGAAAGTACTTGGTCATACCGGGTACTACAGAAAATTCATCAAGGGATATGCAAATATTATAGCACTGATGGAAAAAATGTTAAAGAAAGATGTAAAATCCCTATGGAATGAGGAATGCCAACAGAGTCTAAACACACTTAAAGAGAAGATGGTTACAACACCCATATTAGTATTCCTAGACTGGACTAAGCCGTTTCATGTACATGTGGATGCATCTGGCATCACACTAGGGGTTGTTTTAACGCAACCAGGAGAAGGAGGTATCGATCATCCTATTGCATACTCCAACAGAAAGCTATCAACAACAGAAAAGAACTACACCACGACAGAAAGAGAAGGCTTAGCTATGGTGTACACGCTACAGAAGTTTAGGCACTACTTGTTGGGTGCCTCGTTCAATATGTTTACTGACCATTCCGCATTGAAGTATCTGGTCAATAAGCCAGTGTTAGGGGGAAGAATCTGTAGATGGTTACTCCTATTTTAGGAGTATGATTTTGAAATCATTGTCAAACCAGGAAGATTGAACGCCGGACCTGACCATCTGTCGCGAATAGACTCAGGAGAAGAGCCAAGTAATCTAGAGGACAATTTTCCAGATGTGCAATTGTTCTCTATCCAGATCGCAGATGAGTACTATGCTGATATCATTCACTTTCTCACTACAGGAAGGGCACCTGAGGAGTTTACCAAGCATCAAAAGAGGCAGTTGGTTGTTAAAGCAGCAGACTTCACCCTGATCGCAAGACAATTATATAAGTTAGGTCCAGATGAAGTCCTGCGCAGATGTGTGATGCCACATGAAAAAGAGGCTATTATCAGAGAAGCACATTCAGGTACCACAGGAGGTCATTTCGTAGGAAATCCGACTGCGCAGAAAATCCTGACCGCAGGATTATGGTGGCCTACATTACACAAAGACACTAAGGACTTTTGCAGATGTTGCGATATCTGCCAGAGGGTAGGAAAACCTTCATGATGAGATGAAATGCCGCTGTGACCGCAGGTTACGTTGTGCGCATTTGACAAGTGGGCTATAGACTTTGTGGGTCCTATCAACCCACCGGGAAAACAAACTGGTGCGAGATATATCATCACTGGAACAGAGTACCTCGCCAGGTGGGCAGAGGCCAAAGTAGTAAGAAATTGTGATGCTGCTACAACCGCACAGTTCATTTTTGAAAACATCATCACTAGATTTGGATGCCCAGTAATTTTGATGAGCGATCGAGGCACACACTTCTTGAATCGCACCATTGAGGCCTTGACGAAAGAATTCTAGACACAGCACCATAAGAGCACTCCCTACCACCCACAAGATAATGGTATGGTGGAGGCATTTAACAAGATTTTAGAAAATGCTCTTACTAAGATATGCAACATCCAAAGGAATGATTGGGACCTCAAAGTTAACGCTGTATTATGGGCATATAGGACTACATGCAAGAAACTTACAGGACACACACCTTTCAGCTTGGTGTATGGACAGGAGGCTGTTATGCCTATGGAGAATATTCTTCCCAGTTTAAGAATTGCTCAGATCACTGGAATGGCTGATACAGACACGGTGCATGAGAGGCTAGCGCAGTTGCTTGCCTTAGAGGAAGACAGATTCATCGCCGGATTCCATCAGAAAGTGCAAAAGGCATGAGAAAAATCTTGGCATGACAGGCACAGTAAGAGTAAGACTCTTCAGATCAAAAACCTAGTACTCCTCTATGACAGTAAATTTCTTAAGTTTCCAGGGAAGTTCAAGACGCATTGGTTGGGACCGTATCAGATACAACAAGTTACAGAGGGAGGAGCCGTTCAGCTCAGCAAACTGAATGGGGAGCTTCTTCCCACGATGATAAATGGCAGTAGGCTTAAGCTTTATATTGACAGCCACTCCACCTCTCAGCCCTAACTCAGAATCGAGACGGTGCAGATGTCCGGTGTAGTTGAAAGGAGGCATCGCAGCGGGAATTAGTCTACACCGGAAAGTATTCTAAGTATAAGGAATCGCATAAGGACGGTTCATTTTGTGAAGTGATTCAAAAAAAAAAATGTGTAAGTTTGTGTTGAGCAAGTGATGCGGTGTGGCATCGCAGCAGTGCGATGTTTCTCTGTGCCATGTACCTAGATTTTGTAACAAGACAGAGGGCTAGTCAAGTTTCCTTCTAACAGGTAGTTAATGAGGAAATGACTGGTATACCTTACCATAGATTTGGCAGCAGCATAATCAATTATCCAGATTTAGCAAATCTTCGACGAGACCGGCACCTGCATACACACGCTTCAAGGGAAATTGATCGGATTTCAGCATTTGTTGAGGATCGGGATGATGGGTGTGGTCTTGTCCAGGCATTAATATGACCGACGGGTTCATTCTAGATGACCGTTGCATCCGAGATTATTTCCTTCAGCATAAAAGCAGAAATTATTCATTTGGGAGGGTTACTTTTGCAAAGAGCCGAGAGCTATAGAGTGCAGTGTTAAGTTTCCCCTGTCCAGAGCTAATTTTGTTACAGATTGCTGTGATTTCCAGAATTTGCAGCCATTGCCAATCCAAATTATAACACTGAGTGGGTTCTTCCTGAGGAGGAACCTTTAGAAGATAGTCTGAGACGTTTCGAGCATGGTGGCCGTATGTCCGCTATGGTGACGCCGCCCAGGGTTGTGAAATTAGGAACATCACATATAAGACAATTTCCAAGGATGAGGAGTCAAGCGAAGGATGTAGAAGATGTCATCAAAGTCTCTGCTGAAGAGAAGAAGAAAGAAGAGCCGATCACTGAAGGTAAGAAAGCAGAGCAGCGGAATGATGAGAATAAATCTCCCGCTAGGAAGAAAGTAAAAATGAGAAAAAGAAAGCAACAGGAGAAAGGAGATGACCTATCTCATCAGCTAAGAGAAGAACAAGAGGTTCCAAAGGTCAAGAATGAAAATATGTGGAACCTAAGAAGCATGAATACCTGGAGCGAGTTGCTGAGAAGAAAAGTGAAAGGGAAAACAAACCGAAGAAGTAGAACTTCAAGATGCAGACAAAGGCTTGTTCTTGGAATGGAATTCCTGGTTTGTATACCTTTTGCATAAGTAGGCTCCAGACTGAATGAAATGTTGAGAAGGATGGAAGATATAGATTTTCCTTGTGATAAAATTTCTAACCCAGATAAAGAGGAAAGGATATATGTGGAAGACTTCTCAAGACCTGAAGATCCTTAAAAGGTCTCGCAAGTGACGAGAGCGAGAGCATGACTGAGGGAAGGAAATATAAGAGAGCCCAATGAACTAAGTTACAGAAACTATAAAGAGCGTGTCGCAGCTATGGAGAACGAAGTCACAGGACTTCGAGACAAGCTTCAGCGCACTTCGCAGGAAGCCAAGGAGAAGCTACAGCAGGAGAAGCTTGTTGGTAGTGGCTCGGGGATGAGCCACAAGTAAGTGTTAGGGGACTGTTGGAGCAGAGTCCCACAGCTACAGGAAAAGTTGCCATTTTGGCGGATAGACAGTTTGGTGAAGACGAAGAGATTAGGTGAAGCTACGACGCCGTACCATGTTTCTAGCTGCAGAGCAGAGCCGGAAACCGTGACTATTGGAACAGAGAAGTCAAGGAAGATGATAGTACCTGAGTGGCTGAGAAGAGAGAGCTCAACCACTGCATTGAAGGCATCGGCGAAGATAGGAGGGCTCAGCTACCCTCATAAAGGAAAAGGAGTGATGAGGCCAAGGTATTGAAGACGAAGGACAGAAGAAGGGAAGCGGTGCATAGTACCCATGGTCAGCACCGGGAAGCATGGAAGACTGTAGAGAGCAGTGGTGTGATGGAAAGTGGCTACCCCAAGTACAAATATGTTGACTGTCACTAGTTAGGGTTTTGGGTTACTGTTGGGACATGCCCACAGTGTTGTAATGGCAAGACCTTCGGGCCGCCTATAAAGGGATGTATTTTGTATTGTAAAAGGTTGGCATTTTGGGAATTTTAGGCCATCCAGCAAGTCAGATTATCAGTAGTCTGTTAGATTACTGTTATTTTTTATTGTAACAATCTGCAAGGATTGACAGAGAAAGAGAGAGTGAGAGTATATTGTAAGAAGGAAATATAGAGAAGAGATCTAGGAGAGAAGGGCTCCAGGCTGAGTGCAGAGTTACCCAGAATATCTCTAGCTGCATATGCGGTGCAGCAGAACTGTGTACCTCTCTCAAGTTATAATATAGAAACACAGTTCTGTGGACGTAACTTCCACCCTGGAAGTGAACCATGTAAAATCAGAGCGTTATGTGTTTGATTCATGTGATTGTATTTACTTGTTATATCTGTCATTCATTACATGAACTTTTCTTACAGTAAATGTATGTGTATGTTATTTAGTTCATAGCATATTACAAGGATAAATGTAAGTTGAAGTCTTTAAGTATTCAGTATAAGAGTTTGTCTAAGTTTCACTCAAGATAGTTAAGAGTCGTAGTATAAATCAGCCTCGTGTGTTGAGTCTTGTAAGTTGAACACAAGTAACGCTAGGTACACTGAGTTGCAGCGGTAGGATATCACAGGGAGGTGATATCGCACCATCAAAGGAGCTGTGGTGCGCTGCGGTTAAGGATCAAGAAGAGGAAAGAGTTACGTGTTGCCCAGGACACGGTGACGCGATAAGGATTAGAGTCATTGCGAGAAAGAGGAAACTGTGCATCGCAGAGAGGAAAGAGTGGTCTCGCGATCTAAGAAGAGCTGCGAGACGCACACAGGACACCATACAGAACCTGGTCGAGACACTTGAGTCTTTGGCCAACCCATAAGGATCACTTTGGGTGAGACTTTAGGCCGCTCCGCGGTCTATCGCCGAAAGGGCCAGTGAGCTAGGGGTGTTGTTGGTTCATTATAGGAAACCCAGGTCTACCCAGATGACCAACAGTTTCCTTACTCTTCAATTTCTCCTCCTTTCAATGTATCCAAGGGGTTCCTTATATAGCACTCCAAAGAGGTAATGGAGGGTTGAATCCAAGCATTCTAAAGGAATTTGGAAATCCAAGAGTAAAGTTATTTGGAATCATATGAGGAAAACTCCAAAAATATTTTTCATTTTTCACACATCCCGATGTACGTGGGTTTGAGGTCAAACACTGCATATACACGCGAGTATTTTTTTAAAAGTCACGTATAGGTATAAACAAGCAATTTTTGAGGATGATCTTGGAACATCAAAGTAAAATATAAGTCCATGGGGTCCAAAGAATCTGTAGATGGACAGGGAAGGCCATGAATGTGTGATCAACCATGTTTGGTAAAATCAGCTATAACAAGTATTTTACTGATGTAACCCATGGGAGATGTTTTATTCCTCCATCGGGATGTTACTATTGTATTTGGTCATCATAGAGTCTTTAGTTAAAACCTCTGTTGTAATTCAGGTAAATAGGAACCTCTTGAATATAATATAATATTGTTTTGTGACTTCCTAGGTGAAGTCAGCCCAGTAAGCTTGTTGGAATTGACTTGATTAGGGAAAAAGTCAAGTGGAAGAAAGAGTATAAATAGAGGAGGCACGTTCCTCATTTGAACACACACACTCGCTTGTGTATAATGCATAGGAGAGAGAGAGACATATCTACAAGGAGGAAGAGCACTTGTTTGGGGTTTTATCTTTGTACTTTTGATACATCTATATAACGGAATTTTTGTTGGGTTTTCTTCCCCTTGAGGGTTTCCCAAAATAAATATGTGTCTATCTTGTGATTGTGTTTCTTTCAGTAATCCTGGATATGTTGATACTATGAAATTGAATTTAATGCTAATGATATCTAGCGAAGCATATGTAATATTAACATGGGAAAATTCCCACCATTTCTCACCTATGAGAGACAAAATATTATGTAAAGCATAATATTGCAGGTGGATGATTTAAAACATCATTTCTAGAAATTTAGAGACTCAACGAGTCGTTTTATATAATCACTATTAAATTCAGAATTGAGATATAAAATATTTTTCATGGAAATTATTTGTTATCATTACTTAAATTTTTATTGAAAGGAAATAAAAACAATGAACATAGTTTTCAGCTGTATATTCAACCAAGGAAATTAACAAATTCAGGAAATCAGGTTTATGGTTCTTTCTGTAAAATGTTCCATATACAGTGAAATCCAATACAACCAAATTAACAATTGATAGGGTCCCAAATTTTCATGCTGAACACAAAAATACACACTACGCCAATCCAAGTACACCCCATGTATGAAATCTTGTTTGGGGCATAGTTACACATATATGAGCATACTTATCCATGAATCACCTCTACCAAATTGGCTACATGCAAATATTTGAGCCTACTTATCCATGATTTGGCAGGGGAGCCAATTTTTCATGATTAGCACAAAAATACACACTTCCTCAACCAATCGACCAATGATTTTTCTTACTATCATCACTATCATCACAAAATATCCCATGAATTGGATACACAAAGAAGCAATGATTTCAAAAATTCTATAAGCATCAATAAGTGCATGCTCTTATTGCTCACATATATTGCTTTTTATTGATCAATATTAACATGTCAGTGCATTTGTATTTCCTATATTTTAGATTACAATGCCTTGATAGAATGGTAAATTGCTAGCTTGCACGATGTACCTTCAACCCAAATTTTTGCTTGGATGAATTTTCAGGAATTGTCTTTGGTGTGAGTTGTCTTGATGGACAAATGTAAGGATGAATACACTAGCATGTTTTAGCTTTTTCATGACCATGCCAAATATCACCACCCAAAAAAAGTGTTTTCTAAGAACATTCTCAGTTTAATTTCTTCCACATTTTTTTTAAGTTGCCAGCCAGATCGATGATAAAGAATCGATGCTCAACCACACTGATTAAGTTTCAAAAAATATTATCAATTCAATTTCTTCCTTGAATTTTTTTGAGTTCCCACCAGATGTCTGATAAGAAATGGATGCTCAACCACTTCCATTTTTGAAAAAAACTCAATTTATTACACGCAAAATTGTGATCAGGAATGGATGCTCCACCACTTCTATCACATAATTGCGCCACCATTTTCTTAAATACGTAGGAACTAAAAATGAATTTACTTGCAGGTTTTACTTCTGGAATAGGCTGGTTATTTAATGCTATTTAGAAATTCAAGACAGTTAATCTACTCTTAAATCCACCTTCACTTTGGCATATCTCTTCCTAACTCATGATGAACCTGCGCTAACTCTATTTTTTTGCCGGAAATTGTCCCCATTAAAAATTTTTCTGGCGAGAATATTTTCTAATTTCCATTATTAACATGATTCATCTACTGAATTCACATTAAAAAATAATATTTCTAAAACCATGTAATGAAATCTAACGAATCAAAAAAAGAATATTTTCACAAAGAAAGCATCTTAAAAGCATATTGTGGCTTTATTCTTAATGAAATAGAATATGTGCTAGACTTGGGTATAATGTTATGTCACCTCCATTTACTCTTGTTCATTTTCTTCACCATGTTGTTATTCATCTTCATGAAACCTCAAACCTATATGTATAAAACTTGAAAGTGAGTTGAATTTCTCATTAAAAACTTGAATGTTGGAAGGAAAAATGTGAACCAAGACCTTCAAATCTTTTAGGTTGTGAGACAAGGATGCTCTGTTTAAAAGAGTTCATTATCATTTCTTATTCTCAAAAATATTTTTAATTTTATGCATTTTGGTACACATGTGATTCAAATTGACTTGTTTTTTCTTTGGAAAAAATAATAACAACTATGTTGTATTAGTAAACAATCACCTTTCTCAGAATCATGTAAATGCCTTACAAGATATTGTAAACATGATCATATTTTATTAGATTTGATAACAAATACTGTCAAGTATAGATTTTGTATGTGCATAACACAACCAATTAAATCCATAAAATTAGTGGATCATTATCAAACCTTGTGTTTGGCCCCTCCAAATCAAAATAAACTTCGTAGTGCAATATCTTATAGTATATAAAATATGACCCCAATTAGGATGGATCTTTACTTCCCATGTTATTGCCCTTCTCTTTCTATTTTTTGAGTTTTAATAATTGTATACTCAACCCATATGGGGCCTTGGATCATGTTCCACTAGTGTATCATCCATATTCTATGATCTGTGCCAAACACCATTTCCTACATGTAGCCCATTTTGATAGTCTATCACCTTTAATTTTCTGTTCTCTATAAACATGTGTAAACTTTATCATTCTGACCATATTTACTATATATACCAATTCCTCATATATTGGTTTCAAAATATAATTTTCTAAGGATTCTCATATGTAGCCAATCAATCACAAACTTCAAATCTCTGAAAACCTACAATTTTTCAATACCTGTTATAATGCCATCAACATAACCAATTTGATTGCCGTAAGTTCATGTTTATTATTTGTGCTCAATACTAATCCAACACTGAATTTGATCTAATTATTGTATGATAGATACACAATGCCAACAACTCTTTAAGTGGTTCAGGTGCCATGTGAGGCTACATAAAAAAATACCAACTAAAAGTCTCTATCTATGTATTCCTAGGTGATCCTTCTAATAGATGTGGGATCATTGATTTGTGGAAAATATTTTAATAAATCCATACCATTTGTGTGTTGATGTAATTATAAATTTGGAATGTATTCATCTGTATATCTTATGTATTGTACCCTAATGTTTATTTCAGGAAGTTTCTATAATATAAAAGTCATGTCAAGTAATTGTGGGTAACCCTCCTATTGGTCAAGGGTTAAAGTCCCTACAGTTGTGGGGCCCTAGGGTTATTAAACTATCCTAGAAAATTCAAACCTAGGTGATTCATTGTAAGTTAGGGAAATAGTCCCCACCATTCTGTTAAGGATAAACCTCCTTGTTGGTCGGAGGAGGCAAAGTCCCCACAAGTTGTGGGGCACTAGGGTTATTATACACTCCTAGAGATGTCTGCTCTAGTAAGTAATTGTTAAGTGAGGCCGACATGTTGGAGTGGGTTTCAAGTGAAAGAAAGAATATAAATATAGAGTGATCCTCTCTATTTATCACACACACTCACTCATTGGGGCGCATGAGTGAGAGGAGAAGTTACTAGGACAAGAGAGAGACTGCTGCTGTCAGGAGATCATCTTTATGTTTTCGGGTTTTACTTTTGGTGCTGATTCTATCTCTGAGCAAGTTGTGGGGTTTTATTCTTTATGGTTTCCCCGAGGAAAATTATTTGTGTCTCTTGTCTCTTGTGTTTATTGCTGTGCATGTTATTCTCTTAGTTAAAGATCCTAAGATCATAATGCTAGCTTGAATGATAAAAATATAACATGGTATCAGAGCTAAACTGAGAAGAAGACATTGTGTAGCTGCAGAATATAGTGCTTATTACTTTGTAGGTCTCTCTCCACAATCCATAAGAAAAAGTATACTAGGGTGACTCTCCATTGAAAGGCACATCTTTCTGTCGAAGCGGAATTTGATTCCGAGCATTTTCAGTTTTCGGTGTGGGAAATTAGGGATTTCTACAGAAGAGGAATTTTTGAGTGAGTCCAGCATAGGATTTCTCTCCTCATAAAAATAAAAGTTTAGAGACCTGGATCAATATTTTTGGTTGGGTGAAACTCCAAGAAAGTCAAACCCTAGTTTGACCCTGAGCTAGAAAAACCCTAAATACTAAAACTGCTAAGTTCTGGTACATTCACTATATCCCAAGATTGGCGAAGGCTCAGGAGTAGAAAAATGTAGAGGTAGAATATAAAATATTTATTTACACTCTATCCAAAATTCAGCCCTCGATTCACTGTAGCTGGGATATCTGATCCCTGCAAGTTAAGGTTCTAGCCTCTTCTAGAATTCATCCCTAAACAGGACACCTGGGGACAATTGCTATATCTTATGCTACACAGGTCCAAATGCGATTTCTGAAGGTTTTCCAAAAAGGGAATGGACTGTACTTTCTATGGTCTGATTTTATAACTCAGAAGATGAACCAGTGACACGTGGAAGTCCATACAACTTCGCTATTATGAACAGCCCTGTAACAGGTCACCTTGGGAAAATGATCATAAGTCCCAATTGGTGAAATCAATTCTGATGAAACCTATGGTGTTGGAACAGGGACATGTGGGTATACCTCATTGATAATTTGCAAAAATAGAGGAGTATAAATTTCAGATATACCATAGAAACAGTGATAGACATTTCTGCAGAAGAAATTGGAAAACTAGGGCTTCCTATTATGGGAGCTTCCCTCCATTGTTTCAGAAAAAGAGTACATTGGAAAGCTACACTTGAAGAGATATATATTTGTATCCAATCATATCTAAAAGATTCCAAATTTTGACAATTAGGGTTTCTCTGAAAAGCACTAGGTCAACCAGCTCCAGAACCAGGACATATACCTCAAATCGGTAAGATCAAATCTTTTGCTATTTGCATTTGAGGTTCTCATTTCAAAGTGATCTATCACATAAGATTGATGGTAAGCTTGGTGAAGTTGAAAACTTACAAGCATGGAAGTATTTGATCTCTCTGAAGAAAATTAATTGGACACCTACATAAGAAGAGAGGTTCCATTTCTAGAGGGAGATGAGGCTAAAATCCTTACACCAGAAGAACTTGGTCAAGGCCAAGAAGAACATTGTTGATTCAATCATGGATCACCTTGTACCACAAGTGTCTAAAGACACCAAAAGATATGTTTGATTCCTTAAACAATCTATTTAAAGGGAAGAACATACATCAGAAGATGAACTTAAGAAACTAGTTGAAGAATGTGAAGATCCAAAATGTAGAGACCATGCAGTCTTACTTTACAAGGGTCTCTCAAATCAAAGAAAAAATTGAAGCGGTAAAAGAAGAAGTGAAGAATGTAGGAGTGGTGATAGCCACCTTGAATGGCCTCGTAGGATCATGGGATTCATTCATTCGAGGAATGTGTTCCAGAAGGAAGTGATTACTTTCAGTAGACTCTGGGAAGAAGAAGAAGGTCAACTAATAATAAGAGAAAATAATATGGGAGCAACTGAAGATCAAGCTCTCACCATCCAAAGAAGATCCCTCAAGTGATGAGAAATATGAAGAACTCAACTATTGAAGAACCTCTTATCCACCTTAGCATTCGGATGAGAAATGATGCTATTATGAATGTAGAAGACGATGAAGTTGAAGGCTCAAGAAGGAATCTACCCACGAAACAAATAAAGATAAGTATTCAATTGTCATTTCATTGTTTTGTTATGCATTTGTTTATATTTAGTTAATGTATTATGCATGATAGAATGTTTGCATTAATGATAGTATACTACTAATATGCATGTGATGGGTAAGTAGCTCATGGTGCTATACAGCTCTCCATTGCTACTTATCTAGAATGAAACCTCTATGCTAAAATATTGGATTAGTGCATAATCTCAATGTTGTCCTGGTAGAGATGGAAGGCATCTAGAAAAGTTTCTGTAAGATATGGATGAATGTTGTATTGGCTAAAGTACTTGCATGATCATATATTTATGCATAAGAATTTGCCAATATGAATATTCCTTATGAAATGTTTCTAACCATACAAATGCATTTTACTTGTAGGAAATATCGCATACATAATTTCCTACAAGAAAAGAAGAATGAGACTTGTTCCGAAGAACAAGTAATGATAGTTCAAGATGAAAAATAATATGATGAATGCAGCAACATCATTGATGCAAAACCTTCCAAGAAAGGGAAGACTAGTCCAAGAACAATGATGTCTAGGATGCAGTATCAATACATGAAGGGAAGTTCATAGTTCCATCATGCAGTGGATGGAAACATCGTAGTATACAAGGCAAGCTTCAAAGAGTCATTTGCAGCCAGTAGGAGTTGAGACACATGACAGGAAGAATAATGTGTGCAAATGAAAGAAGGCCTTGTATGAGCTTAGAAGACACCCATGGGATAACAAATACATGATGATATTGATGAAGATATGAACCTATGCTACAAGGTTGATAGAGGATGACAAGCTCACATATGGGTGTAAGGAGAATTATTGAAAAAGTTCAAGATAGAGGATCTTGGTATCCAGTGTCACTCCAGTATAGAATGTTTCAGTGCATAGAGTACATAAGACAGAGGAAGTGACTGCAGAAGATCCTAAGGTTTGACATGGTACGACAGGATGTACAGATTACTGATGATTCTAGGCTTTACTAAGAGTAAAGTAGGATTCCAACCTTTGCTTCAAGGTTTAAGGAGGAATACTAGTGATGTTCCTGTTATGTGTGGACAAGGGAAGTATGCAGTAGAGATCTTGAATAGGTTCAGGATGATGGACTGCAAGGCCATAACCACACCTATAGCATCGAACATGAAGCTATTGAGTGATTCTTCATCAAAGACGGTTGATGCTATGATGAATCATTAGATGATCGGGTCCTTGAGGTACCTAATGGATATGATACCAGATACTTGCTTTGTTGTGAACCCATTGAAACATGTTCAATTGATGGTTGAAAGGGTACAATTGAGTATGGGCTCAAGTATGATACGAATCAGAAGCTAAACCTAGAAGGTTATGTTGATTCAGAATGGGCAGTGCCATTGATAGGAAGAACACTTTAGAGTGTTGCTTCAGTATGGGATCAGGTGTGATCTCTTGGTTTTGCAAGAAGCAGTCCTATGTGGCACTGAGTACAGCTGAACCAAAGTATGTTGCAGCTTGTTTAGCTAGTTGTGAGGCAGTATGGCTGCGGAAGCTACTGTTTGATTTATTTGATATCTAGATGGATGCTACTTGTATACATTGTGACAACCAGAGTTGTGTGAAGTTGTCATAGAATCCAGTGTTTCATGACAAGTCAAAGCATATCGAGATCAATTATCACTATATTAGGGATATGGTGAAGAGGGAAGCAATGAAGCTTTAGTATGTTACGACAGAGGAACATATAGTTGATGTGTTGATGAAGCCATTGGCTAGGGTGAAGTTCGAGTACTTCAGGGATAAGCTTGGTGTTCTCTAGATTGAGGTTTCCTCCAAGAAAAAATGATGAGATCCATAGCCATTCTGATGAGTAGGTCAGATGTAAGGGTTGAGCCATTCTGTCATGGTGAGAGGATTTGGTTCCTTCCATGTCAGATATGAATGCTAAATGTTATTCTTAGAATGGAGGTACCTAGTCAGTTACCACGAACACTCAGTCTGGGACTGAGAGAGCCATTCTGATGAGCATGTCAGATATAATGGTTGATCCATTCTATCATGGTTAAAGGATTAGGTTCCTCCCATGTCAGAAGTGAGTGTTGGCCATTCTGTTGAGTACGACAGATGTAAGGGTGATTGCCTTTCTCCTGGAGAATGAAGGCACCTGGTCAGTTACCAGGTAGCTCAATCTAGGACTGGGGGCCATTCTGATATGACTGTAGGATTGGTTCCTACTTGATCAGATGTGAGTGCATTCCCTTTCGAACATGCATGTTGGATTGGTTCCTCGCATGTGTCCGATGTAAGTCCAAAGCCCTTTCGAACATGCATGTTGGATTGGTTCCTCACATGGGTCTTGTTAAAAATGAGGGGACCCTAAATATGTGTTGTTTACTTGAGTTCATCATATAAAATGGTATTAATGACTTATCAAAGAAAACTTTGGAAATTTATTCAACATTTTCAAATGCATGGTGGATTTTCGATGGAAATGAACATGTGTCTAGGGAAGAGGTATGAGGGAGACAAGATAACTCTACCTCTTTCCCCTTGTGTCATTGCACTCTTACATAAGGGCTTGTTTTATGGAGAAATCAATTTTCTTTTAATGGTGATGAGACCTATAGGTGGGATCATCTATATTGTGGTTGATTTTGTTGTATAGCATTCCATGAATATTTCAAGAAGAGAATATATTAATGAACCCATGTTTGCTCCTAGTGTTGATGATAAGAGGATTGTGAAATAATTTGTATTCCTTATAGAGAATGCTTTACTTTATTGGAGCACATGTGCTCTACTTGTTGGAGGGAGCATGCCTCAGATGCATCTTTGTCAAGCTTAAGTGGTTCGAACTCTCATATTTTGTTTTCATCTTGGAATTTTAATTGTTTGTGAGAAATGTTATGTTGTTCAAGAGCATAAAAATTCTACTTGTTTGAGGAATGAGCCTTGATCATGCATTTTTCAATGGTAAGTGGATCATTTTATGCTATGTTTTTATCTTGGCCCTTTCATCCTTGATTTGGATCTTGGAAAGCTCCATAGGTAGCATTATTTTTGGCATAAATTTTAAAATAGTAGTTATGTGAATTTGATAATGTGGAGGCTAATGAAATATTCAAGATTTTCCTTTGAATGGAGAGGCCTCCCATGTCGAGAGAAAATGATAAATGAGGGTGTTATGAGGTCAAGAAAATGTTAAGGCACTTATAAAATCAATTGGAAGGAATGTGTCAAGAAATTGATTATTTGAGTATGCACGTGGAGAAACAAGAGGCCAAAAATGATGGACTAGAAGTTCATCTTGAAGAACAAAAGATAAAAAAAAATATGGAAAACGACCTAGGGATGCAATATAATATGATCTAGGGTTTTGCTACGAGTTCCAAATACATGGTAGGAATTCAATTTTCCTCTATTGGTTGAGTGAAGGAACAAGATCTGAACGGGGAAACTATGTAGTAACTAGAAGCAATATTGGTATGGAATTAACAAACACATGGTGATTTTGGTCCCTATAAGGATGATGTTTCAATGGAGGAGGCCCATAGTTGTCACACCTTTGGTCATGAATAGCTATGTTTACGATGTTTATATATATTTTTATTTTTGGTCATTATGTTAAGCAATATCATTATATGTTTAATAGGACTGAATTAGACCCTATATACATTGGGTATAAGCTTGAAAATGATTATACTGTCTTGGTTTTCTTCTAGAAAGAACTTTTGTATAAATTTTGAACTCTATGTAGTCTCAACTACGTGCACGCGCGCGCGCGCGCGTGTGTGTGTACTCATTTCTATGTGTGAATATATCTATTTTTTTTAAATTGACATCAATTTTTTTTAAATCAGAAAAAAATGTTCTTTAAAAAATTAACATTTTTGAAGTATTTTTTATAGATTCACAAGTATAAAATATAAAAATATATTAATAAAAATAATAAACTGGTGACACAAAATTAATTTATGAAACTTTATTGTTTGGGAACATGATCCTTTCCATACATTGCTTTCTTTGTTTATTAAAACATAGGGGGGTGTACATACATTTTTTTCAAGGAAAAAAAGTTTTTTCTTGATATTCAAAGGAATCAAATAAAAGATACATCCAACTATTTTCTTTTCCAATCATACATGAACCTGCATATCACCTCCATTTTTTACATTATCTTCTAGCTCTTACTACAATATGCAACTCAAATGAACCTTACACATTTATTTCTTTTTAATGTTCTCAACAAAAAACATATTTTTCTCTTCTTTTCTAGTCCTGACACACACAAAAAAACAAATTCAATGCTGAATATATCATTGAGAAACAAAAATATATCCTATGAATCAAAACTTCAATCTAAGTCTTCATATCCTTCCGGAATGATGTTTCCATATTCAAATTATTGGAAGAACATCGTTCCACTTTCACAATTTACGACCTCTTTTCATAACTTGTCAGCTTTAGTGTTCATGAAAATCCCTGAAATGTGAATAAAAGAAATGTGCTGAAAAGAATTAATCAAAGTTTTAACCTTCCTACATCAGTTGTTCAATTGAAGAACCTACATGTTATAATTTCCTTTATCCCACTCTATAATGACATTTGAATCACCATATATGCTTAATGAGTCAATTCCACATTTATTAGAAAAAAAAATAACTCCCCAAAGGCCAACAAGTTCCTCTACAGTGTTTCCTCCTTTGTCTCCTCCCATCCACAACTTGAAGCAATGGTTCTCACTGAGTTTGATCAACATCCCACTTCCACAAATTCCATCCATCGATGATCCATCAAAAAATCCAACTACTAAGAGAGGAGAAAATACAAGCTTATACACGGGATTTTGTTTCTTTTTCTATCTTTTTCTAACAAATTCCTTGAAAAAAGAAATTCTTTTAATTATACTACCCATTACAAATTTCCCATGTTGCCCATTTATTCATCCAGTGTAGATTTTTAATGAAGCTATTCCAAATTACATAAAAGCTAATGCAGTCAATTGAATCCAATATGAACAATGACACAATATCCTTATTCTTTAGATATTTTTCATGAAAAACCTTTCTCCAAAGACTTGAACCAAAGATATTTCTCCAAAACCTCTTTAGGAAAACTGCACAATTGAACCAATCCAGGTTCTTGATATTCCAACCGCCCTTATCTTTTGGAAGATCCAGATGCTCCCAGGTAACCAAATGAAATTTACCTTCTTTTCTAGCTCTATTCCATAAAAAATTAAAGAGTTTAGTTCTGATAATATTTATTGTTGATTTTGGAATCATCATTAAGGAGAACCAATAACATTAGTCAAAACATCCTACACAAGAGTTATACTTCCTCCCATCGACAAGAACTTGTAAACCCAATTATTGATCTTCTTATCAATCATTTTTTCCAACCACATACAATATTGCTCATTTTTTCCTAGTCTTATTCAAATTGATTAGGATCTTTATCTAAAAGAATAACAAGCACACAAAAATATCCAAGATGCACAATATAAATAATATACACAAGACACAAAGATTTTCCTCAGGGAAACCATAAAGGAAAAAACCATGCAAACTTCCTCAAAATAGTTTCGTCACTAAGAGAATATCACAAGATGTAAAAACCCAAGTATAATAAGTCTTCTACAGCTCTCTCTCTCTCCACATGCGAACTTGAGTGAATGAGCATGTTTCTAAAGGAGGGAGGGTTCCTCCCTATTTATACACATCAAGTGACTGACCTTCTAACTTGATTGGGCCAACCTCTTACCCTAGCAGGGCCGACTTCACCTAGGGAAACACATCTATCATGGGTGTACGACAACATAGAATGATAATATACATCATAATATATTCTAAAGTTACAAATACAACAACACTCCCTCTTAACTAAGAAGGTATTCTCTCGCCACAGTCATCGAGACATCTTGTCATGTCATTATCACAGAGCCATCATCATAGCTACTGCCATAGTCTTCATTTTGTCAATCATTTAGTAGTGACATTTGTCAGATATATCTATCATCGAAAGTTTCTATATATCCAACCCTATTTCATGATGGGTTTATGCCTATTCCTCATCTAGTTCTTCATCATATCCAAAAGCAATCCATCGTGTAGGTATAAACCAGGACCATTCACTACATTTCCACTAGAATCACTTGTGTCTCTTACTGTCATCTAATCGTATCCAGATAATATCATCATCATACAAAGAGGAAAACCCAGATGCGTATCATAGTCGTCCTACATTCTACCAACATAGGAGAACACTAGGACTTATTTACATCACCAGGAAACTTGCATCTTCCACTATGTGACAATCGCTTGGGAGCACACCAAGTGAATTATGTCTTATGATCAACCTACATTCTACAAACATAGGAGCACACTAGGACTTATTTATGTTACCAAGACAACCTGTGTCTTCCACTATGACAAAATCACCTAGGAGAGCACCAAGTGCATTACGTCTCATGATTAACCTGTGTTCTACAAACATAGGAGCACGCCATGACTTATTTAAGTCACCAAGGAAACTTGCATCTACAACTATATGAGAAATTCCCAAGCATGCACCAAGTGCCTTGTGACCTCTCATCATCTCCAACATGGGAACACACTGTCACACATAAGGACTGATTACGACTGAGAACAACCTACATACCATGCTAGGAATTTTACATTCAAGGAGAACCTCAAGGACTGATTACATCTAAGGAAAAACTTCATACCATGCCAAGAATTTTACATCCAAAGAAAACCTTTCAGGACTGATTACATCTAAGGAAAACATGTGCACCACCACAGGACGTTTACATCCAAACACAATCTACAAGAATGATTACGTCTGAGAATAACCAACGTACCACACAAGGAATTTTACATCCAAGGAAAACTTGTACCAGGATTGATTACATCCAAGGATAACCTACGTACTACACTAGGATTGATTACATTTGAGGACATCCCAGATGTTTGATTATGTCCGAGAACAACCTGTGTACCATGCTAGGAATTTTACGCTCAAGGAAAACCTATACAGCTTCCCATGTGAGATACATTTACATCTTCCAATAGCTCGTCATCTCTAGTATGGGAGCATGCCAGGACTGATTATGTCACTAAGACAACTTGTGTCTATGATAATACTAGAACTTGTCACTCCCTCTTTCCATGGACCTCATTTTGGATCAGACCAAGTCTCTCTCTGAAGTACTCAAACTTCACTCTAGCTAGAAGCTTGGTCAACACATCAGCTATATGATCATCTGTCACCACATACTGGAGCTTCACTGATCCTCTCTACACCATAACCTGGATATAGTGTAACTTTATCTCGATATTCTTTGACTTGTCATGAAACACCGTGTTCTTATATAACTTCACGCAACTATGGTTGTCATAAAATATACAAGTCACCTCTAAATGGAGATCAAACAAACCAAGAAGTATATTTCAAAGCCATACTGCCTCAAAACTAGCCAAGCAAGATGCAACATACTCTTCCTCAGTTGTACTTAGCACCACAAAGGACTTCTTCTTGATAAACTAGGAGATCATGCGAGATCCCAAACTGAAGCAATATCTCAAAGTTCTCTTCCTATAAGTGGCACTACCTTCCCAATCTGAATCAACATAACCATGAAGGTCAATCTTATATGATTCACATAATACTTGAGCTCATAATCAACTGTACCCTTTAGGTACCTCAATACATTTTTTTAGCAACCATGTGAACATGTCTCAAATCCGCCAAGAATTGGATTAGGGTTTTCATAGAAAATCATATGTATGGTCTCGTATTCGTCAGGTACATCAATGATCCAATCACCTAATGATACATCATGGCATCAATTGAGTATGATGAAGCATCACACAGTAGCTTCAAGTTTGAATTTCTTCAGAATCTCTATTGCATACTTTTCTTGACTAAGGAAAATCCCATCTACACTCTTCCACATCTCCATGCCTAAGAAGTAGTGTATCATCCCTAGGTATTTCATCTCAAACTTAGTCACAAGATTCCTCTTTGCATCTACAATGATTTCGTTCTCTCCCTTCAAAAATAGATCATCAACATATAGTAGGAGCATCACCGGTATTCCACCTTCATATTTGAAGTAAAGTTTGGAATCCTCTTTACTCTTAGTAAATCCTAAGCTCATCAATAATTTTCCCATCCTACCATTCCATGTCCTAAGTGCTTGTTTCAATCTATGCAAGGTTTTCTTTAATTTTCCCACATGAGTCTGCCTATCATGTGTCTCAAATCCTAGTGGTTTCTCCACATACACTTCCTCTTCGAATACACCATTCAATAATTTTGTCTTGACATCTGTCTAGTGTACCTTCTATTTCATTACTTTAACCAATCCAAGAATGGATCTAATGGAAGTGTATGTCACTATGGGTGAAAATATATCCTTACAATATATGCCATATTTATGTGAGAATCCATGCACCACTAACCTTGCCTTGTGTTTTTCAATGCTTCCATCTACAACATGCTTGATCTTGCAGATATACTTCGAAGTCACAATAGTCTTCCCTTCTGGTCTTAGAACTATCTCCCAGACATCATTCTTCATATTCAACTTGTATTCCTTGATCATGGCATCCTTCCATTCTTTTTTTTCACTTGCTTCTTTGTAGTTGGAAGGTTCTTTGTCAATGATGTCACATAGTAGGGCCACATAGCTGTTGTATGGTTTAGGTCTTTTCCTTTCTCTATGCATCCCATCTGGAGCTCCATACCTTTTTGTATCTTGTAATAGATCCCATTCCCATGTTGGTTTTCTCTTGCGAGATTTCTTCTCGTGAAGTGGTTCTGCATGATCTTGTGATTCTTCCATGTCATGATATTCATGGTATTCTGGAGTTGTTTCTTCCATTTTCATATTTCAAATTCTAGTTCCTTCAGGTTCTTCAACCTCTTCAATAGGTAGTTTGATGGACCTAGAGTATGTTGAGTCTTTGTCAAATTTCATGTCTCTGTTGATATCAATATTCTTAAATACTTGGAAGAATATTCAATAGGCCTTTGAAGTGTCACTGTATCCTATGAATATTCCCTTCCTCCTCGAAGGATTGATCTTGGTTCTATTTTCCTTTGGAATGTGTATGTACTCTAGGAAGCCAAATATTATGATATGATTGACTTTTGGTTTCTCTATTGAGAAATACTCTTCATGAGTCTTGTTGTCAAGTACTCAGTGAGTAGTATTATTTTATACATGTATAAATAATAGCTTCAATTCCATGAGAAAATATGTTAAGAAGAAGCACAAGAAATATATCTTGTTACTAAGAATTCTAACAAGCATACACATGAAAAATAGAGAGAGAAGAAAAGAGACTAAATCACATGAATGAAGACATGAATATTGGTGTGTATCCTTCCATTGAATAATTATGAATAATAGTTTACATAAATAGTGCAACCCTCATAGGAAAATCAAGTTGTATGGAGACAACTCATAAAACTCAAAAAGTATAACTTAGGAAAATATGGAAAACCCCCATAGGTGGCTAAAGCACTTCCCAAATCAGTAAAGGAACTCACGGATTAGAAAAAGAATGAGTGAGTTATCAAGAGGGATGGAAAAACATGCCAATCCTATAAAATGGAGAGAAAGTCATGAAGGATGGGTTGGCAACAAAATAACCCAGTTTCCTAGTTAACTAGCTTTACCTTATCCACAAAAAAACAGGATAAAGAAGAATAAAGAAGAATCTGTTGTAAATAATTGTTACCAATTATGGATGTCCATAAGTGGTCAATATCAACCCAGAATAAAAAATAAATAATTTGTGGGGTATAGATANAACTAATTAAGCTAGTGGGTAGATAATTAATCAAATAATGATTAATTATTTTATCCTAAGTATTGAGTGGGTTTAATATATTCCAACACCCCCCTATAATTATGAATTTATGATGGTATGTCAAAAATATAGATGCATATGGATGTATATAGGACCCAATAACAAGGCTATGGTCTCCCTTTAACAATTATTCATGTCCAAAAAGATGAGGAAAGAGGCAAAACCACATGGGAAAAATCCTCCCTCAAGGCACAAAGTTTGAAATAATATGTCTTCAACATATATTTGTCTTCACTTGAATGAGATGAATTAACTACTTCTGGATGGAACACTTGATGAAGAAATCATGAACTCCATTATCATGCGCTAGAGTGTAGAACCTGCAAGAAGAAAGAGGATAGACTCCTTGTATCTCATCAAATGATGAAGTAGGAGAATTATATGAATGCTTCTTGATTCTGTCAAACTATGATCTTGAAACAAAATGGAAAATGGAAAATATATCTGTGCGTACTCCTTCCCAAAGAGTACAAAACTTAAGATAATTTGTTACACACTCAATTCTGTGAATAGCTACAAAATTGTGATGTGAATCACATGTCAATATTCCAATATGATGTAGCACCTTTCCAGATCTGATATGAGGCTGATAAAAATATTATATATCAGAAAAAATAGCATATGGAACAACAAACACAAAGGCTTTAGTGACTCCATGAGGATATAGGGCTATACTAGGAAAACTATGAGCAACTGGGGAAAACTGATAGGTGTAAAAAACTGAATGATGGATGGACATGAGATCTGAAATAGAAGTGTTTAGAAAATATCCAAACATGTTTATTACTAGTCCAAATATTACTAAGGCCATGTATAACCAACAACTAAAGGATAGGAAAGAATTCAAACCATGTAAGATAAGTAACACTGCATAAGATACCAATGAGGAATCAACTAGTGAACTTGGAATTTGTATAGTATTAGGATTATTCAGAGGTATGGTAGATGGTATGGATTGTGGTATGATTTGTGTCATGACATAAATATCATCCTGCAAACAATCTTATAAATCAGATATATAAACTTGTGAGGAAGCGCTTCTCAAAGATAAGTCAGTATCTAGTCAAAAATCACAATTTTTGGGAGATGAATCTAGTAGACTGAGAGGAGGATTATCAAATAAAGGATATGATGTTTAATAATATTATATATTAGAGACTAAATATATATCATATACATGGGAAAATGATTTAACTCTGGAACTCAAAGCATAAGTTATATCACCTTGGAACTGTGCACTATGTCAGTGTTTTGAGGAATCAGCAGGCTTCTCTAGTTCATCTAGAAGTTCAATCTTGTGCTTATCAAGAAGCTGAGACATGCTGTACATATTATTCTTGAAACACTTCTTCTATGAATGAAAACCCTTTCTGCAATAAGAAAACTTGTATGTGCTCCCTTTCTTCTTACCCTTCTTTACTGAATCTTCATCATTAGGCTTCGAACTTTCATCTTCAATTTCTAACTTTGGATTCTTCACAATTTGATTCTCTTTTGATTTGAAATTATTTCTTCCTTGAACCAAGAGAGAATTATCCTTGCCCTTGAAAGAATTAAGGACACCCATATGGATCAATTTATCTTTCTCCTTTGTTAGTGAATCAAGAAAAGTATTTAAAGAAGGCATTTTCCACTTCTAAACAACAAGCCTAGTAGCATGAAAAGTAGACACAAAAATTGAGTAATTAGGACCCAATTTAGAAAGAATTGAAAGGATTAATTGATAATATTGTTTCTCAATCCCACATTTCTTGAAAATTAGAATAAGTGACTTGAAATTGGTGAAGAAACCCTCAAGAGAATCGAAATTGCTTGGACTCAGTGAGAATAACTCAATCTCCAATTGATGCGCTCTTAGTTCATCTTGAACTCCAAAGAGAGAATCCAATTAAGTCCACACTTGGTTTGGAGTAGTGAAAACATCTATTTGAAGGAGAATATCAGAAGAAATAGAGAGGCAAAGAAATCCATAGGCTTCATTCAACCTATTATGCCACTTAGCTTTCTCAATCACAACATTGGGCTCATTCTCCAAAGCTAGAGTAACTCTATATAATCCCCTACTGAGTAATAGAATGCCAATTTTGGATTTCCATTCATGGGAGTTTAAGGGAGTCCTAATTATTGAAGAATGGGAGTCCATACTGCTGAATTTATGTTCTCAATAGGAAACTCTTTGCAAACTGCAAAACAAACTAGGAGAAATTCTTGTAAGCTAGACAAGCTCTTCTTCGGAGAGGGATAGGAGACTGGTTGCTCTCCTCAAATCTATAGAAATTGATCAAAATTGATGCTTTGACACTATGTATAAATAATATCTTAAATTATATGAGCAAATATTCTAATAAGAAGCACATGAAATAGATCTTGCTACTAAGAATTCTCACAAGCATACACAGGAAAAAAATAGAGAGAAGAAAAGAGACTGAATCACATGAATGAAGAGATGAATATTGGTGTGTATCCTTCCATTGAATAATGATGAATAATAGTGTACATTAATATTACATCCCTCATAGGAAAATCGAGTTGTATGGAGACAACTTATAAATATAAAAAAAGTTGACTTACCAAAATATGGAAAACCCCAACATGTGGCTAAAGCACTTCCTAAATCAGTCAAAGACCTCACAAATTAGAAAAATCATGAGTGAGTTGTCAGGAGTGATGGAAAAACATGCAAATCCTGGAAAATGGAGAGAAATTCATGAAGGATGGTTTGGCAACAAAAGAACCCAGATTCCTAGTTAACTAGCTTTACCTTATCCACATAAAAGAAGGATAAAGTAAAATAAAGTAAAATCTGTTGTAAAGCACTGTTGCCAATTCTAGATGTCCATAAAGTGGTCAGGAACAACCCATAATAAAAAATAAAGAATTCCTGGGCTATAGATGGAATGTGTTGACTTTAGGGTGCAAGTGGATGCCAACTAATTAAGCTAGTGGGTAGATAATTAATCAAATAATGATTAATGATTTTATCCTAAGTATTGAGTGGGTTTAATATATTCCAACAATAAATACACACCTCTCCTTTCAAATTTTACCCAAAGGTGCATCAAAAGATCTTGGTCATGTAGCATTTCTTTCACTACTTCCATTATAGTTCTGTTATTTCATTACACAACTCCATTCTTCTAAGGATTGTATGGAGTGCTCAACTCCCTCTTAATCCCAATTTCTCTGTAGAGTTTCTTCAATTCTTCTAAGGTGAACTCTCTACCATTATCTGATCATAGAGTCTTGATCTTCATTTCATTCTCGACCAAGGCTTTGAATTCCTTGAACTTGTTGAAGACTTCATTTTTTCCTTTCAAGAAATATATCAAAGTTTTAAATGAGAAATCATCTATAAAGGAAACATAATATACATACCCACTTAGTGAGATGGATTACATGGTCGCATGCACATATAAGTGTACTATATCCAATATTCCTTTTGCTTTGATTTCAATGTTGGGAAATGTCTTCTTAGAATTATTTCCTTCCACACATCCTTTGCAAACAACTTCATGTTTTGCATGGATTTCTGGAATTCTTGAAATTGCTTTGCTTGAAATTGGTACTGCTCTATAGTGCACATGGGAAATATTTCAGTTCCATAGTTCACTTGGTTCTATTGGTTCATGAAATAATGATTGTTCAGGATGTCCCTTCAACTTGTACAAGCCTCCCTCTTTCTCCCCAATTATTTTAGCATCATCGATTGTCATTCCTTTTGGCCACATTAGTACTTGACCATCAACAAATGCAACCCTTATTCCTTTTGTATCTAGTGCGGATATGGAGAGAATATTATTCTTCAATCCCAAAACATATAGCACATCTTTCATCTTCAAATATTTTCCAGAGTCTATCTTGTATGAAGCTTCTCCACTTCCTTTGATGGGGTATTGATAATAATCCCCAAGTTTCATATGATGAGGTGATTCATACTTAGATAGATTGATGAATGATTATTTGTATCATGTCATATGTTTGGATGTGCAATCCAATCATTGTGTCCATGTGAGATAGTTCATATGAGTGCTGAGATTAGGACATATTATTCATCACTTGAAGAATCATCTCTTTCTTTTTTGAATATTTTATTTGTTGGTTCATCGTCTTTGGAGGTGTTAGCATGATGTCTTTTATTGTTGGAATTCTTGTTGAAAGAGTCTTTGTTTTTGGGACAATCTCTATTATAGTGTCCCTTCTCATCACAAGTGTAGCATCGGATATTGGAAGAATATTTTATGTACTTCTTTTTTCTTTTTTGATGATGGTCCTTCCTCTTGTTCTAATTTTGGTTCTCCTTCTTTCTTTTGGTGTGAGATGTGAGATCTTGATCTTCAGTTGATCCCATATTCTCTTCTCTTGTTATGAGTTGAGATTATTCTTGTGTGAATTATTCCCATATTCTACTAAAAGAGATCAACTTCCTTCTTGCACATATTCCTTGAATGAATGAATCCCATGATCTTGGGAGACCATTCAAGGTGGTAATAACAATCTCTCCTTCTTCTACATTCTCTTTGACTGCTTCAAGTTGTTCCTTGATTTGAGAAACCATTGTGAAGTAGGATTGCATGGTCTCTAAGTTTTGTATCTTCACAATATTTATCTATCTTGTTGGGCTTAGGGACAGTAAGGAAGAATTCATGCAAAATTCTACCTAATTATGGAGAAGAGCTAAAGGAGGAGAAGAAGGAGCTATGATTGAGGAAGTAGCATAAAGGCAAGAAGAGAAAGGATGTTGCAACATAAGAAGTGAAATAGAGGAAGAAGAAGAGGATGCGTTGGAAGAAGAAGTTGTGTCAGATAAGGAAGCCACGACAGAAGGATAGAGTGCAACACAAGAAGGTACGATAGAATATCAGTAGTAGAAGGCATGCAAGTAGCATAACAGCTGGAAAACAACAGTAAAACATAATGTGGGGAAATTGGTAGGCCTTAACAATCATGGGTACGAGCTTAGCTAGAGCTGGAAACAACATGCGTAAAGGAATATTTGTAAGTCTGGCCATTAGTGCCTCTAGTTAGGTGTTTCTAGAATAAGAAAGACAACCTGTTGGTTGGATATAGAAAGTTGGCTTAGAAAGAAACATAAAAGGAGTCTTTAATGAGTTGGTATTGAGTCTGTATCGAGTCAATATTGAGTCTGTATCAAGTATGTGTGGATTTTGTATCGATTCTGTAAGAAGTCTTTAAAAGAAGGAACCCAAGTTGTGTGTGGGTTAGACATTCTCCCTACAGTCAGTCTGTACAGATAGCTTTGAATTGTAGACTCTCGCTGGCTGAAAAGTGGGAACTCCTTGTTAGTAGCTCTATATTGCTAAGTGCATCAAAGTAAAGGATCTGCAGCTGAGTGTGCAAAAGAGTAGGAAATCTTGAGTCGATCCAGGTTGTGTGTGTATCACTAGTAGCGTAAAGTAGGAAGAGAATAGAGAGAAGATCAGAGAGCATGAGAGAAAGGAAGAGTCTATAAAGGTAGAGAAGAATATCTTAAGCAAAGTTTGCAGCTTCAAGTGTGCAGATGTAAATGTGCATATGTTTCTTCATGCCAGATGAAGAGCACCTTGTGGTTTTTTCTTGGATGGGTTTCGTTGTTATATTTTGTGTATATGTGTGAATGTTGAATGTGTCTAAGATATATGTGAAAGTGTTGTATTGAATGAATGACTGTAGTTTTTCTCGTAAATTAATATATGTATGATGGTCACATTGTATTAACTACATATGATTATGCTACATGTATGATGTGTATTTAACAAGTTGCTTAAGAAAGCTGGGGTGCAGCCTAGCTATTGAAGCACAGTGAACACAAATAATCCACCCCTAGAATTCGTTGATGTCATGTCCCCACCCCTCTACTCGGAGGAGAGTACGTGACTAACATAACTGCTAGCTAATCCGAGAAACTAAGCCCCATGAACACAAGATAAAAATGCATTGAACTAATAACAGACACAGATGCATAAATTATTATCAAACAATAGAAGAAAATTCATTCATTCACAGCATTTAACATGTTCATTTGAGTTATGAAACAAAACACAGTTGCAAGGATTTGAACATAGAGATACTTATCTTAGTAGAAGCTTGTCGCATAACCAGCTACGTCATTACAATGTTCCACCCAACCATAGGCTAGTGTGTTCATCAATCTCTCAGCAACACTACCACCCCCATGTTGGGAATGATTTCCAAAAGGAATAAGGGGAACACTAGCAGGCTCACACATATCCAAGGATACACAAAACTCACCCTAGCCAACACAGTTGGGTTTATCAGGCTATACAGGAGCTGGAAAGGCTGAATGCTAATCTATTGGGTTCAACCAAAGAGCTATGGACACTTGCACCAGAACTAGCTTGACTTCTAAAACATCTACACACCCAACACAAGGAAGCATCCCTTTCTCTGTTATACAGTCCCTCAGGATATGTCTTCCTTTCCAGTGCTATTCATGGGGTGTAAAGAAGAAATCCATCCCTCTAGCTTTGTTTTGTTAGATTTTTAACATTAAGCTAGCATAGCATTAGGATCTTTAACTGAGAGAAAAACAAGCACAATAATCAAACAAAAGAGACAATGAACACAGTGTTTTTCCTCGGGGAAACCATAAATGGAGAAAACCCTGCAACTTCCTCATAGATAGAATCAACACCAAAGTGAAACCCAAAAACAGTAAGATGATCTCCCGATAGCAGTAACCTCTTTCTTCCTTCCCCTAATGTTTTTTGCTTCCTCAGCTATGCGCTACAATTGAGTGTGAGTGAGTGTGTGATAAATAGAGAGGCTAGCTCTCTATTTATACTAATTCCTGACTTGACTAAATCCAACTAGGGCCGACTTCACTAGGTGAGTCTAATAACCCTAGTGCCCCGGAACTACAAGGACTTTAACCCTTAGACAATAGGAGAGTTAACCACCTTGACTTGACACGACTTGTTTACATTATAGAAACTTCCTAATAGGAACATCGGGACATGATATGACTCAAGTACATTACAAATACATCCCAGAATAAACATCGGGTTATAATACATAAGAAATACAAGTGAATACATTCCGAAGTTACAATTACATCAACACTCCCTCTTAATTAGGAAGGTATTCTCTCGACACAATTTATCAGCACAAGTCTTCTTCTCTATATCATATGGATCATCATTGAGTCTTCATCATATTCACCTTCAAGTCATCTCTATCTTCAATTCACCTTCATCTTCAAGTCATCTTCACTTGGATCTGGATCATCACTCGACCTGGATCATCATCACTAGATCTGGATCATCCCTCGATCTGGATCATCTCTACTGGATGATCAACATTGAATATTCACGGGTGCTATCCCATGGTTCTTCTCATCACAGGAATTTCTACAGAGCCAGCCCTTTTTCATGCTATTTGTAGGCCTACCCTCTGTGTAGGTCTTGTCCAGCACTTATATTTGACCCTAAGTTAGAATGGCCCACCCAAAACTTACATCTGATCATGTACGAACCAATCCTATAATCATATCAAAAATGCATTCCCAACACTCACATCTGACCATGTGGTAACATAGCCCACAACCCTATCAGAAAGGCCCAGCACTCACATCCATCAATTAATGTCGAAATGGCTCAACACTTACACTTGGCCATGCAAGGAACCAATCCTCCATGTTGAAAGGCTTTGCACTTATATATGACAACCAATGTCAGAAAGGATCAGCACTTATATTCGACACATGTGAGGAACCAATCCAACATGCATGTTCGAAAAGGCTCTGCACTTACATTCAACACATGCGAGGAACCAATCCAACATGCATGTGTTCGAAAAGGCTCTGCACTTACATTCGACACATGCGAGGAACCAATAAAACATACATGTTTGAAAGGGCATGCACTCACATCTGATCATGTAGGAACCAATCCTACAATCATATCATAATGGCCCCCAGTCCCAGACTGATTTACCTGGTAACTGACTAGACGCCTCCATTCCCAGAATGGAATTCAGTGTTTACTTCTGATCATGTAGCAACCAATCCTACAGTCACATCAAAATGGCTCAGCACTCACATCTAACATGGAAGGAACCAATCCTCTCACCATGACAGAATGGCTCAGCCCTTACATCTGACCATGGAAGGAACCAATCCTCTCATGTCAGAATGGCTTTGGGTCTCATCATTTCCCTTTGGAGGAAACCTCAATCTGGAGAACAACAAGATTCTCCCTGAAGAACTTGAACTTCACCCTAGCCAATGACTTCCTCATCACATTAGCTAGCTGTTCTTCTGTCGCAACATACTAGAGCTTCATTTCTCCCCTCTGCACCATATCTTTGATATAGTGATACTTGATCTCGATATGCTTTGACTTGTCATGGAACAATGGATTCTATGACAACTTTACGTAACTTTGGTTGTCACAATGTATACAAGTACCATCCATCTGGAGATCAAATAAATCAGATAGTAGCTTCTGCAGCCATACTGCCTCGCAACTAGCTAAACAAGCTGCAACATACTCTGCTTCAGCTGTACTCAGTACCACACAGGATTGCTTCTTGCTAAAACAAGATATCACACTTGATCCCATACTGAAACAATACCCTGAAGTGCTCTTCCTATCGATGGCACTACCTACCCAATCTAAATCAACATAATCCTCCAGGTTAATCTTTTGATTCACCTCATACTTGAGCCCATAATTAATTGTACCTCTCAGGTACCTCAAAATATGCTTTGCAGCTATCAAGTGAACATGGCTCGGATCTGTTAAGAACTGGCTCAAGGTGTTCACAACAAACCAAATGTCTGGTCTCGTGTTCATTAGGTACATCAAGGACCCAATCATATGATGATACATCGTAGGATCAACCATCTCTGATGAAGTATCACTCAATAGCTTCAAGTTCGATGCCATAGGTGTGGTCATGGCCTTGCAATCCATCATCCCAAATCACTTCAATATCTCTACTGCATACTTCCCTTGGCCAAGGGAGATTCCATCCGCATTCTGCCACACCTCCATACCTAGGAAATAATGCATAATACCCAAGTCCTTCATTTTGAACTTGGTAGCAATCTTTCTCTTTGTATCAAAAATCAACCCATACATACCTATTACATACAGATCATCTACATACACTAGGGGCATCACTAGGTTTCCATATTCAACCTTGTAGTAAAGGTTGGAATCTGCTTTACTTTTGGTAAAGCCCAAACTGGATAGAAAGCTGTCAATTCTACCATACAATGTCCTAGGTGCTTGTTTCAAACCGTATAGGGATTTCTTCAATCTACACATATGAGACTCCCTGTTATGTGTCTCAAAACCGAGTGGTTGTTCTACATACACTTCCTCTTCCACTACACCATTCAAGAAAGAAATATTGACATCCATTTGGTGTATCTTGCATTTCATTACTGTAGCCAAAGCAAGTACCGATTTGATGGAAGTGTATATGGCTATAGGTGCAAAGGTTTCTTCATAATCTATTCCTTCCTTCTGTGAGAAGCCACGAGCCACATTTATTTCCTTATATTTCTCTATGCTACCATCTGCAACATGCTTGATCTTGTAGATCCACTTGGAAGTTACAACCGACTTCCCTTCTGGTCTTGAGACAACATCCCAAACATCATTCTTCATGATCAATTGATATTCTTTGATCATAGCATCCTTCCATTCTTTCTGTTCTGTCACTTCTTCATAGTTGGAAGGTTATTTATTGATAACATCACATAGTAAGGCTACGTATCCGGAGTAGGATCTGGTTCTTTTTCTTTCTCTGTGATTCTCTTCTGGAGCCCCATATCTTTCCACACCTTGGATAATTTCTCGTACCCAAGCAGGTTTCCTCTTGTGAGGATTCTTATCCTGAGGTGGATCTACAGGTCTTTGTGGTTCTTCAAATTCTTGATCTTCTTCTTGAATTTCTTCATTCATGGTTGTATCATGAATTCTGGGTGCTTCTGCTTCGTCATGTTCTTCAGCAAGTCTCTTTCTAGATTTGTTGTAAGCCGTGTCTTCATCAAATTTTACATCCCTACTGATGTTGATATTTTTGAATCTTGGGAAGTATATTCTGTAAGCCTTCGAGCTTTCAGAGTATCCCATAAATATACCCATCTTTCCTGAAGGATCTAGTTTTGTTCTCTTCTCTTTTGGAATGTGTATGTACACTGGACAACCAAATATTATGAGATGGCTAACTTCTGGTTTCTTACCGGAGAATACTTATTCAGCAGTCTTGTTCTTGAGTACTCTGTGTGGAGTATGGTTCTGTACATACACTAATGTTCTTCCAGCTTCTGCCCAGAGATGCATGGGAATATCCTAATCATGAAGCATTGCTCTTGCAGCTTCCATGATAGTTCTATTCTTCCTTTCTGCAACCCCATTTTGTTGTGGATTATAAGGAGTGAACAACTCCCTCTTAATCCTTGATTCTTTTCATAATTCTTTGAATTAATTTGATGTGAATTCTCCACCATTATCTGATCGAAATGTCTTTATCTTATTTTCTGTGTGGTTCTCGATCAAGGCTTTGAATTCCTTGAACTTGCTGAAAACTTCATCTCTGTTTTTCATGAAGTAAATCCATGTATTCCTAGAAAAATCATCAATAAAAGAAACATAGTATACATACCCACTTAGTGAACTTGATGAAATTGGTCCACATACATCGGAGTGGATGATTTCCAAGATTCCTTTTGCCTTGTTCTCACTACTTGGAAATGTCTTCTTTGTATTCTTTCCTTTCGCACATACTTTGAAAACCCCTTCATGTTTTGCTTGAATTTTTGGAAGACCTTCAACAGCTTTGCTTGCAAATGGTAGTGCTCTGTAATGCACATGTGCAAGCCTTCTATGCCAAAGTTCATTTGGGTCTACTGTGTCATGGACCAAAGCTTGTTTTAAATGGCCTTTCAATTTGTATAATCCTCCTTCTTATTCTCCAATTACTAGTGCATCATCAATAGTATTTCCTCTTGACCACATGAGGACTTGGCCATCTACAAATGCAACCCTCATGCCTTTTGCATCCAATGCTGATATGGATAGAAGATTCTTCTTTAGTCCTGGTACAAACAAGACATCGTTCATTTTCATAGACTCTCCGGAGTCCAGCTTGTAGGAGGATTCACCACTACCTTTTATGGGATATTGGTAGTCATCCCCAAGTTTCACCTTATGGGGTGAATTATGTTTGGATATTTTCTCAAAGGATTCCTTGAAACTTTTCATGTGTTTGGAATCCCCATTGTCAATAATCCAATCTTTGCTTCCATGATTGATAGTTCCCGTGAGAGCGGAAATCCGAACATATTCATCTTTACTTGAAGAGTCTTCACTTTCTTGTTTTACTCTCTTCCTGGGAGGATCATCATCCTCAGCAGTATGAGCATGATGTCTTCTTTTGGAGTTCCTCTTCTTCTTGGATCCATTCTTATTCATGAGATAGTTTCTAGCATAATGTCTTATTTCATCGCATGTATAACATCTGAGTTTGGATGGATCCCTTTTGGCATTGTTATTTTTTTGATGAGAATGCTTACCTTGGTGATGATGATTTTCCCTTCTTCCTTTCTTGGAGTTTACTATGAGAGCTTGATCTTCACTTCCCATCTTTTCTTCTCGAGCTGCTATTCGAGCTTCTTCTTGAGAACATTCTTCCCATGGTCTACTGAACTTGACTAACTTCTTCTAGCACAGATTCCTTGGATGAAATAATCCCATGAACTAGGGAGGCCATTCAAGGTTGTCATCACAATTTATACATTCTCCACTTCTTCATCTACTGCTTCAAGTTGTTCTTTGATCTGGGAGACCCTTGTGAAGTATGAATGGATGGTCTCCTCATTTTGGATCTTGACATTCTTCAACTGTTTCCTTAGAGTCATCTTTCAATTGATGTTCTTTCCTTCAAACAGTTTGGTTAGGGCATCAAACATGGCTTTAGGTGTCTTGGGGAGGACACCTATGGAATGAGGTGATCCTTGATTGAATCAGCAATGATCCTCTTTTCCATAACCAACTTATTCTTATGTAAGGCCTTGGCCTCCTCTCCCTCTGGAACTGGAACCTCCTCACTGATATAGGAGTCCAAAACATTTTCTTCCAGGACCAGGGAGATCCTATACTTCCAGGATCGAAAGTTATCAGCTCCCTCAAGATTTTCATCAAGCTTGGTATGCTGAGACATATTAACTAAGAACCTCAAATGGAAATACAAAATATTTAGATCTTACTAGGTCAAGATGTCGGATCTGGATTTGGAGCTGAAATCCTGCAAAGCTAGTTCAGGAGTAGATTAGGGTTTTGTTTTTCTGGAGTTCTATCCAACCAAATGCTTTGAATTTGATCCCTAACTTCGATTTTTGGGAGGAGATCAATCCAGTCCTGGGCTCACTAAAAAATTCCACTTCTGTGAAAACCCCTAATTTTCGGTAGTAGTGTCGGGTCTAAAACTAAAAAACCTCATAATTCGATTCTGCTTCGACTGAAAGATGCTCCCTAGGTAGGAGAGTTATTCCACCCTACTTTTGCTGAAAATTTGTGGAGAGAGATCCACAAAATAGGAAGCCCTAGTTCCCGCAGTTGCACAGTGTCTTGTTCTCAGGTTAGCTCTTATACCATGTTATATTTTTAACATTAAGCTAGCATAACATTAGGATCTTTAACTGAGAGAACAACAAGCACAACAATCAAACACAAGAGACAATGAACACAGTGTTTTTCCTCGGGGAAACCATAAATGGAGAAAACCCGCAACTTCCTCAGAGATAGAATCAATACCAAAGTGAAACCCAAAAATAGTAAGATGATCTCCCGACAATAGTAATCTCTTTCTTCCTTGCCCCAGTGTCTTTCTCTTCCTCAGCTATGTGCTACAATAAGTGTGAGTGAGTTTATGATAAATATATAGGCTAGCTCTCTATTTATACTAATTCTCGACTTGACTAAACCCAACTAGGGCTGACTTCACTAGGTGAGTCTAATAACCCTAGTGCCTTGGAACTGAGGGGACTTTAACCCTTAAACAATAGGAGAGTTAACCACCTTGACTTGACATGACTTGTTTACATTATAGAAACTTCTCTATAGGAACATTGGGGCATGACATGACTCAAGTACATTACAAATACATCTCGGAATAAACATTGGGTTACAAATACATAAGAAATACAAGTGAATACATTATGAAGTTACAATTACATCAACATGTTTGTGAGGCTCTTGCACAATCCAAATACCAATAACCATATACACACAACAATAACGACTCTAGGATTGAAGGGAGAACACTTCAGAGACCAAAATCAGGTATGGAAAATGGGTAGAAACAACTCAGACTGTGGCAGTTGATTTCCAGGGTCGTTTATGGCCATACCATGGCCAAAATGACTCACAGCATCTAAAAATTCACGGAGAGGATAAAACGATCTCCCAACCTACATAAGATGAAGATCATGAACCCTTCCAATGTGAAGGAATTTAGACAAATAGACCAAAAATTGGGAAAGGAGAATGGAGAACGCAAATGTCTGCCTGAGGCCAAGCTTCCTCCTATGTGAGTGTGAAATGTTGTTATCTTCCCATGTGTGGAGATAAATGTGACCTGTCTCTTTGGGGCATGTGTGCGGTCAAAGGACTGACGGTTCTGCTGAAGATGACGGCTGCCCATGCATTCATCCCCCAAGGGAAATAACTACCCAACGAAATCATGGGGAATTAATTTGGGTTGGTGAATAAGACAAGGGAAGGTAGTTGGTTTAGATGGGTTCTCCTCTTGACACATGGATTTTCTCCAATGGCCCCAAAGGATAAACATTCCCCCCCCCCCCCGCTTGTCCTTAGGAATCATGCCCCCATCTCTTTTAATGTTGCATTGACATAAATGGTTGTGTTTATTTTAATTAAAATGCATATGTACATGGTGTCCATAATTATAATGTGTCTGTCTAACACAAAATACCATAGAAATCAATTTTAATCACCGAAACATAAAATGATAAATCAATGGTGGGGCTTTTGCCTTTAGCTCCACACCACGATTAATTGAAATATATACATCATATACATTTAATGCAGTCAGGGTTAAAACCGGGGTGTTACAGTTGGGAGTCTTGGTGTAGAGCCAAGGTACTAAACATCCTTCGACTCAACTGCGGAGACGTGGTTCTGGCAGTTACCCATCCTTAAAGAGAGATTCACGGGTGAGACAACATATACGTTGTAGGTGTTGTCAACCGAGATCTGCTCTTTCGGGATGATATCTCAGGATTTTTTGTGTTGACCAAAAGGGACTGAACCTGGGTCAGGATCCCTAGAAGAGGGACATAAAATCCAACAAATGGTTCCATTGTCGGGACCTTGAATCGTTTGGGGAGGGATATGTTGTGGAAACCAATGAAACTAGAGATCCAATATTGGGTGGAATCCAAAGAGTTAGAGTTCGCACAAAAACAAAGTGAAGGATATCGGTGGAACTCAATAGGATGGTTGGGCTGATACATCTACACAGACATTCATGCAATTTTGTTTTCTGAGTTTCCCATTGTGTTGTATGAATGGTTATCTAAGCTATCAACCCAACAAATAAATTTTTAAGGAGGAGAACCAAGGAAGTGGAATCCCCAGTTAATTGTAAAACTGGAAGAAGTAAGCAACCCTGTGTTGAGGGCTATATTTTTTTGGATAGACAGTATCCTAGAAGGATATAATACCGATTTTGTTGTTGACACAATAACCTCATACAGTGAGGTAGAGCAAAAAAAATTTCAAGGCCCATGTAGTAGATACTTGTCATATTTAAATACATGGATAAAAATTCTTGTATGTGAAAAAGGTATTCTACGAATGTAACAAGACTGTATACAAATAGAGTGTCTATGTCACAATAGAACCCTAAAGTGAGATGTTCCCAAGATATAGTGGAAGTGAACTAGAGTCAGTATTTTTAAGAAGCAAAAGAAGATTCAGATCCAGTTAGAGAAGAAAAAATCTGTTAGGAAGAGGGAGTTGCATCATGGATATAGAAGAAGAAGGCTACAAGCTTGCATCATACTTGGATGAGGCGTCTTGTGATGAAGAAGAGGAATATCAGCCGATATATGAAGGAGATGAAGAATCAAAAGAGTCCACTGAAGCCCCAAAACAAGAACGTGGTTACAAATTGGCTATAGAACCACATACATCGCCAGAGGTAATATTGAGACACTTATTTCCATGTACTTCTATAAATACGAGTAGTAATAACGCTATAAATAGTGGACAAGGAAGTACGACTAGCCAAAAAAAAAATCTAACTGTACTAGTAGCAAATACAATGGCTGGAGATGATATTAAGTTACCAATATTTAATGGAAATGGGTTGGAAGACCCAACACAACATTGGTTCCTTTGCGAAGCTGTGTGGACTGTGCGATAGATCCAAGATGAGAATATCACGAAAGCACAAATTATCACGACTCTACAAGGTCATGCGCTTGACTGGTATATGAAATTTTCCATAGTACCAGTAGAAGTTGTCCCGAAAAAAATCAACGAGATTCAAGTGGGTATGATAGATGAGTTTAGAAATCCAAAATATGAATCACAATGCATCACAGAAATCAATGAGATTAAGCAGTTACTGACAGAATCTATTTAAGACTTTGACCATAGATTTAATATAGTGATGGCCAAAGTGAGATTTAAAATTTCATATGTACAACACAAGGAATGGTTTATCATCACCTTGTTACCACATATCCAAACCCTATTGATGCAACAGAAGATTGTGTCATAGATAAAGTCTTTGGAAATAACAATGAAATTAGAAGCCTCACCAATTGGAGATATTGGCTCGGGAATGATGCAAATTAAGTCGCAACTAGCCAACCTTAGGGTGAAGCTCTAGGACATTAAAAGAGGGAAGGAATTTCAGGAATAACTATGGTGTACAATATGCATAACAGATGGACACCATAAATAAAATTTCCCAGCACTCATGAACTATGTTGTAGCAGGAGCGTTGAATCCATTAAAAACCCAAGGAATTCCTTGATCTAGGATATTCCAGACTAGGGGACACAAGTTCAAAGAATGTATGTACTTACAAAAGATTGTAAGTATAAAAACTAGTATGTATTGTAAATTTTGTAGATCAGTGGGTCATGATAAAAAGGGATCTAGATCATTTAAGATACTGTAAGAAAATACAATGGATACCTACTTAATGAAAAATAATGAGCAGGTGCAAGTTGAATGAGCATAGCCTCAGCATCAACCTACTCAATATCAACAACCGCAATACCCTAAGTCGCAATACCAACAGAATCAATATCCTCAAAAACAAATATACTCTCCGCAAAGGGGGGGTGGGAAATTTAGAGGTCAAGGACAACAACAAGGATGAGGATTTTGTTAGGGAAGAGGCCAAGTCATATGTTATAATTGTGAGAAGTCAAGAAATTTTTCCCAATATTACCAAATTCTTGTGAAAACTTGTACATATTGTAAAGAATTTGATCACACTGTTGAACTATGTCCCAAACTAATTATGAAATGACAGGCTATAACTGTCATAAATCCCAACCCAATGTATGAGGAGAATCCAAATCCCAATCAAAACATTCAGATGATCTTTGCTGAACCAAGAGAACTCCACATTGTTGTATCATGATAGGAGGTGTTGTGACAAGAGCATACCAAAATACATAGCAATGAGAATCGTAGGTAAGACCCATGGCACAAAGGAAATATATGCTATATGTCCAAAAGGAGAAAGAAGTATTCTTGGAGGTACAACTAGAATTTGATGATGTTAATCAACCGTCAACATCTGGACATGTCAAGACCACACCCGAATGATTTGAACAACTAATCAAGAAGGCACCAATGAAATTTTTTAGTAAGCATAAAGAATTTTTCAAAAGTTTTTTAGCACTAATAAATGATAAATATGTTGTCGTGGAATTGACAACACTAATAGAAGAAACCCTAGATGACCTGCGACCTGAAAAAAGAGTTAATCATATCGGTAAAATACTAAATACATGTCGAGAACTGTGAATGAATACACAGATAGGAGACTAAGGTATGGATTATATCATATTATATTTAGTCTTTGATGTTAACATCTTGACAAGAAAAACATGGGAGAGCATGAATAAGCTGCAACTGGACTGGTCTCCCATTCAACTAAGGCTTGCGAACTAGTCGAACGTTATACCAATCGGTAGACTAACTTAAGTTCCTATAGAAGTCAAAGGCTTAAGAACATATGCCGACTTCAAAGTTATTGAAATTGTCGATGAAACAAATCCATATCCTTCACTAATGGGGATTGATTAGGAAATAGACAACCAAATCGTTATAAACTTCAAGAAAAGGATCTTATCATTTGAAGATTCTGAAATAAGGGTGGTTGCTCCAATTGATACACTCGAAGGAAAGAGATATGTTGAGCCCGTACATAGTGAAGGTCAAGGAAATTATATAGATCAGTTGTATAATATCATGTATTCAAAAGAAGATTATTTAAATCTAACAAGTGATGGGAAACTGAGTTGGAAGACTGTAAGTTTGTGCACATCTGAATCAGGTGATGTCTTGGAAAATTGACAGAATATGCTACATGAAGTCTCCATGAGAAGACATGCAAGAATCACAAAAGTTGTCTAAAGGGTAGGAGATGAAGCAAGCGCTCTTCCCACATATGAAGGATTACCTAACCTTGAAACTTTTCTAGTACAATTTGAATAAAAAGTCACATAATCAAAACTATTGTCCTCTATAGACTATGTGCTGAAAGCTACACCCGCTAGATGGTAGGGTACACACAAACAGTCTATTTCTGAATGGCCACAGTGTAGAAGATTAATGGAAAGAGATCAGTTACTCTAATCAAAAGTATACATGACTGACAGATCCTATGGAACATATTGAGCATTGTCACAAGAACTGACAAGAATATCTACAACAGGAGTGGGTTCATCGATTCATCCACACTTTGGAAATAGTACCAAATAATTGGTACACATCAGGAGAGTTGCGACATTCGAATGGGAAATCTTAGTTGTAAGATTCACCCAAAAATTTGAGTTCACAAGTGAACACCTAGCAGTCGATGTTGTGCTACAAATAATAAAGAAAAAGGTATTTGAATAAATCTCAGTCGCAGCCATGAATTTCCATCAATGCACTAGAACAGTACACAACTGGATGGAGTGCTACAATATTACGAGAGAATTGGATGATGATGAACCACTTGAGATAAATATACCCGAGTCAGAAGGTATGCATGCAGTGGAAGGAGCTTCCATGTCCACTGACCAGCTTTTAAACCACTTAAGATTAAGAAAGTAAATAATGGGCCGGTTAAAAACCCGAAATTTGCTAATATTGAGGATTACTGGGATGATGAGACTATGGGAAAGATAATTGACATACTACATGAATTTTAGGATATATTCCCTAAAACAATTTATGAAATTAAGGGTATAGTTGGGGACCTTGGTGAAATGAAAATACCCTTGAGTCCCGATGCAAAACCGATCATACATATTAAACCTGCGTTACAAAGATAAAGTTAAAGTTGAACTGGATCGAATGCTAGAAGAAGGTGTGATAGAATAAGTAGAGGAATTAGAATGGATCAGTATTATTGTAGTATAAGACAAGAAAATTTCAAGGGAAGTGAGAATTTATGTTTATCCCAGGAAATTAAATGATGCATTTCTGACCCCATTTAGAGATGAAGTATTGGAAAATGTCAAAGGACAAGAAATGTAATCATTCACTGATGGATTCTTGGGCTACCATCAGATAAGAATTGCAAAAGAGGACCAGTACAAGACTACCTTTGTGACGAAGTGGGGATGCTACTAATACACGGTAATTCCCTTTGGACTCAAGAATACGCTTGAAATATTTTCTAGGAATTGTAGTTGTTGCATTTAAAAGTTTTATACAAAAATTTCTTGAAGTCTACATTGAGGGTTGGACAATATTTGGTATTATAAAAGATCACATAGAAAGTATTATAATGATGATGGAACGATGCCGCTAGTATCAAATTTCCCTCAATTTAATAAAGTGTATTTTTTTGCACCTTTTGGAGCTCTGTTAGGCCATGTGGTATATCATGATGGAATTTTGGTTAATCCGACCAAAATCGCCATCATCCTTGACTTACCACCACCTACCACACTTAAACAATTAAGAGTAATATTAGGACATATGGGATACTATAGAAATTTTATCAAGGGATTGGTAGAGGTGAATTCCCCAATGGAAAGATTGTTGAAAAAAGACACTAAATATGAGTGGACAAATCAATGTCAAGAGAGTCTGGAGAAGCTAAAAAGAAAGATGATTGTTGCACCCATACTTGTGTTTACATACTAGAAAATATAATTTCATGTTCATGTCTATGCATCATCTTTTGTGCTCAGTGTGGTATTAACGCAACCAGGGGAAAGAGCGATTGATCACCCCATTGATTTTTCTAGCAGGAAGTTATTGACTACAAAGAAAAATTTCACCACAATAGAGAGGGAAGGTCTAGCGATGGTTTATGTGCTGTAAAAATTTAGACATTATTGTTGGGTGAACATTTCAAGATGTACACTGACCATTTTACACTAAAATATTTGGTGAATAAGCCATTGTTGGGGGGGAATATCTATCAGTGTCTTCTCCTCTTCCAGTAATTTGGCTTTGAGGTAATTGTCAAATTAGGTCGGTTGAATTTGGGACTAGACCACCTATCAAGAATTGAAAGTGGTGAAGAACCTAATAGTCTGGAAGATAATATTCTTGATGTGCAACTGTATGTGATAATCACCTTTGATTATCAATATAAAGATATCATATATTTTCTAAGTACATGTTTTGCACCAATCGAATTTACAACAACACAAAAGAAAGAGTTAGTAACGCAAGTTGCAGAATTCCAATTGATTGTTGGCCACTTGTATAAACTGGGACCTGATGAGATACTCCGACGATGTGTTTTGGAGCACAAGTGCTCATTGATACTAAGAAAAGCACATGATGGTGTCGCAAGAGGCCATTGTGCAAGAAAAGAAACCTTGCACAAGATATTGTAATCAGGATTATCGTGGCCTACTATGCATGCGAACGCTTAGTATTATTGTCCTAGTTGTGATATATTTCGAAGAATGGGAAAGCCGTCACAAAGAGATGAAATGCCATTAGTACTACAAATAATATTATAGGAATTTGATAAATGGATTGTTGACTTCATGGGACCTATAAGTAGGGAAATGTATAGGAGCAAGGTACATTATCATTGCGACTGGTTATCTGTCTAGATGGGAAAAAGTTTCACTAGTAAAGGATTGTACTGCTACGATAGCTAGGAAGTTCTTATTTGTAAATGTTGTAACAAGGTTCGGGTTCCCAAAGATATTAATTAGCGATCAAGGTATGCACTTTGTTAATCAATTGATTGAATAACTAACTAATGAATTTTAGATATAGCATAGAAGAACAATTCCATATCACCCGCAAGCAAATGGAGCAGTCAAAGCATTTAATAATATTCTAGAAAATGCGCTAACAAAAGTCTATAATGCATGAAGGGATGACTACGATGAGAATATTTCTGCAGTACTATGGGCATATCGCACAACATGCAAAAATTTAACAGGTCAGACACCATTCACCCTGGTATATGGACAAGAAGATGTCATGCCTATGGAATATATTGTACCAAGTTTGAGAGTTGCGGCGCTCATGGAAATGACATATGTTTATGATGTATAATAAAGATTGTGTTGTCACTAGATTAGGTCATGAATGTTCTAGTTAGTCTGGAAATGTCATATGAAAAATTAATTGGACTTTACCCCATTTATGGACTGTATTCTGGTTTTGTTCCTGTATTCGTTTATATAATATTTGGCTCATTGAGGCAACTTACCATTGGACTGACCTGTAGCATTTGTTTCACCTTTTTTTTCTTTTACTTCTTTAGTATTGTTGATTCAACTGATGAATTGTATACATAGTTTGCAATAATGTTAGTTATTCTAGTTGGAATCTCGGAGTATGTAATGGGAATTTTTAGACCTGTATGGCTTATTTTTTTTATAAGTCATTCGGTCATTTCATGTGCTGACAAGTTTTCATGGCCTCCATTTTTTTATGGTTCTAAAATGTTGACCATCCTTCTGACAATGAAGTAGATAAAAAGGGTTATCATGGGAGTGATAATTCTCTACACTCTTCAATTTTGACACCTTTTCTTACAGATATATCTCAATACACTCTTTCAGCAATTGTGGTATTAGCTATCATGGGCTGATGGATTATGAAGAAGCTATCTTTATTTGGCATATTGATAAAATAGATTTCTTTTTTGGAAATGAGATTGGAGTACTTGTTGGAGTTGGTGCATCTCTTTCATTTGCGATACATGAATTGGAAAATCCACATGTCATTGTACTAGGTCATCTTCTTGGCACCACAAAGTATAAAAACATCAAGTACCTTTCTCCTTTTTTCGATGAGGTTATTATTGTGACAAGTTTATTAAAGGAAGATTATAGAAAACTCCTAGAAATTGAGGAGACTATCAATGGAAAACAAATCCTAAACATTATTTGATCTTTCATGTACATGTTAGTATGGAGTTGCTTATGGCAGATTATGAATTTCAGATAATTATTAAAGATATGGTCCAGAGTAGTGGAAAATATTTTTGAGTCTAATTATTCATAAATTTGGTATTCTAGGAAATTATTGCATCAATAATATTCATATTCCATGAGCACATATTTATCTTACCTACTATATAAGCTCATTAATAATAAATTTGAATTGAAGAAGCTAGCTCCCTACATATAAGGGGAAAGTGCAGGTTAACATATTGGTTAGGGATAGAGAACTTTGGAGGCTGACAATGGAATTCACTTGCTCCACACCAATCCAGAGATAATGAGATGATGGAGTAATGGGATCCATGAAATACTTCAATCCCGAGCTTCTCTTGTAAAAATTCACGCTCTAGCATTCTTCACCAAATTCGACAAAATGAATGTTTGGCTGTTGCAAATGGATTCCTTTCAAAAATTGAGAAGATGTGTTGTTCCAGATTTTAAGGCATTAATTCGATATCAATAACTTCATCAAAGATTAACATCCAGATTCTTAGGGAAACAATTGAATCATCCCCATATTAAAGGAACTTTACTTCATCGGGGGCAGAGTATTGAGAGACGAAGGATTACATTAAATTATTCAAGAATTTAGTTCCAAATTTCTAGGAGTATTCATAGCAGGAAGCTTCAAAATTGAATACAACTGGCATATTTGAAGGCATTTTGACTCTAGCATTCCAGATTTATGGAACTTAGTTTTAGATTGTTTTTCTATTATTAGATAGTTTTTGTTTCTTTGAATTAGTGGTTGTTCATTTGATGTAATTATATAGATGGTTTTTCATTGTCATTAAGGGGGAGTTCCAGCCGAGAGGGTTGGGGAGGTCTTAGAGGTCAGACTGATGTAGCATGTATTATGTTAACCTTAATATGAAATGCTGCTTTGAAATGATTGTGATCATATGAACCCATTTTGCTTTAATAAATGAATTGTATGTTATCATGATTTTGTTTTGTGTGTGGTCTTATCAATCCATTGCGATATTCTTATGATTAATATGCAATTATCTTTAAATGCTTGAATGTTGAACCTGATTCATTTCTTTCATAAAGTTATGCTCGTAGCTATGTATTATTAATATCCATGATAGTGATACATTTCCTATTGTTTGATCTTTAAACCTAGCCTAATATTTGTACTATTATACCTCCATCACTTTATCAACCCAGTTATCCATTAAACCAATTTTAAATATTCACTAGCCATGCTCCTTATGCAGTCAAGGTGCATCTTTTAGTGATAACATATTTTGGTGTTGTTGCTGGGGACGGAGGAAAGAAGGTATCATCCCCGGGAAGAACAACAATGATGAAATCTAGATCTTGATGGTAGACAAGAGAAGGATATTATCTTGACTGTGGTTTTCTACATGGAGACTCTAGCTTCATTATAGAAAAATATATTGGCAAATCCATTAGTTCAAGATGTCAAGGTCCAATATGCCGAAGACCATGGAAGCCATTATGGATCGGAGGTTTGCACCTTTCAATTTTTCAGCAGTTCCTGGTTTCTAGCATCCAGTACCGACTATGATAGAGTGGGGATATTTTTTTCCTATCTTCAAAAAAAGGAAAGAAGATAATCCTGCAGGTCACCTCATCAAGTTCCATGAATGCATGAAGCTACTAGATCTACAGCACAAGGATGTTCATGTATTCATTAGATGGTGATGCACATGAATTGTATTTGTCTTTACCTCCTTCTATCATTTCCTCCTTAAAGGATTTCACATAGTATTCCATGAGCACTGTAAAAGGTACTTTTCAGATGAGTTTTTATTTGAAAATTGTTGTGAGGAATATGAATTGCATGATGAGATTGAAGATATAAATAGAAAATAAATTGTTCCTCACAATCTTCATCAGCTCTCTAATGATTTTCAAGATGATCTGTCTTCCTATAAAATTGAATTAGAACTGGATAATGAAGAAGTTATGGTTCTAGAATGTGCTGAAAATAAAGAAACATTTTCATATTTTTCTATCAAAGAAGAATCACGTGATCATTAAGATAACCATGTTGATGTTTTAAGTCATGTTGAAAATGATTTTACACAAGCCGACAATGGAATTCACTTGTTCCACACCAATTCAGATATAGCGAGACGATGCAGTAATGGGATCCATGAAATAGTTCAGTACCGAGCTTCTCTTGTACAAATTCACTCTATAGCGTTCTTCACCAGATTCGACAAAATGACTGTTTGGCAGTTGCAAATGATTTTATGCAAACTGACAATGGAATTCACTTGCTACACACAAATATAGAGATAGAGAGACGATGGAGTAATGGGATCCATGAAATAGTTCAGTCCTGAGCTTCTCTTGTACAAATTCACGCTCTAGCATTCTTCACCAGATTTGACAAAATGATTGTTTGGCTGTTGCAAATGGATTCCTTTCAAAAATTGAGAAGATGTATTGTTCCATATTTTAAGGCATTAATCCAGTATCAATAACTAATCCACTTAGAAGAAGAATGATTCATTGCAGGATTTCACCAGAACGTAGAAAAGCAAAGGCAGAATGTATGGCACAATAGACACATTAAGAACAAACAATTTGAAGTTGGAGGACTTGTTCTTATGTATGATAGTAAATATTTCAAGCATCTAGGAAAGTTAAAAGCACAATTGTCAGGACCATATGTTGTTAAGAAAATCACTGAGGGAGGAGAAGTGTAGTTAGAGAAACTATATGGTATAGAAGTAAAAGGGCTCATAAATGGGAGCCGATTGAAGCCTTATCTTGATAACTCGATTAAGTCACAAGTAAAAAAACATCATGACAAGATTTTGTTGGATCTTGCAAAGAAAAGTGGGGTTATCAAATCAAATAAAACCACCAGGAAATGATGTGACATTGGTGCAACAATTAAGTAACTTTCTGACAGGATACCTATCAGTCATTATTCTGAAAATATCGACAGAATCGGGTGGCATACCTAGGGATCATGTCTACCATAAATGAAAATAATCTACTTTTCCAATTCCATCTAATTGACGTCATGCTGAAAATATTCCTTAAATGACCCAAATTGTCACCCCATGATGTTGAAAGGACATATTACTTTCTAAGGAAAGACCTAATCATGTGAAGGAAAACTGTTGAAAACCTTTTATTTCATATTATACATTGTTCCCATATCCATATTTATTATGCCTAGAACAGAGAAGAGTGATTATTTTCTGCAGCTCCAATAAACAAACCTAATTCATGGTCATTACAATATCGAGTGCTAGTCCCACTGTGGAGCCTGAATTTGGACCTAAATCACCTACCCCTATCATGGAAGATACTGTAGGATATATTCCTCCAAGGAACCAACCTAGCCTAGTCGCTTCGCAAGTTCCAGCCCGACCTTCAGGAAAACATAGAGTACAGGAACTAAGACCATCAGCAGCTTCAAAGGGGAAGTAGGTAATGAAGAAGAATAGAAAGGAAAAATCTACAACAACGCCACCAAGTCATGAAGAGAAAGAAGAGTTTGAAACTAGGAACTTACTACCACCGTATATTCCACAAAGGAAGACAGATGCACCACCGATTAGCATCCCTAGAAAGGGTTGTGCTACACAGGTAGCACCCAAAATACCAAAAGGAATGATGGTACTCCACAATATCATGCCCCAATTACAAAATTTATCCTTTGAATATTCTGACACAAACAAATTAAGAGATCTTGATAGAAAGAAATACATGAAGCTGGTGAAAGATACACCTGAGTCACCAAACTGGTCCATTGCAATGAAATGGGAGAAAGGACTAGAAAATTCTGAGTTATTGTCATTACTATTCATTCCACACATTTGCCGAAGCACACAATGAACAATTATTTAAAGAAACTACTGGTAATATTTCATGGAGAATTCCTTTGGTTAGACAGACTGTATTCAGTTGATGTCAACCTAATTTTAGTAATTATAGGACTTCCAAGGGTAGGAACAGACCCAGTATCAGTTTTGGAGAAGGAAAAATACCCAAACCTGATTGTGAAGGTCAAGGATAAGTATGACCTAGTCAAGGTTGAGTCAGGGCTCTCAATATCATCTATCAATGATCTTTCTATTCAGACTACAACAATGATATTATCATACAAAGTGTTGCGTGCATCACGTCCAAATCAATGTACCATAGGTATAGTAATGCTAGTTGCACTCTATGCAGAAGGAGTTCAAATTAATTGGTCACGATTTTTGCTTAATAAGTTATTACAAGACGCAACCACATCATAGGAAGAAGGTACTTCTTTCCACTATTATTAGTTGTTGAATTTAATTTCATTTATTATTTGGTTTGAGATGACAGATTACCATCCATTATACTTACCTATTAGCTGCAGAGGTGCAAGATACCAGAACCTCTAGTTCTCGACAAACAAAAATAGACAAACATATAGAACAATGATTTTTTCATCCACAATGAAGCCTTAAAGAATATAGTGAAGCACCAAGTGAGACTTAGTGCAACTACTATTTCTCAGTTTTGATGAATTGTCAAATTTCAAATTCGTCTACACTAGGTATCCATCCAACCACAAAGTGACCCACAACAATAGTGGTTGGAAACACAATATGTACTAATGAAAGAAGATTTAGAAACCTTTATCAGTGATTGTCCATAATAATGGCGGTAGGAAGCACCTACAGTTCAAGAGAAAGAGAAAAAGTCTAATCAAGATAAACACCCCAGGAAAAACAGACAAGGGACAAATCCAGACAAAACTCAGTCCAATTTTCCCCGTTAGGAGCCACCACTATGTAGAAGAGAAAAGGGAACATAAGTGCAATAAACGAAAGGCTAATAAGTAAGCCAATACCTTTCATATTGATGAGGAGAAGGTAGTGGCACTAGAAGAAGCACTACAAGAAGCTACCCAGGAAAGTATCCATTACCTCAATAGACAACATAATGAATTTACTACTACTGCTATAGAGAGGCTAAATGAACTAGGTAGAACAATGGAAGAAATCAAAATTGTAAGTACCACAGCCGCAGGATGTGCCTGGCCCATATGAAACATAGGAACCTCATAGACCAAGAAGAGACCACCCAATTAGAGTACACATTCAAAGAGAAGTGCTAGAACTAGAGACTCCAAAATCCAATGAGGTCGACATAAGTGATGGCCAGGTATTTCTATAGTTTTCAAAGATGCGAATGATGGATGTGTATGCTTTACAAAAAGTGGCAATTGCAGAAATTAGAGTAAGAGAAAGTACCCTCGGTAAGTAGGTGAAGAAATCCGAGAAGGCTATTAAAAATATCATGGAAAAGATGCAAAGGACCAAGCAAAAAGTAAGAGTAGGAGAAGAGAGTAATCATAAACTCAAAAATATTATAAACCTTGCTTGTTCGAATCTTGAATATGCTGAAATATTACAAGAAATGCCGCCAAAAGACAAGGTCCTTAGGCTTGGAAAGATAGCGGATGACCTTAGGCGGAAAGTTATAAAGCTCAAGGAACAATTAAGACCTAACACACCTCCAAAAGTGCTAGAGAGAAGAATAAATGCAACAACTAAATCTATGAAGAGAATTGAAGAGGAAAAATAAATATGTGCTAGGGTCGTCAACCAGGTCTCTTAGACTTGGGAAACACTAATGGATGATGAGCAATCACATAAGATTGCAAGTGAACTGACTACATTTGAAACCATTAGAACAAATTTGGGGTCTAAAATGGGCCTTATAAGAAAATGCACCAACAATAAATTTTGTGAGTTGGAATTCAATAACCAATAAAATTTCAATAAAATGAGTCGACCATAATGGTTGAGTTGACATATTTGTCATAAAAGAAAACATTTTTTTTGTTCGTATTTTCAACATCTCTCCCTGTTTTTTTACTCAAATTATAGGCAGGAGAGCTCATTGGATGCAAAATTTAATTCCAAATCTAGCGAGTACCCACACTCCATAATTTTGATGAACCTCGCTACCCCAAAAACAAGAAATACCTGAAAAATGTGATGATGATGTCATCATCACATTTTTTAGGAATTTCTTGTTTTTTGGGTAGTGGGGTCCATCAAAATTATGTAGTGTGGGTACTCGTTGGATGTGGAGTTAAATTCTACATCCAACAAGCTCTCCCGCTCAGAATTTGAGTAAAAACACAGGGAGATATGTTGAAAATACGAACAAAAAAAGTAGTTTTTTTCATTCTTCCTCCAAAATTAATAACTATTATTTTATTATTTTAACTATTATTTTATCATTTTCCTTAGGAGGCCCATTTTAGACCTCAAATTTCCTCTAATGAAACATCATACATATAAGGAACAACATGAAATAGATACCCTTAGCACATAAAATTGCTAAGGCAGTGAAGATGAGAATATTGCAGCAGCAAATGACTGTGTTGCACGCACAATAGTAGCAACATGAGGAAAAAGTAGAAGAGTTGCAGGTTGAAGAAAAAAAAGTTACAGGAATCATTTAACCTGTACATCATAAGGTGCGCAATATAGAGGCCTCAGTGGAGAAAGTCATGCTATAAGATGTCAGTTCCGACCTAGTGGAACGAATGAGGAAGATAAAGGAAGAAGTGCACACAAAAGCAGAGAGTGTGGTGAAAATCATGGAATATTTTCAGAACAAAATAACCGCAAGTCAAAATATGGAGGAATAGATTTGAGTGTCTCAGGAAGAGGCACAGGTGAGTGTTGGGGTCATGTTGGGCCTAGGGATAGTAAGGTAGCATTCATACAAAATTCCTCCTAAGTATGGAGAAGAGATAAAGGAGGAGAAGAAAGAGCTATGACTGAGGAAGAAACATAAAGGAAAGAAGAGAAAGGATGCTGCGACAGAAGAAATGAAAGAGAGGAAGAAGAGGAGGAGGTGCCGGAAGAGGATGCTGCTCTAGATTAGGAAGCTATGATAGAAGTATGGAGTGCATCATGAGAAGGTATGACAGAATATCAACAACAGAAGGCATGCAAGTAGCATAACGAATGGAAAACAAAAATAAGAAATAATGTGGGGAAAGTGACAGGCCTTAACGATCGTGGGTACGAGCTTAGCTGAAACCGAGGGAAACACATGCATGAAGGAATATTTGTAAGTTAGGAAATTAGTGCCTCACGTTAGGTGTTTCTAGAATAAGAAAGACATCATGTTGGCTTGATATAGAAAGTCGACTGAGAAAGTGACAGAAAAGGAGTATGTAATGAGTTGGTATTGAGTTTGTATCAATTCAATATTGAGTTTGTACCAAGTATGTATGGAGTGTGTATTGATTCTATAAGAAGGATATAAAATAAGGAACCCAAGCTATGTGCGGGTTAGACATTCTCCCTACAGTCAGTCTATACAGATAGATTTGAATTGTAGACTCTCCCTGGTTGAAAAGCGTGAGCTCCTGGTTGGAAGCTCTGTATTGTTGACTGCATCAGAGTAAAGGATCTACAATTAAGTGTGCAGAAGAGTAGGAAAGGTTGAGTCGATCCATTCTGTGTGCAGATATCTAGTGGAGTAAAGTAGGAAGATAACAGGGAGAATATAAGAAAGCATGAGAGGGAGGAAGAGTCTATAAAGGTAGAGAGGAAGATATTAAGAATATTATGTAGCTTAGTGTGTAGATGAAAAGGTGCATCTATTTCCTCATGCCAGATGAATATCACCTTGTGGTTTTTGTCCGGATGGGTTTCCAAGCTATATTTTGTGTATATGTGCAAATGTTGAATGTGTCTAATATATATGTGCAAGTGTTTTATAGAATGAATGACTGTAGGTTTGCTCATAAATGAATATATGTATGATGGTCGCATTGTATTAACTGGATATCATTATGCTACATGTATGTTGTTTATTTGATAAGTTGCATAAGAAAGTTGGGGCATAGCCTAGTTGTTGAAGCACAGTGAACACAAATAATCTACCCCCTAACTTCATTGAGAGTCTTGGTGCATAGCCAAGGTACCCAAAATATTCCCACTCAACTGCAGAAACATGGTTCTGGTAGTTACCCATCCTTAAAGAGAGATATATCGGGTGAGATGGAATATGTGTCATAGATGCTACTGACTAAGATCTTATTTGTCAGGCAGATATCTCGGGATTTGTTGTGTTGAACAGAAGGGACTGAACTTGGGTCAAGATCCCTAGAAGAGGGATAGAAAATCCAACAAATGGTTATGTTTTCAGTACCCTAAATCATTATGGTGAGATATATGTCATGGCAACCAACGAAACCGTAAATCCAGGATTGGGTGGAATCCAAAGAGTTAGAAATCACACGAAAAGAAAGTGAAGGATATTGATGGAACCCAATAGAGTGGCTGGGATGATAAATATACATAGACATTCATGAGCCTCTATTTTTTGAGTTTCCCATTTTTTTGTATGAATGGTTATCTAAGCTATAGACCCAACAAAGAAATTTTCAAGGTGGAGAACCAAGGGAGTGGACTCCCCAATTAATTGAACAACTGGAAGAAGTAAGCAACCCTATGTCGAGGGATGTAGATTTTTGGATATACAATATCCTAGAAGGATATATTACCGAGTTTGTTGTTCACACAATAACCTCATATAATGAGGAAGAGCGAAATTTTTTTCAAGGCCCACGCGGTAGATACCTATCATCTTTAAATATGTGGATAAAAATGATTATAAATGAAAAAGGTATTATGCAAATGTAGCAAGAATGTATATAAATATAGTGGCTATGTCTCAGTAGAACCCTAAAGTGAGATATTCCCAGGAGATAGTGGAACTGAACTAGAGTCAATATTTTTAAGAAGCGGAAGAAGATTCAGATCCAGCAAGCAAAGAAAAACTCTATTGGGAAGAGGGAGTTTCAGCACATATAGAGAAGCAGAAGGCTATGAGCTTGCATCATACTTGGACGAAGGGTCTGGTGATGAAGAAGAGGAATATCAGTCGATATATGAAGGAGACAAAGAATCAGAAGAGTCCACTAAATCCCTAGAATGAGTATGTGGTTACAGGTTGGCTACAACACCACATACATCGCCAGAGGTAATATCGAGAGACTTATCTCAAACTAATTCTATAAATACGAGTATACTAACGCTGTAAATAGCAGACAAGGAAGATTGACTAGCCAAAATTTTGTTCTAACTATACCAACAACAAATACAATGGATGGAATTGATATTAAGTTACCAATATTCAATGGAAATGGGTTGGAATACCCAGAACAACATTTGTTCCTTTGTGAAGCTGTGTGGACTGTGCGACAGATCCAAGATGAGAATATCAAGAAAGAACATATGATCACGACTCTGTGAGTTCGTGCACTTGACTAATATATGAATTTTTCCATTGTACCAGTAGGATTTGTCCCAAAAACACTCAACGTGATTCAAGTGGGTATGAAAGATGAGTTCAGAAAGAGAAAATATGAATCATAGTGCATTACAGAAATCAAAGAGATTAAGTAGTTACTGAAAGAATTTGTTTGGGAATTTGACCAAATATTTAATACATTGATGGCTAAAGTGAGATTCCAAATGTCGAATGTAAAACACAAGGAATGGCTTATCACTGCCCTATTACTACATATATGAACCCCGTTGATGCAATAGAATATTGTGTCGTAGATAGAGGATCTGGAAATCAAAATGAAATCAGAAGCCTCGTCGTTTGGATATACTAGCTCAGGAATGATGAAAATTTAGTCACAATTGGCCAACCTTATGGTGTAGCTCCAGGACATTAAAAGAGGGAAGGAATTTTGGGAAGAAATATGGTGTACAAGATGTAGAATAAATACAAACCATAAAGGGAATTTCCTAGTGCTCATGAACCGTGTCACAACATGAGTGTCGAATCCGTTAAACACCCAAGGAATGCCTTGGTGTAGGATATTCCATACTAGGGGCCACAAGTTTGAAGAATGTATGTACTTACAGAATATTGTAAGCACACCATCTAGTATGTAATTATAAATTTTGTAGATCAGTGGATCATGATAAAAAGGATTGCAGAGAATTTCAGCTACTGCAAGAAAAAAAGATGGATAACTACTTAATGAAAAATGATGAGTAGATACAAGATGAAGGAGCGCAAGCTTAGTATCATCCTACTCAATATCAACAACTGCAATACCCTCAGCCATAATACCAGGAGAATTAGTATCCTCAATAGCTAAAATACCCTCCACAAAGGGGGGTGGAAACTTTGGAGTTTGAGGGAAAAAAAAAGGAGGAGGATTTGATCAAGGAAGATGCCAAGTCATATATTATAATTGCAGGCAACCAAGACATTTTTCCTGAGATTTTCAAAGTCCTACAGAAAATTGTACATATTGTAAAGCATTTGATCACACTATTGAACAGTGTCTGCAAATAATCGTGAAATGGAAGGCTATAACTGTCGTAAATCCCAAACCTGGTGCAGAATCAAAATCCAAATCCTAGTAAGAACATTCAGATGATCTTTGTCAAAACAAGAGAACCCAACATCGGTCTATTCATGAGAGGAGATGATGCAACAACAACAGACTAGAATAGACAGAAGGACAACTGTAGGTAACACATGCAGCAAAAAATAAAGATCCACTAGATGTCCAAAAGGAGAAAGAATTCTTCTTGGACGTACAACCAGAAATTACTGATGCTAATCAACCATCGACATCTAGACATTTCAAGACCATGCACAAACAATTTGAACAGCTAATCAGGAAATCACCAATGAAAAAGGTTAGTTAGCTTAAATAAAATTTCAAAAGTTTTTTAGCACTAATCAATGATAAATATGATGTCACATAACTAAAAACAAAAATAGAAGAAACCCCAAATGACCTGCAACCTAAAAAAAGAGTTAATCATATCAGGAAAAGACTGAAGACATACTGAGAACTACAAATGATAGTGCAAATATGAGAATATGATATGGATTATATCATATTATATTCGGGATCAGATGTTAAGATGCTGACAAGACAAACATGGGAGATCATGAATAAGTCATGATTGGACTAGTCTCCCATTCAACTAAGGATTACAAACCAGTCAAAGGTTCTACCAATCTGTAGACTAACTCAAGTTCCTGTATAAATCAAAGGCTTAAGAACATATGTCGACTTCAAAGTTATTGACATTGTCAACGAAACAAATCCATATCCTGCACTACTAGGAATTGATTGGGAAATAGACAACTAAACCATTATAAAATTCAAGAAAAGTATCTTATCATTTGAATATTCCGAAATAAGGGTGGTTGTGCTGATTGATCCGCTCAAAGGATAGTGATATGTTGAGTTCGTACATAGTGAAGGTCAATGCAATTATATAGATCAGTTGTATAATATCATGTATTCAAAAGAATATTATATAAATCGAACAACTGATGGGAAATTAAGTTGGCAAAGTGTAAGTTTGTCCACGTTCGACTCAGGTGATGCCCTGGAAAATTGGAAGAACAAGATACATGAAGTCTCCATGAGAAGATTTGAAAGAATCACAAGAGCTCTCAGAAGTGTAGGATTTGAAGAAAGCATGCTGCCCGCATATGAAGGATTACCTAACTTTGTGTCTTTTCTAGTAGAATTTGAAGAAAAATTCATAGAATCACAACAATTATCCGCTCTGGACTATGTGCTGAAAGATACGCCCTTTAGATGGTGGGGTACACACAAACATTCTATCTCTAAATTAATGTAGTGTATAATATTAATGGAGATTATATTTGGAGAAGAGATCAATTACTCTGATCAGAAGTATGCATGACTGACAGATCCTGTGGAACATATTTAGCATTGTCTATTATATTTTTTATCTATTTCTACAATATGATCTTAGGATCTTAACTGAGAGAATAACAAGTACAACAATCAATCACAAGAGAAAATGAACACAAAGATTTTCCACGGGGAAACCATAAAGGAGAAAACCCCACAACTTCCTCAGATATATAACGAGCACCAAAAGTAAAACCCAAAGATANACATCTCTCTCTCTCTCTCTCTCTCTCTCTCTCTCTCTCTCTCTCTCTCTCTCTCTCTCTCTCTCTCTCTCTCTCTCTTGTCCCAGCTTCTTCTCTCTCTCATTTATGCCCTACAACTGAGTATGAGTGTCTATGTGATAAATAGAAAGACTCACTTTCTATTTATACTAGTTTCTGACTTGACATTAACTCACCAGGGCCGATTTCTTTAGGAGAGTCCAATAACCCTAGTGCCCCACAACTGTGACAAATTTAACCCTTGAACAATAAGAAGGGTTACCCTCTATGAATTTACATGACTTGATTACATTATTGATTCTCCCGATAGGAACATTGGGGACTGACATGAATTGATTACATTACTGATACTCCCGATAGGAACATCGGGGTAGAATACATAAGATATACATGTGAATACATTATGAATTTACAAATACATCAACACTCCCTCTTAACTAGGAAGGTATTCTCTCGACACAATTATCAGCACAGGTATTCATCACTCAATCAATTCTAGATCATCATCAAGTCTGGATCATCTTTGGATCATCATCATCATTGGATAATCATTAATTCTGTATCATCACTGGATCATCATCAATTCTTCCTATATCTCGAACAAATGGTGCTATCTCTCAATTCTACTCCTCATAGGAATTTCTACAAAGCCAGCCCTTTTTCATGCTGGTTGTAGGCCTAGCCTTCATGTAGGTCTTCATCTTCTTCAGCACTTATATCTGACCATGGGAGGAACACATCCAAGACCCATGTTAGAAAGGCCCACCCAATACTCACATATGACCATGGGAGGAACACTTCCAAGAACCATGTCAAAAAGGCCCAACACTTATATTCACCAGCATGATAGGACACACATACTATCATCTATGAATAGGCCCAACACTTACAATCACCAACATGGTATGACACACCTACTACCATCTGTGAAAATGCCCAGCACTCACAATCACCAGCATGGTAGGACATACATACTACCATATGTGAAAAGGTCGAGCTCTTACAACCATTAGCATGATAGGACACACCTACTATCATCTGTGGAAAGGATCAACTCTTACAACCATCATCATGATAGGACACACCTACTATCATCTATGGAAAGGCCCTGCACCTACAACTGATCATGTGGGAGCCAATTCCACAGTCATATCAGAATGGCTCTACACTTACATATGATCATGTGGGATCCAATCCCACAGTCATATCAGAATGGCTCTGCACTTACATCTGATCATGTGGGATCCAATCCCACAATCATATCAAAATGGCTATGCACTTACATATGACCATGAAAGGAACCAATCCTACTATGTCAGAAAGGCTCTGATTTACATTTGATCATGTGGGATCCAATCCCATAGTCATATCAGAATGGCTCTACACTTACATCTAACCATGGAAGGAACCAATCCTACCATGTCAGAAAGGCTCTCAAACTCATCACTTCCCCTTGGAAGGAACCTTGATCTGGAGAACACCAAGCTTCTCCCTGAAGTACTCAAAATTCACTCTAGCTAATGGCTTGGTCAACACATCATCTATATGTTTGTCCGTTGCAACATATTGGAGCTTTACTACTCCTCTCTGCACCATATCCCTGATATAGTGATATTTGATCTCAATATGCTTCAACTTGTCATTGAACACTAGTTTCTGTGACAAATTCACACAACTATAGTTGTCACAATATATACAAGTAGAATCCAACTGGAGATCAAACAGGTCACATAGTAGCTTCCTTAGCCACACTGCCTCACAACTAGCTAAACAGCTACAACATACTCTGCTTCGGTTGTACTCAGTGCCACAGAGGATTGCTTCCTACTAAACCAAGAGGTCACACCTGATCCCATACTGAAGAACCACCCTGAAGTGCTCTTCCTATTAATGGCACTTCTTGCCCAATATGAATCCACATAACCTTCCAGGTTAATCTTCTGATTCTCCTCATACTTGATCCCCTAATCAACTGTACCCTTTAGGTACCTCAGAATATGCTTTGCAGCAATCAAGTGAACATGTCTTGGATCTGTTAGGAACTAGCTCAATGTGTTCACAACAAAGCAAATATTTGGTCTCGTGTTCATTAGGTGCATCAAGGGCCCAATCATCTGAGGATACATCATAGCATCAACCGACTCAGATGAATCATCACTCAATAGATTTAGGTTCAATTCCATAGGTGTGGTAATGGCCTTACAATCCATCATCCCAAACCTCTTTAGGATATCTACTGCATACTTCCCTTGTCCCAGGGTGATTCCATCCACATGATTCTGCCACACCTCCATGCCTATAAAGTACTGCATCATACCCAAGTCCTTCATCTTGAACTCAGCAACAAGCTTCCTCTTTGTTTTTGCAACCAACCCTTCTACTCCTGTTAAAAACAAGTCATCTACATATAGTAGGAGCATCACTAGGTTCCATTATTCAACCTCGTAGTAAAGATTGGAATCTGCTTTACTCTTGGTAAATCCCAAGCTATTTAGGAAGCTATCAATTCTATCATACCATGTCCTGGGTGCCTGTTTCAAACTGTACAAGGATTTCTTCAATTTTCACACATGAGTCTCCCTATCATGTGTCTCAAAACTGAGGGGCTGCTCCAAATACACTTCCTCTTCTACTACACCATTCAAGAAAGTAGTATTGACATCCATCTGGTGTGCCTTACATTTCATGACTGTAGCTAGAGCTAGTATTGATCTGATGGAGGTGTATCTAGCTATAGGTGCAAAATTCTCTTCATAATCTATTCCTTCTTCTTGGGAGAAGCCACGCGCCACAAATCTTGCTTTATATTTCTCTATGCTACCATCTGCGGCATGATTGATCTTGTAGATCCATTTGGAAGTCACAATAGACTTCCCTTCTGGTCTTGGGACAACATCCCAAACATCATTCTTCATGATCGACTGATACTCCTCGATCATAGCATGCTTCTATTCTTTCTTCTCTGCCACTTCTTCATAGTTGGAAGGTTCTTTATCAATGATGTCACATAATAGGGCTACATATCCGGATCAGGACCTAGTTCTCTTCCTTTCTCTGTGTATTTCTTCTGGAGTCCCATATCTTTCTGTACCTTGGATAGCCTCTCGTACCCATGCAGGTTTCCTCTTGTGAGGATTCTTATCCTGGTGTGGATCTACAGGTTCTTGAGGTTCTTCCATTTCTCGATCCTCTTTTGGATTTGCTTCATTTATTGTTGTATTAGGGATTATGGGTACTTATGTTTCTTCAGGGTCTTCAGTAGGTCTCTTTATGGATTTGTTGTAAGCTGTGTCTTCATCAAATGTTGCATCTCTGCTGATGTCGATCTTCTTGAACCCTAGGAAGTATATTATGTAAGCCTTCGAGCTTTCAGAGTATCCAACAAATATACCCTTCTTTCCTAAAGGATCTAAATTTTTCCTCTTTTCTTTTGGAATGTGCATGTACACTAGAAAACCAAATATTCTAAGATGACTGACTTCTAGTTTCTTGCCAAAAAAGACTTCTTCAAGTGTCTTGTTCTCAAGTACTCTATGTGGAGTACAGTTTTGTACATACATAGTTGTTCTGGCAGCTTCTGCCCATAGATATATAGGAAGGTCTTGATCATGAAGAATTTCCCTTGCTGCTTCCATGATGGTTCTATTATTTCTTTCTGCATCCCCATTCTATTGTGTATTAAATGGAGTGGTCAAATCCCTCTTAATCCTTGAATATCTACATAATTCTTTAAATTCATTTGATGTGAATTCCCCGCCATTGTCTGATCGAAAGATCTTGATATTCTTCTCTATGTGGTTCTTGATCAAGGCTTTGAATTCCTTGAACTTGTTGAATACTTCATCCTTGTTCTTCAAGAAGTATATCCATGTCATCCTAGAAAAATCATCAACGAAAGAAGCGTAATATAGATACCCACTTAGAGAACTGGATGACATTGGATGGCATACATCGGAGTGAATGATTTCCAAGATTCCTTTTTCCTTGCTCTCGCTGCTTGGAAATGTCTTCTTTGTGTTCTTCCCTTTCGCGCATCCTTTGCATACACCTTCATTTTTTCCTGTATTTCTGGAAGACCTTCAACAACTTTGCTTGTGAGTGGTAGTGCCCTGTAGTGCAAATGTGCAAACCTTCTATGCCAAAGTTTATTTTGTTCTATTGATTTATGAACCAAAGATTTTTCTCCATAAATTGTTTAGGGCATCAAACATCTCTTTAGGGAGGACACCTAAGGTATGAGGTGATCCTTGATTGAATCAGCAATAATCCTTTTAGCCATGACCAATTTCCTTTTGTGTAAGGCCTTAGCCTCATCTCCTTCTGGAACTGGAACCTCTCCACTTATGTAGGAGTCTAATTCATTTTATTCCAAGACTAGGGAGATCCTATACTTCCAGGCTCGAAAGTTGTCATCTCCCTCAATATTTTCATCAAGCTTGCTATGATGACACATCTAAATATAGAACCTCAAATGGAAATACAAAATATTTATATCTTACCGGTTTAAGATGTCCGAACTGAAACTGGAGCTGAATTTCTGCAAAGCTGGTTTTCTGGTTGAAGAGTAGATTTAGGGTTTGACTTTCCCGGAGTTCTATCCAATTAAAAACTTTGATTTTATATCTAAACTTTGATTTTGGGGAGGATATAAATCCTGGCATGGGCTCACTCAAAAATTCTACTTCTGTGGAAAGCCCTAATTTCCCATAGTAGTGTTGGGTTAAAAATTGAAAATGCTTAGAATCAAATTCTGCTTCGATAAAAAGATGCGCCCTAGAGAGGAGATTCATCCTTTCCTCCTTTTGCTAATAATTTGTGGAGGGATATCCAAAAAGTAGGAATCACCAGCTTCAGTGTCTACACAGTGTCTTCTTCTCAAGTTAACTCTGATACCATGTTATATTTTTATCTATTTCAATAATATGATCTTAGGATCTTAACTAAGAGAATAACAAGTACAACAATAAATCACAAGAGACAATGAACACAAATATTTTCCTTAGGGAAACCATAAAGGATAAAACCCTGCAACTTCCTCAGAGATATAATGAGCACCAAAAGTAAAACCCAAAGATACAAAGATGATCTCCCGACAACAGTTGTCTCTCTCTCTTGTCCTAGCTTCTCTCTCTCTCAGTTATGCACTACAACTGAGTGTGAGTGTCTGTGTGATAAATAGAAAGATTCAATTTCTATTTATACTATTTTTTGAGTTGACATTAACTCACCAGGACCGAATTCTCTAGGAGATTCTAATAACCCTAGTGCCCCACAACTGCAGAGACTTTAACCCTTGAATAATAAGAAGGGTTACCCTCTATGACTTTACATGATTTTATTACATTATTTATTCTCCCAATAGGAACATCGGGTGCTGACATGACTTTATTACATTAGTGATACTCCCAATAGGAACATCAGGGTACAATACATAAGATATACATGTGAATACATTGCAAAGTTACAAATACATCAACATTGTCGCAAGAACTGGAAAGAATATCTGCGACAGGAGTGGGTTCATCGATTCATCCACACTTTGGAAATGGTACCAAGGAATTGGTACACATTAGTAGAGATATGACAAGGAACTATTGAATGGGAAAGCTTAGCTGTAAGATTCACCCAAACATTTGAGTTCACAAGTGAACACCCAAAAATCGATGTTGTACTACAAATAATAAAGGAAAATTCATTTGAAGAAATACCGGTTGCAACCAACAATTTCCATCAATGCAATAAGACAGTACACAACTGGATGGATTGGTACAATATTATGGGAGAATCAGATGATGATGACCCACTTGAGATAAATATACCTGAGTCAGAAGGTATGCATGCAATGAAAAGAGTTGTTATATCCACTGACCAATTTTTAAAGCCACTTAAGATTAAGAAAGTAAATATTGGGTTGGTTGAAAACCCAAAATTTGATAATATCAGAGATTACTGAGACAATGAGACTGTGGGAAATATAATTGACTTACTACATGAATTCCAAGATCTATTCCCTACAAAGTTTTTTGAAATGAAGGGTATAGTTGGGTACCTTGGTGAAATGAAAATACCCTTGAGGACCGATACAAAACCGATCAAACAACAACCATACAGATTAAACATGCATTACAAATAGAAATTTAAAGCTGAACTGGAATGAATGCTAAAGAAGGTGTGATAGAACCAGTCAAGGAATCAGAATGGATAATTCTAATTGTAGTACAAGACAAGAAAACTTTAGACAAAGTGAGAATTTTTGTTGATCTCAAGAAATTAAATGATGCCTACTTGCATGATCCATTTTCGAACCCATTCACAGATGAAGTATTGGAGAATGTCGAAGGAAAAGAAATGTATTCATTCACTAATGGGTTCTCGGGCTACCATCAGATAAGAATTGAAAAACAGGACCGATTCAAGACTACCTTTGCGACAAAGTGGGGATGCTACCAATACACAGTAATTCCTTTTGGACTCAAGAATGAGCCTGCAATATTTTCTAGAATTGTAGTTGTTGCATTTAAATATTTTATACACAAATTTCTTGAAGTCTACTTTGATGACTGGACAATATTTGTTCTTATAAAATATCACATAGAGAGTCTTAGAATGATGTTTGAACAATGCCACCGGTATCAAATTTCCCTTAATTTAAGAAAGTGTATTTTTTGTGCGCCTTTTGGAGATCTGTTAGGCCATGTGTTCTTTCGTGATGGAATTTTGGTTGATCCAGAAAAAATCACCATCATCCTCGACTTACCACCACCTACCTCAGTTAAACAATTAAGAGCAACAAGGACATACAGGATACTACAGAAAGTTTTTCAAGCGATATGTAGAGGTGACTGGCCCAATGGAAATATTACTGTAAAAAGTCACTAAATATCAGTGGACATATGAATGTCAAGAGATTATGGACAAGATGAAAATAAATATGGTTGTGGCTCCCATACTTGTATTTCCATACTACAAAAAATAATTTCATGTTCACATCGATGCATCATTTGTTCTGCTCGATGTGGTATTGACGCAACCAGGGGAAGGAGCGATTTATCACCCCATTTAATTTTCTAGGAGGAAGTTATCAAATGCAAAGAAAAAATACACCACAATAGAGAGGGAAGGGCTAGATATGGTTTATGCACTACAAAAATTTAGACATTACTTACTGGGTGAACATTTCAAAATGTACACTGACCATTCTGCACTAACCAACTCCCAGTGTTTGAAAGCTCCTAGTTTTATGCTTCCATGTATCTCCAGTACTTGATGCTATATATTGTACCACAAATATTTTGAATCTTAGTCATTGAGTCCCTCCAGTTATGTACACTTCTAGATCCAGTAGAGCATCAGTTGTGATGATATTCCATTCCATGAGAATTCCATTGTTCCTATGTATAAGTTCTCCATATAAGAATTGTATATAACTTCCCATTGAGGCCACCATTATGTATCATCATTTTTATATGTATTGATTGGATCCCATATTTTGAGCCTTGATCCCATTATTTATTCTTTTGACATTGTTAAGATCATGGGTATGCCCACGTCATCCATATGCATGTCACAAATTATATGTATCTCATCCATTTTTGAGAACCAATAAAAAATAAAAAGCCACCGTATTTTGAATGAGGAATATCCACTCCTTTGTGGTCCTCTCCAACCTCTCCACTGTTGTCACCATTATTCCCATGATCCTATGATGTATGTCGACCATACGATGAGATCCTACCCTCACACATCAAGGGGGAATCTGTTAACACTAAAAAGTGTTCACCTAGATCTACATGGTATAAACCATAGTCATACATCATATCCCCACCATATTTACTTCATTTTTTACCTTCACAATTTTATTTCCACTAACATTGGTCCAAAACATCATTTTTCCTTCCCACAAATGAAGGGATGATGAGAATTATTATGGTTTATCCCCCACTCTCCCATAAAGGGTAAAAAACCCTAAAAATAGAATGGGTTAAACAACCACAGATAAATACCATGGACAATAAAATACCATGGGTAATTACCTTTTGTCGGAAAAACCTAGGATCATACTATAAATACATTGTGAAGGACTCTCCCAAAACACTTTTTTCCATTTTCTCTCAGTCACATCACATACTTTTCCTTCTATATTTTTCCATTCCATTTCCCATGGCGTATGTTGAGTTCACTCTGCGCCCACTTGGATCCATTCCCCCCATTTGACAACCAGTTGTGGAAGAGATTGGAGACCCAAACCGTGGGAATGCAGAACCACTTCCAAGGATGGCTACGGTGACCCATTTTCATAAAGGTGTGTTTACTTTTATTTCTTGCATTAGTTAGTTTATATATATGTAAAAACCATAAAAATGTTTTCTTTTGTTGTATCAGTTATTTTGTTATTTTTGAACTTTTCCTTATGCTATAGACGAGCTAAGGTTGGTGCTTTCGCATGTACTAGGGGAGAAATCCCCACTATAGTTGCAGCGCTCACAGAAATGACAGATGTTGATGATGTAAAATAAATATTGCTTCAACTAATCCACTTGGAAGAAAAACACTTCATTGTAGGATTTCACCAAAACGTAGAAAAGCAAAGGCATAAGGTATGGCATGATAGACACATTAAGAATAAGCAATTTGAAGTTGGAGGACTAGTTCTTATATATGATAGTAAATTTTTTAAGCATCCAGGAAAGTTAAAAACACATTGGATAGGGCCATATGTTGTTAAGGAAATCACTGAGTGAGGAGTAGTGAAGTTTGAGAAATTGGATGGTACATAAGTAAAAGGGCTCATAAATGGGAGACAATTGAAGCCTTACCTTGATAACTGTGATTAAGTTGCAAGTAAAAAAAACACCATGACAAGAGGCTACTGGAGCTTGTAAAGAGAAGCAGGATTATCACATCAAATAACACCGCCAGGAAATGATGTGACGTTGGCACGGTAATTAAGTAACTTATTGACAGAATACATGCCATTCATTATTCTAGAAATATCGATAGAATCAGGTGGCATACCTCAGGATCATGTAATCCATAAATGATAATAATCTTTTTTTCCAATTCCAGCAAATTGATGACGTGCCAAAAATATTCCTTAAATGACCCAAATTGTCACCCCATGATGTTGAACGGATGGATTAATTTCTAAGGAAATACCTGCTCGTGTGAAGGACAAATGTAGAAAGTCTATTGTTTCATATTATACGTTGTTCCCATATTTGGAGTTATTATTCCTAGAATAGAGAAGAGTGATTATTTTATGCAACTCAAAGAGCTGAACCCAATTCATGGTCATTACAATATCGAGTGCTAGTCCCACTATGGAACCAGAATTCGTACATGCATCACCTACCTCTATCATGGAAGACACTGAAAGATATACTCATCCAAGGAACCAACCTAGCCCAACCACTGCCCAAGTTCCACCTCGGCCTTCAAGAAAATGCAGAGTACAGGAACGCATGCAAATGCTCAGTATTATTGTCGTAGCTATGATATCTCTCAAAGAATGGGAAAGCCATCATGAAGAGATGAAATTACATTAGCACCACAAATAATATTACATGAATTTGATAAATGGGTTGTACATTATCGCTGTGACTGATTATCTGACTAGATGGGAAGAAGTTGTGCCGGTAAAGGATTGAACTGCTACGACAGCTACAAAGTTATTATTTGAAAATGTTGTAACAAGGTTCGGGTTCCCAAAGATATTTATTAGCGATCAAGGTACGTACTTTGTTAATCAGTTTATTGAAGAAATAATTGATGAATTCCAGATACAGCATAGAAGAACAATTCCATATTACCCGCAAGCAAATGGAACGGTCTAAGAATTTAACAAGATTCTAGAAAACACGCTAACAAAAGTGTGCAGCACGCAAAGGGATGACTAGGATCAAAATATTTCTACAGTACTATGGGCATATCACACAACATGAAAAAATTTAAAAGGTCAGACACCATACAGGCTGGTATATGGACAAGAAGTTGTCATTCCTATGGAATATATTGTACCAAGTTTCAAAGTTGCGGTGCTCACGAAAATGGAAAATGTTGATGATGTAGAAGAAAGATTGCTTCAACTAATCCACTTGGAAGAAGAACGATTCATTGCAATATTTCACCAAAACCTAGAAAATCAAAGGCAGAAGGTATGGCATGATAGAAACATTAAGAACAAGTAATTTGAAGTTGGAGGACTTGTTCTTATGTATGATAGTAATTTTTTGAAGCATCCAGGAAAGTTATAAACACATTGGTTAGGACCATATATTGTTAAGGAAATCATCGAGGGAGGAGCAGTGAAGTTAGAGAAAATGGATGGTAGAAAAGTTAAAGGTCTCATAAATGGGAGCCGATTGAAGCCTTATCTTGATAATTGTGATTAAGTCATAAGTAAAAAAAACACCACGAAAAGAGTTTCTGGAGCTTGCAAAGAGAAGTGGGGTTACCACATCAAATAACACCGCCATGAAATGATGTGAAGTTGGCACAGTAATTAAGTAACTTGCTGACATAATACCTGTTAGTCATTATTTTGGAAATATCGAAAAAATAACGTGGCATACCTAGGGATCATGTCTACCATAAATGACAATAATCTTCTTTTGTGATTCCAGCTAATTGTCGGTGTGCCAAAAAATCTTCCTTAAATGACCTAAATTGTCACCTCAAAATGTTGAAAGGACAGATTACTTTCTAAGGAAAGGCCTACTCATGTGAAGGAAAACTGTCGAAAAGTTGTTGTTTCATATTATACATTGTGCCCATACTCATAGTTATTATTCCTAGAACAAAGAAGAGCGATTATTTTCTGCAACTCAAAGAGTTAAACCCAATTCATGGTCATTAAAATATTGAGTGCTAGTCCCACTATGGAACCTGAATTCGTACCTCCATCACCTACTGCTATCATGGAAGATACTGTAGGATATATTCCTCTAAGGAACTAACCTATCCCAACCACTGCCCAAGTTCCACCCCGACCTTCAGGAAAACGCAGAGTACAGGAACCAAGACTGTCATTGGCTTCAAAGGGGAAGCAACTAATGAATAATAAGAGAAATAAAAAATCTACATCAACACCACCAAGTTATGAAGAGAAAGAATATTTTGAAACCGGGAACTTAACACCACCATATATTACACCAAGGTAGAAAGATGTGCCATGAGTTAGAATCCCTAGCAAGGGTTGTGCTACACCGGTAGCACCCAAAAAACTAAAAGGAATGAAAGTACTCCATGATATCATGACCCAATTACAAAATTTATCCTTTAAAGATTTTGACACAAACAAATTAAGAGATATCGATAGAAAGATCTACATGAAGCTAGTGAAAGATACGCCTGAGTCACCAAAATGGTTTTTTTCAAAGTAATGGGTGAAAGGACTGGAACAATATAGGTTATTGTCATTACTTTTCATGCTACACTTTGGTCGAAGAAAAGAATTGAACAAGTATGTAAAGAAACTACTAGTAATATTTCATGGAGGATTCCTTTGGTTAGACAAACTGTATTTAGTTAATGTTGACCTAATTTCAGTAATTACAGGACTTCCAAGGGCAGGAACAGACCCAGTATTTGTTTTGGAGAAGGAAAAAGACCCAAACCTAATTGCGAAGTTCAAGGATAAGTACGACCTAGTCAGGGCTGAAAGAGGGTGCTCAATATCATCTATCAATTATCCTTCTATTCAGACGACAACAACAATATTATCATACAAAGTGTTGTGTTCATCGTGTCCAAATCAATGTACTGGATGTGCGGTAATGCTAGCTACACTATGTGCAGAAGGAGTTCAAATTAATTGGTCACAATTTTTTCTTAATGAGTTGTTACAAGACACAACCTCATCACAGGAAGAAGGTACTAATTTCAATTATTCTTGGTTGTTGATTTTAATTTTATTTATTATTTGGTTTGAGCCACCACACTACCAATCGGTCGACTTACCTGTTAGCTGCAGAGGTGCAAGATACCAGAACCTCTATTTCTTGACAGACAAAAATAGACAAACAGATAGAACAATGAATTTTTCATCCATAATGAATCCCTAAAGAATATATTGAAGCACCAGGTGAGAGTTAGTGCGACTATTATTTCCCGGTTTCAAAGAATTGTCAAATTTCAAATTGGTACACACTATGTCTCCATCCAACCACGTAGAGACCCACAACAATAGTGGTTGGAAACACAATATGTATTAACAAAAGAAGATTTAGAAACCTTTATCAGCGATTTGCCAGAAGAATCACGGCAGGAAGCACCTACAACTCAAAATAAAGAGAAAAAGGGTAATCGGGATAAACACCCCAGGAAAAACACACAAGGGACAGAGCCAGACAAAAATCAGTCCAATTTTTCCCATCAGGGGCCACCACTAGAACAACAACAACAACAGGAAGGGAAATACATAGAAGAACAAAGGGAACCTAAGCGTAAGAAACATAAGGCTAATAAGGAATCCAATACATTTTGCATTGATGATGATGAGGTAGCAGCGCTAGCAAAAGCACTACAAGAAGCTTCCCACACAAGTCCCCATGACCTGGGAAGAAAACATAATTAATTTAATACTACTATTATAGAGAGGCTAGATGAACTGGGTAGAATAGTTGAAGAAATCAAAATTGCAGTAGATCGTGCACCCTAAGTACCACAGTCGTAGGATGCTCCTAGACCGTCTGAAGTGTGGGAACCCCATAGACTAAGAGGAGACCACCAAATTAAAGTACAAGTTCAAAGAGAAGTACTAGATATAGAGACTCCAGAATCCAATGAGGTCGACAGAAGTGTTGGTCAGGTATTCCTAGACTTTTCAAAGATGCGATTGATGGATGTGTATGATTTACAAAAAGAGGTAGTTGTATAAATTAGAGTAAGATAAAGTACACTCGATAAGAAGGTGAAGCAATCTGAGAAGGATGTTAACAAAATCATGAAAAATATGCAATGTACCAAGAAAAAAGTAATAGCAAGAGAAGAGAGCAAGAAGAAACTCAAAAATATTATAAACCTTGCTTGTTCGAATCTTGAAGATGCTGAAATCTTACAAGAAATCCCACCAGAAGACAAGGTTTTTAGGCTTGGAAAGATAGAAATTGAACTTAGGCAGAAAGTTACAAATCTTGAGGAACAAATAAGACCCAACACACCTCCAGAAGTGTTGGAGAGAAGAATAAATGCAACAACTAAAGCTGTGAAGAGAGTCGAAGAGGCAGAAGAAATATTTGCTAGGGTTGTCGACCAAGTCTCTCAAAATTTGGAAACACTAATGGATGATGAGAAATCGCATAAGATTGCAAGTGAGTTGAATGAATTTGAAACAAACATCATAGAGATAAGGAATGACATGAAACAAATACCCTTAGCACAGAAAATGGCTAAGGCGATGAAGATGAGAAAATTGCAGCAACAAATGGATGTGTTGTGCACACATTAGCAACAATTGAGGAAAAAGTAGAAGAGTTACAGACCGAAGAAGAAAAAGTTATAAGAATCATTAAGCCTATACATCAAAAGTTATGCGATATAGAGGCCTCAATGGAGAAATTCATGACAGAACATGTCGATTTCGACCTGGTGGAACAAATGAGGAAGACAGAGGAAGAAGTGTGCAAAAAAGCAGAGAGCGTGGTGAAAATCGTGGAATATTTTATGAACAAAATCAGCGCAAGTCAAAACATGGAGGAATAGCTTCGAGTGGCTTGGGACGAGCCATGAGTGAGTGTTGGGGGATTGATGGGACTAGGGACAGTAAGGTAGAATTCATGCAGAATTCATCCTAAGTATGGAGAAGAGATCAAGGGGGAGAAGAAGGAGCTATGATTAATGAGGAAGCAGCATAAAGGAAAGAAGAGAAAGGATGTTGCGACAAAGGAAGTGGAAGATAGGAAGAAGAGGAGGAGGCATTGGAAGAGGAACCTGTGTTAGATAAGCAATCCATGACAGAAGGATGGAGTGTGACATGGGAAGGTACGACAAAATAGCAACAATAGAAGGCTTGCAAGTAGTATAATGACAGTAACACATAATGCGGGGAAAATGACATGCCTTAACGATTGTGGGTACGATCTCAGCTGGAGTCAATGAAAAACACACACATGAAGGAATCTTTGTAAGTTAGGTCGTTAGTGCCTCTTGTTAGGTGTTGCTAGAATAATAAATAGGCCTATTGGCTGGATATAGAAAGTCAGTTGAGAAAGCGATAGAAAATGAGTTTGTAATGAGTTGGTATTGATTATGTATCGAGTCAGTATTGAGTATGTATCAAGTATGTATGCAGTCTGTATTGAGTATGTAATAATGCTATAAAATAAGGAACCCAATATGTGTGTGTGTTAGAAATTCTCCCTACAATAAGCTTGTACAGATACCATTGAATTGTAGACCATCGTTGGCTAAAAAGCGTGAGCTCCTGGTTGGTAGCTCTGTATTTCTAAGTGCATCAGAGTAAAGGATTTGCATTTGAGTGCGCAAAAGATTATGAAAGGTTAAGTCAATCCAAGCTATGTGCGGATCACTAGTAGATTAAAGTAGGAAGAGAACATGGAGAAGACCAGAGAGCATGAGAGGGAGGAAGAATCTATAAAGGTAGAGAAGAATATCTTAAGAAGAGTCTATAGCTTAATGCTCAGATGAAGAGGTGCATCTATTTTCTCATGCCAAATGAAGAGCACCTTGTATTTTTTTTCCCAAATGGGTTTCCACGTTATATTCAGTGTAAGATATATGTGCAAGTTTTGTATTGAATCAATGACTGTATATTTGCTCATAAATGAATATACGCATGATGGCCGCATTGTATTAACTATATATGATTATGCTACATGTCTTTTGTTTATTTAATAAGTTGCATAAGAAATTTGGGGTGCAACCTAGTTGTTGAAGCACAATCAACACAAATAATCCACTCTCAAACTTTGTTGAGAGTCTCAGCACATATCCAAGGTACTAAACATCCTCCCACTCAACTGCAGAAACATTGTTTTAGAAGTTACCCACCCTTAAAGATAGATATTTTGGGTGAGATATCATCTGCGTCATAGGTGCTATAGTCTAAGCTCTGCTATGTCGGGCTGATATCTTGGGCTTTGTTGTGCTAAGGAGAAGGGACTGAAACTAGGTCAGGATCCCTGGAAGAGGGACAGATAAGCGAACATGGCTCCTTAATGTCATCTTCCAATTTATGTTCTTTCCTTCGAATAACTTGTCAAAGCATCGAACACTTCCTTAGGTGTCTTGAATTATGACACATGGGGGATGAGAGGATCCTTAATAGAATATGAAATCATCCTTTTGGCCTTAACCAAGTTATTCTTATGAATATCCTTAGCCTCATCTCCCTCCAGCGCTAGAACTTCCTTACTGATATATTGATCCAAATCATTTTCTTCAAGGATCAAGGATATCTTGTACTTCCATGCTCAGAAGTTATCATATCCTCCAAGCTTATCATCAAGCTGGGTGTGATGAGTCATTTTGAATTGAGAACCTCAAATGGAAATAAACCCTAATTTTCCAAACTTGGAGTTTTTAATTCTTTCTAGATAGAAATATGTACCTTCTTGAGGTGAGTTGATCAGTAAGGTCCTTTTCTAAATTAAGTTGAGGTGGGAAACCTACAAAACTTCATGCCCTAGTTCCTCCTGGAATTGGTGTTGAGGTCAAAAATGAAACTTCTTCAATTTTGATTCTTCTTCCTCCAAAAGATGCACCCTCCTAGGGCGAGTTAACCTATCCCTCTTTTCCTGATGAGTTGTGTAGAGAAGACCTTGTTAAGAATCCATATTCTTAGCTAGATATCATTCAATTCAATTTCACAACAACAACATATGCATGATAACTAAAAGAAACACAATCACAAGATAGACATAGATTTATCTTGGGAAACCCTCAAGGGGAAGAAAACCCAACAAAACTTCCTCTATCAAGATGTATCAAAAGTAAAAAGATAAAACCCGAAATGGGTGCTCTTCCTCCTTGCAGATATATCACTCTCTCTCATATGCGCTATACACAAGTGAGTGTGTCTTCAAATGAGGAGAACACCTCCTTTATTTATACTCTTTCTTACGCTTGACTTTTTCCCTAATCAAGTTGGTCCCAACAAACTTACTCGACCGACTTCACCTACTAAGTCACAAAAAAATATTATATTATATTAAGGAGGGTTCTATTGAACCAACTTACAACAAACTTTTTACCTCAAGAATCTATGACGACCAAATACAATAGTGACATATCGATGGAGGAATACAACATATCCCATGTGTTACACACACGTTGCATCAGTAAAATTCATTTAGAATATTATTTGAATCTATAGTATTTCAACACTCCCCCTTAACGGGAAGAGTATTATACTAACAACAACATCATCAATTGTAGGAGCAAGGAGAGATGAAACATATGAAACAACATCAATGCGATACATCTATATATAATTGGAATTTTTCAACAATCATTAGAAGTTGGATCAGTTACTGAACATCTTCAGTACTGGAACATCATATTCTACAATATGGAGCCTTCATCTTTGATCTTCATCTTATGCGGAGCTCGATCTCTTGATCCTTTTTAGCAACACTTGATCAATATTCATCGTTTATCTTCATCTTCTGTGGAACTTGATCGCTTGATCCTTCACAGCAACACTTAGTCAGTATTCATCTTTGATCTTCATCTTCTGTAGCACTCGATTGCTTTATCATTTACAGCACTCGATCATTCAATCCTTTGAAGCAACACTTGATATCGTGATCGCCATCATCATTAGAAGTAACATAACATGTAAAAAACATGATCCAATTACAGGATGATCAATCCCTATCAATTTAGGACATAAGTCCAAGGACGATACAATCCCACAACCTTCTCGAAGACAAAATCCTATGGATTCAATTACAGGATGATTGGTCCCTATCAATTTAATACATAAGTACAAGGACGATGCAATCCTAAAACATTCTTGGAGACAAAAGTATATGGATACAATTATGGGATGATTAGTCCCTATAAATTTAGGACATAAGTCCAAGGACAATGAAATCCTACAAACTTCTCAGAGACAAAAGTGTACAAATACAATTACGGGATGATAGATCCCTGTCAATTTAGGACATAAGTCCAAGGATGATGCAATCGTACAACCTTGTCGGAGACAAAATTATATGGATACAATTACATGATGATCGGTACCTATTAATTTAGTACATAAGTCCAAGGACGATGTAATCCAATAACCTTATCAAAGACAAAATTCTATAGATACAATTTAGTAGTAATGTCCAGGGATGATACAATCCCACTGCAACATCATTGACCTATTCCCCCATTTCTAGGAGGGTCCATATCATCAACTTTCTCCCCCTTTTCAAGGAGGGTCCGTATCATCAACCTACTCTCCCTTTCCGAGGAGGTTTTGTATCATCGACCTACTTCCCTTTTCCAAGGAGGGTCCATTTCATCATCGTTCCTCCTTGTGAGGAAACTTTGTACCGTCATCATCACTATTCCTCCCTATGAGAAAATTGTTCATTATTATCATCATTTTTCCTCCCTACGAGGAAATTATTCAGCATTAAAATCATTTTTCCTCCCTACAAAGAAACTCTTCATTATTATTATTACTCTTCCTCCTACGAGGAAAGTCTTCAGCATCAACATCATTATTCCTCCTTATGAGGAAAGTCTTCAACATCAACATCATTGTTCCTCCTTACGAGGAAGTATTTCAACATTAACATCATTTTTCCTCCTTACAAGGAAATTATTCAACATCAACATCATTTTTCTTCCTTACAAGGAAAGTATTCATCATCAACATCATTGTTCCTCCTTATGAGGAAATGATTTTCAGACTACACCAAGATTTTCATGTAAGTATTCAAACTTTACTCGAGACAAAGGTTTTCTCATCGGTACTCACATATTAGAGCTTTATACCTCTCTTCTGTACCATGTCCCATATATAAAAATATTGGATTTCTATGTGCTTTGACTTATCATGGAACACTGGGTTCTCCGTCATCTTTATACAACTCTGGTTGTCACATAGAATCACTATGGTATCCAGTTCCATATTAAACAGATTTGACATCAACTTCTGAATCCATATGGATTCACAACTAGCAGAATAAGATGATATATATTCTTCTTCAGCTATGCTGAAAGAAACACTAGATTGCTTCCTCCTAAACCATGAGATCATGGAAGATCCCAGAGAATAACATCCACGAGAGGTGCTCTTCCTTTCTGAGGTACTTCAAACCCAATCTACATCTATATAACCATACAATTTGTAGTCATGGTATCCATCATGGTATAGTCCAAATTTTATCGTACCTTTCAGGTACCTCATCACATGCTTTGCAACTATCATGTGAACACGTCTAGGTTTAACTAGATACTAACTTAGGGTGTTCACAACAAAGCATATATATGGACTGGTATTTGTCAGATACATCAACGACCCAATAATTTGTCTGTATTGAGTCACATCCAATAATTCTGATGATTCATCTGATACCAAATTCATGTTGGTATCCATGGGAGTGGCCATTTCTTTACACTCCATCATATCAAATATTTTCAATATTCCCACAACATACTTTCCTTGGTTAAGAAATATTCCTTTTGTCCTCCACCATACTTCCAGGCCTAGAAAATAGTGCATCAATCCAAGATCTTTCATCTTGGATTCTTTAGCAATCTTATTCTTACATTCTTCACTTTGTTTCTTATTTCATCTCAGAAACAAGTCATCCACATACAGTAATAGTATGCTAGGTTCATCATTCATAACCTTAAAGTAAAGGTTAGGATCGGCTTTACTTTTGGTAAATCCCAATCTTGTCAAGAAGCTATCTATCCTTTCATACCAAGCTCTAGGATCTTACTTTAGTCCATACAGATCCTTCTTTAACTTACATGTGTGAGTCCATTTGTTTTCAAATTCAAATCATTGTGGTTGTTCAATGTATACTTCTTCCTCAATTACACCATTTCGGAAGGTTGTCTTTATGTCTGTATGATGTAAACTCCACTTCATCATTGATGCAAGTTCCATTATGGTTATGATGAAAATGTACCTTTCTAGAGGTGCAAATGTCTCTTCATAATCAATTCCCTCTTTCTTAGAGAATCCTCTATCCACAAACCTCAAGATTTGTATTTTTCAATACTTCCATTAGTTGCATGCTTTATCTTGTAGATCGACTTGGAATAAACCACACTCTTACCTTTGGGATTGGGAACTATATCCTAGACATCATTATTCATTCTTGACTGGTATTCTTTCGTCATTGCTTCTACTTATTCTTCCTTCTGTAAAACTTATTCATAACTGGTAGGTTCTTGATCTACAAGATCACACACCAAAGCTACATAACTTGAGAATGGATTTGATCTTTTTCTTATTCTTGTGGAGCCTTCTAGAAATCCATACTTATATACTTCTCGTAAGCTTTCTCTTACCTGAAGCAGGTTTACTCTTTCGTGATATATCCATAGTAGGAGTTTCTTGAGGTTCTATCCTATCATGGTCCTTTGAAGTCTCATTTTCAAGGGAGGGTGCAAGTTCTACATTTCTAGGAGGTGCATCTTCTTCATATACTTCTTCATGCTGACAATTTTTGGATCTCTTGAGAGCTGCTTCTTCATCAAATGTGACATCCTTACTAATTTCCATGTGATGGAATCATGGAATGTAAATTCTAAAGGCTTTGGAGAGTTCATAATATCCAACAAATATTCCCTTTTTTTCCGGAAGGGTCCAAATTGATTCTCTTTTCTTTTGGAATGTGAATATATACTGGACAACCAAATATTTTGAGATGGCTTACTTCATGCTTCTTTCCTGTGAACATTTGTTCAGGATTCTTGAATCCAAGGGCACTATGAGATAATCTATTATGTACATATACAATTGTTCTTGCTGCTTCATCCCATAGATGCATGGGATGATCTTGATCATGTATCATTGTTTTCATTGCTTCCATAATGGTCATGTCCTTTCTTTCTGTAGCACCATTCTATTGAGGATCGTAGGGACTGGTTAGTTCCCTCTTGATTCCAACTTCTTTACAAAAGGATTCAAATTCTTTTGAAGTATATTCTACACCATTGTTTGTTCTGAGTATCTTGATTCTTCTTTCTGATTGATTCTCTATCAAGGCTTTGAATTCCTTGAATTTTCTGAATACCTCATCGTTTGTTGTCAAGAAATATAACCAAGTCTTTCTTGAATAGTCATCAATAAATGTCACATAATATTCAAAACCACTCAAAGATGTGGAGAGAATTGGACCACATACATCAGAATGAATTAATTCCAACATACCTTTAGTCTTTGTTTCACTCTTTGGAAATGGATTCTTGATATTCTTTCCTTTTTCACATCCTTTGCAGGTGCCTTCATGATCAATATTCAAATCTGGTAAACCCGTTAGTACTTTGCTCACATGAGGTAGTGCTCTGTAGTTGATGTGAGAAAGCCTCTATTCCATAGTTAACTTGGGATAGTGATCTCATGAGCAAGGGTGGTTTCCAAATGTCCCTTGAGTTTATATAATCCTCCTTATTCTTCACCAATGACAACTGCATATTCAATTGATTTTCCTTTGGGCCACATAAGTACTTGTCCATCTATAAACGCAACCCTATATCCTTTCTTATCTAATGCTAAGATAGAAAGTAAGTTCTTTTTCAAACCTGGTACATATAAAACTTCCTTCATTCTCATGGGAGTTTCAAATTAAAGCTTATAGCTTGCTTCACCAATACCTTTGATAGGATATTAATAGTCATCTCTTAAATATACTTTCTAAGAAGAGTTATTTTCTTTAAGTTTTGACAGAGTTTTATTCTGTCTTGTCATGTGCTTTGAAGCACTGCTATCAATAAGCCATGTATCTTCTCCAGCTATGACAGACCCTAGAGAGTGCATAGAATAATACATACTCTTCTTTATCTTCTACTTTTACTAGTTTTCTTTGAGGTCCTTCTTCCTATTATTTTTCATCTTCAGCTAGGTGTGCATGATGTATTTTGTTGTTCTTCTTGTATTCTTCTTCCTTCAATGGGCAGTTTTTGGCAAGGTGTCCTACCTTGTGACAATTGAAACATTGAAATATGGAGTAGTCTTTCATTTGATTTTTTCCTCTTGTCTATTGGAACTTCTTGGGAAGTAAGGACTCCTTGTTTCTTTCCTTCTTGAATTTAGATTTACTTCTTCATTTTTTAGTATGGGTGGATAGGGCTTGATAATATTCCTTGAGTAGAGCTTTTCTATTGGCTACTTTAGCCTCCTCTTGGAAGCATTATTCCCATAAAATGTCAGACTCCATGCTTTCCTTTCCCGCACACATAGTATGGATGAAAGAATCCCAAGGTCTAGTGAGACCATTGAGAGAAGTCATTACTAGTTCATCTTCATAAAGGCCGTCTCCAATGGCTTCTAGTTGTTCTTTGAACTGGGAGACCCTTGTGAAGTAGTCTTAAATGTATTCTCCTTTTCTCATCTTGGTACTTTTCAATTGAGCTCTCAGGTTCATCTTTATATTGATGTTCCTTCCTTCATACATTATGCATAGGGAATCATACATTTCCTTAGGAGTATATTTGGATGAAACTTTAGGAATCAAGTGATATTTGATAGAATCAACAATGATCCTCATATCCCTAATTAGGTCCTTCGTGTGTTTTTCCTTAGCTTCATCTTCTTCCAGTTCTGCAACTTCTCCTTTGATGTATTTATGAATATCATTCTCTTTGATAATGAGACCAATCATATATTTCCATGCTCAAAATTGTTTTATGCCTTCTAGCTTGTCCTCAAGCTTAAGGCTTAGGGCCATCTTATCTAGGAGGTCACAAAAAATGAAATTTCTCAAAATGAAAAATTGACCTTACTAGAATATGCGCTTGAAGGTGATTTGATTGGTACACTTAGTTTATGGAGATTCCAAATATTCACCCTTCAAATTTTCTTGCAAGATTTCAGCTCATTAGAGGAAATTTCAACTTAAAATGGGCCTTTTAACTTTAACTCAAATTCCATGTCATCATGTGTTAGCCAATGAAATTTTTTTAAATTTGAAATACCGTATAGGTCTTAAATAAATTTTTAATATAAATTTGGGGATAGGTATCTTAAAAAAAACTACTTTTTTTTGTTTGTATTTTCGACATATCTCCCCGTGTTTTTACTCAAATTTTGATCAGGAGAGCTCGTTGGATGCGGAATTAAATTCCACATCCAACGAGTACCCACTCAAAATACTTTTGATGGACCTCGCTACCCTAAAAAAAAGAAATACCTGAAAAAATGTGATGATGACATCGTCATCACATTTTTTCAGATATTTATTGTTTTTGGGTAGCCGGGTCCGTCAAAAGTATGCCGAGTGGGTACTCGTTGGATGCGAAATTTAATTCCACATCCAACGAGCTCTCCCAATCGATATTTGAGTAAAAACACGGTGAGATATGTCGAAAATACAAACAAAAATGTAGTTTTTTTCTTTTCTTCCTCCAAAATTAATAAATATTATTTTATTATTTTAACTATTATTTTATTAATTTTTTTTAGGAGGCCCATTTTGAGTTGAAATTTCCTCTTCTAGTTTTTTGCATTTTTTTGGTTCGGGGTCAAACTAGGGTTTGACTTTACTAGAGATATACCCACTCAAAAAATTCGATCTAGGGCTCAATAGATGTGTTCTAGGGAGGCACAACTTTCTATGAAAACATATATTCAAAATTTCAACTTTGTCAAAAACCCTAATTTCTTATCGGAGGGAGAGAGAGAGAGAGTTTCACCTTATGAAAGTTGTTCTATTCAGGTTATCTTGATACCATGTTAAGATTCCATATGCTTAGCTAGATATCATTAGTATTCAATTCAATTTCACAACAACAACATTTGCAGGATCACTGAAAGAATCAAAATCACAAGATAGAGACATATTTATCCTGGGTGATTCCAAGTAAGAGTAACAGGTCTAGTCAACATGATTTTCCCAATCCAACCAGCACTAAACTGAGTTTATCTATCATCCACGTTGTCCTCTAGACCTCAAACACTTAACAAATTTTGTTTAATAACAAAATTTTGTGTCCATTCAAAATGTTAACGGAATCGCTTGTTAAATCACCGCAATCCTTGAGGATCGCCAGATTTATGTCCCCACCAAATCAATGGTGGACTTCAAATTTGATAAAGCAAATTCTATAAGAACTCTGCATACAAAAATTGTGTTAGCATCCCATCACTTTCACCCAGTGAAATACTTTACCACCGTCGATCTTCTCCAAGATCGATCTCTGACATTGATCAAAAAGGCTTTTTCCACGATCATTTCTGGTTCTCAATGCTTATCTCAGACGTTATTTCATTCAGCGGAATTTTTCATAGTCGTTGATCTATCAATCTTAACTGTAGATCTATCAAATATGTTTCGTTCATTTACTCTCTATAATCTTTGCTGAATTGATCACTGAAAGGATCAATTCCGTCTTGCAACTCGGAGCTTATCATCTCCAATATACAAAATTGGAGTTTATCTATCAAGCAGGATTATACACATACACATAGAGAATTCAACCCAATACTTTTGTAGATTGAAACGAAGGTATAAAAACTCAATAACTTGCAGATTAAAATCTGGTCTTCATTCAATTGGACCAGAAGTACAATTACACGCAGACTCTGCACTCTTCACACCTCACTCTCTCTGTTACCATATCCTTAATGTTACATTGAATTATTCTTATAACACTCAGCAAACCTGTCAGGTCCGACTAGGTTCGATCTGAAGACCTAATAAAAGAAATCCTATCAACAAAGATATATCCTTGAAAAATTCATCATAGGGATCAAGAAGAATAATGGAAAATTTCCACTTATTAGAAATTAAAAGTAATCCTATCCACTAACATTGAACTCAATCCTTATAGAAGTGATTGCATGGAATGTGGACTCATCAATCAAAAAAATTTGAGTTGGATGCTCCTACATCATACTCCTGGGGAATAAAATAATTCTTCAATAGATCTTTAGGGTGTACATTATATTTGTAAATTTCTTGATCTTTCATCTAGGCTACATCTTTAGTAGGATGATTCTTCCATTTGACTAAGTACTGAAAGAAGGTTTTGTTCATGGTCATCCTTAGAATTCTTTTGTCAAGAAATGGCTTCAATCTGAGGTTGTTCTTTCTATGGAATTTGTCCTTTCTAAGCTATAAATGAATAATATCCATCTAAAGTTATACCATCTGTCTGGATACATGTATCTATAAAAGGATACAAATCTGAAACATTAAAAATTGGTGAAATTTGAAGGTCAAAAGGAATCTCAATCTCATAAGCGTTTGCATAAAAAATCCTTTAAACTTTACAAGGTCCAATCTTTTTAAGCTTCAATTTATTATAAGTTCCTCTAGGGAACCTTTCCTTTCAAAGGTAGGCCATCACTAAATATCCAACCTAAAATTTTACTTCTCTTCTCTTCAAGTCTGCCCTATGTTTATATTTTTTTGTACTTTCTTGTAATATCTTTTTGATATTTTCCTGCAGCTCATGCATGCTAACTACAAATTATTCACCCTCTACACTTCTTATTTCATGTTTTCCCAAATAACTAAGTTCATATAAACCTCTTGGATGCATCCCATAGACAATTTGAAAAAGACTCATGACTATACTCCTGTTGGGTGAATCATTGTATGCGAACTCAGCCTGAGCAAGAGCCAAGTCCCACTATTTTGGATGTCCATACACAAGACTTATCATTATCTTCCCCAAGCTCCTATTTACCACTTCAGTATGGCCATCAGTATGAGGGTGATAAGAAGAACTAAAACTGATATTAGTCCCCAATTTCTTCCATAGAGTTCTCCAAAAATGACCAACAAACTTTGTATCTATGTCATACACAATACTCAAAGGAAACCCATGCAACTTACAATTTCATAAAAGAATAGATTGGCAATATTGGTTGCATCATTAGTCTTCTTACATGCAATAAAATGAGCCATTTTGGAAAATCTATATACCAAAACATAAATTGAATCATGACCTCTCTAAGTTCTAAGTAAACCCAAAACAAAATCTATGCTTATGGAATCCCAGGGCCTAGCTGGAATAGGCAAGGATTGATACAATCTCGTGTTCTAAATTCTCCCTTTGCATGTTGACAGATTCTGTATCTTTCAACAAATTTCTTCACATCATCCTGCATCTTTGTTCAAAAATAAAAATTACTCACTAGATCAAAAGTCTTAGCTTGTCCAAAATGTCATGATAGACCTCCATTATGCTTTTCCTGAATTAAATTCTCTCTCATTGAACATCTTGGAATACACAATTTACTATCCTTGAACAACAATCCTTCCTATAACATATAATTTAACCACTGGATTTTGTTATGGGTAACGATATTTTCACAGGATGCATAGATATCCTTGAAATCTAAATCTTCTTTATACATATCAATCAAGTTTTCAAATCCTAAAGTACTGACCTTAACTTCTTGTAATATCATATTTATTCTACTCAAATGATCAACAACTTTATTAGAATTACCACTTGTATGTTTGATAACAAAGGTAAAGTTCTACAAAAATTCTACCCACTTAACATGTCTCTGGTTTAATTTAGGTTGACTATTTATGAACTACAAAGTATGATTGTTAGAATACAACACAAATTCTTTAGGAATCAAATAATGCCTCCACTTCTTAAGAGATTGCACAACATCATATAATTATTTATCATATTAAGAGTATTATTTTTTTGATTCATTCAATTTTTTACTGAAGTATGCCACTGGCCTCTACTCTTGACTCAAAACTACTCCCAATGCCATTCCACTAGCATCCGTTTCAACTTGAAACACTTTGTCAAAATTGGGCAAAGCCAAGATAGGCTTCTCAGTTGTATTTTTCTTTAGCAACTTAAAATTTATATCAGTTGCTTCTTTCCATTTGAAAGGTTGTTTACTTCCTCTAAATGTATCTATCAAAGGTGCACAAATCTAACTAAAATTATTAATGAAATTCCTATAGAAACTAGAAAGTCCATGGAAACTCCTTACCTCATAAGCAGTCTTTGGAACTGACCAATTTAAAATTGCTTGTACCTTGTCAGGATCCATCTTCAATCCTTCTTCTGAAACTACAAATCCCAAGTAAACTAACTCTTTCCTCAAGAAACTACATTTCTTCAGATTTATTAGCGACTTCTCTTTCTGCAAAGTCCCAACACCAACTTAAGGTCCCTTAAATGTTCCTCTCTATTCTGACAGAAAATTAGAATTTCATCTAGATACACTATCACAAACTTCCTAGTAAATTATTTTAAAACCTCATTCATCAACCTCGTGAAGGTAGTGGGTGCACTAGTAAGCCCAAATGGCATCACTAACCGTTCATACAATCCATCATTAGTTTTAAATGTTGTTTTCCATTCATCCCCTTCCCTTATCCTAATTCGATGATATCCACTTTTCAAATCTATTTTGGAAAAATATCTTGAACTACTTAAACAGTCTATCAGATCATCAATTCTGGGTAGACAGAATCTATACCTGATAGTGATTGTGTTGATTTCCCTGGAGTCAGTGCAGATCCTCCGCCCACCATATTTATTTGGACTAAGTATAGTGGGTACTACACATGGACTCAATATTTATTTTACCAATCGTTTCTCCAACAACTTCTATACTTGATGTTTGATTTCTTCATTTTCTTGAGGCGTTAATCTGTATGCTACTTTATTAGGTAAACTTGCACCATGTATTAATTCAATGTGATGAATAATACTTCTTATAGGGGTTAAATCACTTGGAAACTCATCTACAATAATGTCAGCACACTCATCAAGAAAAAATTTAACTTCAAGAGGAAAATCATCTAAATTTGTAGAAGTTAAAATTAAATTTGGCTTACCAATAAGGGAAAAATGTAGATCCTCCTCTTTATAACTTATTGCAATAGTTATTTTCCAGACATCAACAAAAATTTTGATCCTAAACCTTCTTGAATTATTTCATCTTCTAAGGGAGACAAAGTATGTCAATTCCCATCCTTGTCCAGAGAATAAGTATTTTTCCTCCCATCGTGAATAGATTTTTTGTCATGCTTCCATGGCCTCCCTAAGAGTATATGGCACAAATCCATAGGCATTATGTCACATAATACTTCATCTTTGTAGGTACCAATATGGAATTCGACATTACACTGCTCATTCACCAAGAGCTAATGTCCTTTCTGCAACTAGGACACTTTATATGGAGTGGGATGCTTCATCCTCTTCAATCCCAACTTCTCTACCATCTCAGTGGAAACCAAATTATCTATACTACCACTGTCAATAACCATTTTACAACACTTACCTTGTGACTTACACCTTGTTCTGAACAAACTTTTCCTTTAGGTTGGTTCATGTACTTTCTTATCTGATTTGACCAAAACTCTCTTAAACATAAGATATTCTCCTTGCTCTGGATATTTATTCATCTTTGTTTCTTCTTTTGACTCTTCTTGAGCCTCTGCAACATTCACATTTATCTGATTTGAAGACTGATTTCTTAGACAATTCCAATACATAGTCCAATATCTCCACAAGCATAACACTTTACCTGTCTGTGTCTACATCTTCCGCTACCTCTTGTGAATCCTCCTCTCTAGAATGACTGATTGATAGAACCTTCAACTCCATCTTTGGAATTCCTACCTCCACTACTAGGAGATCCTCTTCCTCTTACTATATTCTTCCCTCTATTTTTCTGGTTCTATTTTCTTAACAATTTCTCTTCTACCTTTGAAGCTACTTGATATGCATCTTCTACAGTTTTCATATTTAATAAATTGAGCTCATCATGTATATCATATCTTACTCCATTGATATAACTAGCTAATATTTCTATATCTCCCTGTGTGTGTCCAGCTCTAATGCCCAGTCTAAAAAAATATTCTTTGTATTCTTTTACAGTCATGGTCTTATGTCTAAGGTTCAGTAATTGTCTAATAAGATTCAATTGATAGTCCTTAGGAATAAACTGTCTCTTAATCTTACGTAGCATCTTATCCCAAGAGTTTATTTTTTAATTACCTATTGTTTCTCGATGGATATGGAGCTCATCCCATCAAATAGTTACATGTCCCTTCAGTCTAGTAGTTGCATATCTTACTTTCTTTTTGTCTTCAATTTATTCAAAATCAAAATATTTATTCAGAGCATTAATCTAATCCATAAGTTCTTTAACATTTAATTTACCTTCATACATAGGTACTTCCACTCTTGGTATGCCACTAGCCTTCATCAGCATCTTTATAACTCTGATTTCTTCGGGATATTCTTCTTCTTCATCAGGGGATTCTTCTTCTTCTTCACTGGTATCTGAATTTTCTGAGTGGTTCTTCTTCTTCACTGTTATCTGAATTTTCTGAGTCTTTCTTCTAGTCTTCTCATGTCTCGTTGCATGTCTGTCTCTGCAGGTTGTCTTCCTCGACCATGTCCTACAGGAACCCCATGCGATCCACCTCGTCTTGGTGGCATGTTTAGCTAAGATCTGATACCAAACCTGATGCCAAGTAAGAGAGACAGGTCTAGTCAACATGTTTTTCCCAATCCGATCAGCACTAAACAGAGCTGATATGTCATCCACGTTGTCCACCAGACCTCAAACACTTAACAAATTCTGTTTAATAACAAAATTCCACATCCATTCAAAATGTTAATAAGATCTCTTTTTAAATCAGCGAAATCCTTGTGGATCGTTGGATATGTGCCCCCACCAAATCAACGATGGACTTCAAATTCGATGAAGCAAATTCTATAAAACTTTCGCATACAGAAATTGTGTTAACTTCCCATCACTTTCACACAACCGAATACTTTACCGTCATTGACATTCTCCAAAACCGATCTCCGTCGTTGGTCAAAAAGGTTTTATTCAGGATCACTTCTAGTTCTTAGTGCTTATCTGAGGCGTTATTTCATTCAGCGGAATTTTTCTCATCCATTGATCTATCGATCTCAATGTTAGATCTATCAAATATGTTCATTCATTTACTCTCTATAATCTTCGCTGAATTGATCACTGAAAGGATCAATTACCTCTTTCAACTCGAAGCTTATCATCTTTGATCTTTGAAATTGGAGTTTATCTATCAAGCAGGCTTATACACATACACACAGAGAATTCAACCCAATACTTTTGGATATTGAAAGGAAGGTATAAACACTCAATAAATTACAAAGTAAACTCTTTTCTTCATTGAATTGGACCAGAAGTACATTTACACACAGACTCTGTGCTCATCACTCCTCACTCTCTCTGCTATCATATCCTATCTATTACATTCAATTATTCTTATAACACTCATCAAACCTGTTAGGTTCGACTAAGTTGTATCTGAAGACCTTGAATAAAATAAATCCTATCAAAAAATATCTATCTTTGAAAAATTCCTCGAAGGGATCAAGGAGAATAATGGTAGATTTCCACTTATTACAAGTTAAAACTAATCATATCCACTAACATCGAACTCAATCCTACTAGAATTGGTTACATGGAATGTTGACTCATCATTCAACGAAATATGAGCTGGATTCTCCTGTATCACTAGGAAACCCTCAAGGGGAAGAAAAACATGCAAAACTTCCTCTATATAGATGTATAAAAAGTACAAAGATAAAACCCCAAAGAGGTGCTCTCCCTCCTTGAAGATATGTCTCTCTCTCTATCCTATGTGATGTACACAAGTGAGTGTGTGTTCAAATGAGGAACACACATCCTCTATTTATAGTCTTTCTTACACTTGAATTTTTCCCTAATCAAGTCAGCCCCGACAAACTTATCCGGCCGACTTCACCTAGGAAGTCACAAAAAATATTATATTATATTCAGGAGGGTTATATTGACCCGAATTACAACAAAAGTTTTACCTGAATAATCTATGATGACCAAATACAATAGTAACATCTCGACAGAGGAATAAAACATATCCCATGGGTTACATCAGTAAAATACATTTAGAATATTCTTTGAAGTTACAATATTTCAACAGACCTTGAACTAGGAAGCCCTAGTCTCTGCTGCTACATAGTGCCTTCTTTTAGAGAGGTTTGATACCATGCTAGTTTTTTCTAGTCTTATTAAAATTTATTAGGATATTTATCTGAAATAATAACAAGCACAACCAAATATCCAAGATGCACAAGATAGAGAAGATATATAAGACATAGATTTTCCTTAGGGAAACCATCATAAGGAGAAAACCCTGAAACTTCCTTAGAATAGTTTTGTCACTAAGACAATATCATAAGATGTAAAAAATCAAGTATAAGAAGTATTCTATAGATCTCTCTCTCCTCCTTGATCTTCTCTCTCTCCTCATGCCAATGTGAGTGAGTGAGTGTGTGTCTAAATGAAGGAGGGTGCCTCCCTATTTATACACATCAAGTGACTGACCTTCTAGCTTGACTAGGCTAACCTATTTTCCTAGCACGACCGAATTCACCTAGGGAGACTCCAAAAAATACATTTCATTATATTAAAATGAGGAATACTGCCCCAACTTACAACAGAGGTTGTACCTCAAGAACCATAGACAATAATAACATCCCAAAAGGAGGGAAACACATCTCTGATGGGGGTACAACAACATACATTGATAATATACATCATAATATCTTCCAAAGTTACAAATGCAACAACAAACATTCTATCTTACAACCATTGGATTTTAAAAAGAAGCCAATATATTTAAACCCATTTTCTTTCCTATTCGTTTTAAAATGAAAGATAGAGCAAGAATCTATTTGAGTTTCAACTGAGATCCTAATTTTATATAATATTGATTTTTTAGTTATTACTTCCATTCCTTATTCTGAATAGAAAATTTTAATAATTTCACATAGATTCTCCCATTCTTCCATTGATGCATTATAAAAAATAATGAAATCAACAATGAATAACAAGTGAGTCATATTTAAAGATGAGGAAATCTATATACCTAAAAAAATTCCCTTAATTTAACATCTAAAATAATTTTGCGCAGTCCCTCTATAACTAGTAGAAAGAGAAAAGGTGATAAGGGACACCCGTGGAGACTCAACAACAGGAACTTTTGAAAATTTTGGTTGGAACTCCATTTATTAGTATGGAAAATCTAGTTGGAGAAACACATGCAAAAATCCAACTAGCGACATCAACTGGAATTCAAATCTGGATCAGAACCAATCTTAGAAAACCCAATCCACCTTGTCATAGGCTTTTTCGAATTCCATTTTGAGAATCATAAGATAATTTTTTTGATTTTATCATAATGGAGACACTCTTGAGTTACTCCAATGGCTTCCAGAATTTCTCTATTCATAAGAAAGCCACATTGTTCTTTAGATAAACTTTCATAGAGGAAAGGTTTCAATATGTTTTCTATTGTCTTTGTCACTAACTTATAGATCAAATTGCTTAGACCAATTGTTCTAAAGTATGCAAAATAAATTGGTTTCTCCTTCTTTGGAATCAATTCTAAAAAAGTGGCATTAACATATCCATTCATGTACTTTTTGCTTCTTGACAATTCAACAATTTCCAACAAATCCTTTCCAAGAATATCCAAAAAATCAAGGAAAAAATTAGTTGGCCATCTATCCAGGACTGGGATTTTGTCTTTGGAAAAAATGGTAAGGGCAAGTTTCACTTCTTTCATACTTATTTCCTTACCCAAATAAAGAGCTTCTTCTTTGTTAAAAAAATATGGGTAGTGCTTCATAACTTCCATTTTATCCCCAATCTTTTTTTCCTGGATCTCTATAAATATTAGAATAAAATTTAACAGCCTCTTTCTAAATATCAACTTGCGTATGAACAATGTCTCTCTCCTGAGTGATAATGTCCCAAATAGTATTAGAATTTATTTTGTAAAAAGCGTACTAGTGAAAAAAAGTAGTATTGATGTCGCCAACCTCAATCCATATTGCTCTTCTTTTCATCTTCCAAAATTCTCACTCTCTTCTTAGCAGCTCATCCTTCTTACTTTCATGATTTTCCATAAATATCATGTCTTCCTCAGATAATTTTTCAATCAAATTTCTTATTAAAATTTCCTTTATAAGCATCTCTGTTTGAATAAGCTCTCTTGTGTTCGCTTCCCCTTTTCTTCTAATCCAATATTTCACATATTTTTCAATTTATTTAGTTTCTGAACCAAGATATCCATAACATTTAACCCCATATTGAATTTTAATAGCGGTTTAGATCTCTCTAACCATACTGCAGAAAGAATCTTCCTTTAACCAAGATTGGTTGAATTTGAAAGGATATTTGGAAGAACCTTATTCCCATTCCACTTACAAGGAAATCAATAAATGATATGAAATATTTGAAAGAAAATTCCATGACCAGTACTTGAATCTATTGTTAATAAAGGACTCTACAATAAAAAACCTATCTAGTCTCTTACCTCCTCCTTTACATCCCTGACTTTTATTCCTCCATGTTGGATTTAACTTGGTTGGAAGAATGTCTATTAGATTGTTTCTTCTGAAAAGGTACTGAAAAAAAGGAGCAAGTGGGTCAATAGAAGACATCAAACCCCATAACTCATGATAATACATAGTAAAATTCATATTTCTGCCTATAATTAGGTTGGGAATCCCAAGCACACCACTAGATTCAACATTTTTAAAAGTATCTTCTTTTGTTATAAGGAGCATAGATGTTTATGAATCTAATTGTTTATTTAAATCCTTGAATTCTCCCCTCCATCAAAATACTTACTCTGGTTTTGAAAGGACTTAACTTACATATTTTGGCATTCCAAATAACTACTAGGCCACTCAATTGACCCTCTGATTCCATTGCACATGCTTCCCATTCTTTCAAAATGTTCAATAAAAATTCACAAGCCTCCAATCCATCTGTCATTGTTTCTTGGAAAAAATACATATCCGCTAGATTAGTCTCTATAAACCTAGTGAGGGTTCTAATTTTAGTACTTCCCCCTATCCATCTCAGATTTAGGGATATGCCCAACATTATAGAACATGTCTCAAAGGATTATCTTCTCTAAGCACCCCATAATCTCCTCTAGGAAGAGATTCTTGTACATTTTTAATTATTTCTGACAAAGGTATATAATCCATTTCTCTATTAAGATATTCCATTTCAATATTCTCATCCCCCTTATTCACATTCTTATTGACATTTTCCCTCCTAATGGTTACATTCTAATTTCTTATGGAATTAATGGTAATTTTTGAGGGAGAGTAAGTGTTGATGTATTTGTAACTTCAGAAGATATTATGATGTATATTATCATTGTATGTTGTTGTACCCCCATTGGGGATGTTTGTTACCCCTTTACGGGATGTATAAATTGTTTCTAGACCTTGAGGTACAAGCTCCGTTGTAATTCGGGGCAATAGTCCCCAGTGTAACATCATGTAATATGTAATTGTGGTCTCTCTAGGAGAAGTGGGCCCCATGTGAGATGACATGTAGGCTCGAGCCTTATATTTTTTCAGTGACTTGAAAGGGTATAAATAGGGAGGCTCTCTCCCTCATTTATACACACCTCATACACTCTCTAAGGCACATGAGAGAGAGAGAGAGAGAGAGAATTAGAGTAGGAGAGAAAGATAGATGCTGAACATTTCTTATTACTACTTTTGATCATCTTACTATTCTGAAGAAGTTTGCGGGGTTTTTTCCTTTATGGTTTCCCCGATGAAAATATTTGTGTCTTATGCATATTTTAAATCTTATTCATTTTGTTGTACTCGTTATTCTTTAAGATAAATATCCTAGATAACCTAATCAGATCTTAAGAAAATCTAACATGGCATCAGACCCTCTTTGAAAGAAGGCACTATGCAGCTGCGGGAACTAGGGCTTCCTCTTTGAAGGTGTTCTCTCCACAAATCATCAATCAAGGAGGGATAGGATAATTTGCCTCACTAGGGAGCACTATTTGGTGGTATTAGTTTCTGAATTAGATAAGTTTCATTGTACAGTCGAAATACAGCTGCAATGGAAGCTAATGGAAACTAGGATTTCATGCCCGAAAACCCTAGAAGACGAAATTTAGTAATCCTATAACTTTCACTATAATGATATATTGGAGAAGGATCAAAATCCGAAATTTTTATAGGTAAAATAGAAACTTGTGTTGTACACTTTCTAAATGTTTTAGCATCAGATTCACTATAATTTAGGAGATATGGTTCCTCCAAATCAGGATTCCAGCTTCCTCCATAATACAGTCATAAATAGGTGACATAGGGATATTTGCTATATCTCGGGCTAGGAAGGTCCAACCAAAATTTAGCAATATTTTTCAGGTGGGGAATGGATGTAAGTTTTTGTAGTACACTTTTCAGACCCAGAATGTGAAACAGTCACACGTGGTAGTCTATACAAGTTCACTATGATGAACAGTCCCCAAAATAGTCACCTTGGTAAAATATGAATAAGTCCCACTTGGAAATTCCATTTCTTCTCTAACCTCTAGAGTTGGAAAGAATACTTAACAGGATATCACAGTGAGAAATTTAAGACCTTAAGGATCCTAAACTTTGGAGATACAACAGAATCAATATTAGTCATTTTTGCAAAAGAAATTCAAAAACTAGGGCTTCTTGTTCCAGGAGCATCCCTCCACTTTTTTTAGAAAAGGAGTACATTGAACAGCTCACCTTGAAAATGCCAATATCTATATCAAATCAGAAGTTTGAAATTCCAAGCTTTGAAAATTAGGGTTTCTCTAACAAACCCTAGATCAGCTAGCTCTTGAACGAGGACGAACACCTCAAATCGGTAAGATCTGAAATTTTTGCTATTTACATTTGAGGTTCTCATTTCAAAATGACTAATCATACCAGCTTGATGACAAGCTTGGTGAAGCTAAAAAATTGCGAGTATGGAAGTATACAACCTCCGTGATCCTTGAAGAAATTGACTTGGATCAGTATTTCGGTAAGGAAGTTATAAGAGCCACAGGGAGATTATGCTAAGGCTAGAGCCAAGAGAATCATTGTAGATTATATTAAATATCATCGCATCCCTCATGTGTCATCCTTTAAGACACCAAAAGGAATTTTTTGATGCTATGATGAAGCAATAGAAGAAGAATAAGATATTGTTATAACCACCTTGAATGGCCTCCCAAGATCATGGGATTCATTCATTTGAGGAATGTGTGCCAGAAGGAAGTGATTACCTTGAGCATACTCTGGGAAGAGTGCACACAAGAAAAAGCTTGACTCATAATAAGAGAAGAGAAGATGGGAGAAACTGAAGATCAAGCTCTCATGATTCATAGAAGATCACTCAAGTAATGAGGAATATGAAGAACTCAATTCTTCAAGAACCTCTTATCCATCTTAGCATTTGGATAAGAAATGATGTTGTTATAAATGAAGAAGATGATGAAGCTAAAGGCTCAAGAAGGAGTCTACCCATGAAACAAATAAAGATAAGTATTCAATTGTCATTTCATGATATTTTTTGGTTATGCATTTGTTTATATTGAGTTGATGTGTTATGCATGTTTGAGTATTTGCATTTATACTACTGAATTGTACATGATGGGTAAGAATTCAATGATGTTGTAAAACATTCCATTACTACTTATCTATGTTAAAACCTCTTTGCTGGAATATTAGGAGTAGTACACACTCTTAATAACATTAGGGTAGAATGCATCTAGAATTTATTGTATGTATACATGATATGGATGAATGTTGTAGCATTAGACAATACAGTCGCATGGCTATGTGACATATATTTGTCACTATTAATATGTTTTGGAAATTATGATATGTTTCTAATCATGCAAATGAACTTGACCTGTAGATAATTCCGAAGAACAAGTAACGATAGTTCAGAAGAGGAACCTGAAGCTTCCTGGGTCAAAGACACCATAGCGAAAGAAAGAGGCCTCAGACACACTCTAGTAATGTGACATTGTTGAGCGACAGCATTGATGCAGATCCTTCCAGCTATGAATAAGTAGACAATAAGGAAGGGAAGGAAACTATGATTAAGGAGTACCATTTCAAGAAGAATGATGTCTAGGATGCGGTGTCGAGAAATGAAGGGAAGTTCGTAGTGTCTTCCATATGGATCTACAAGATCTAGCATGCAGTAGATGGAAGCATCGTGGGATACAAGGAAAGATTCGTAGCATGAGGCTTGTCATAGAAAGAAGGCATAGACTATTAAGAGACATTTGCACCAGTGACGATTCAAGTATACGTAGAGCAACCACTAGGATTTGAGATATATGACAAGCAGACTCATGTGTGCATATTAAAGAAGAAGTTTGTATGAGCTCAGAAGGAACCTATGGGATAGAACATACAGTTATGTAAGGAGCTTAAATATCACCTAGAGTGATCAAGATCTTAACCATTACTACAAGATTGAAGATGAAATCTTATAGAGGATGACAAGCTCACAGATGGGTGCAAGAAGAACTTATCAACAAAGTTCAAGATAGAGGATCTTGGTATCCAGTGGCCCTGGAAGGATACATAGAATATTAGTAGCATAGTAATCTAATTATCACTCCATTGCAGAATTTTTTAATACATAGAGTATGAAAGGCATAGGGAGAATGATGCTCTGCTTCAGAGGGAGTGACCGCAGAAGATCTTGAGGTTTGACATGGTACGACAGGATGGACATCTTACTGATGGCTCTAGGAATTACTAAGAGTAAAGCAGATTCAAAAACTTTACTTCAAGGTTGAAGGTGGAAGACTAGTGATGCTCCTAATATATATCGATGACCTATTCCTGATAGGAAAAGAGGAACTCATTGAATATGAAAGAAGAAGACATGATGTTGAGTTCGAGATGAAGGACTTGGGTATGATGCACCACTTTCTACGTATGGAGGTGTAGCAGAGTACAGATGGAATATTCCTTGGACAAGGGAAGTATGCAATGGAGATCCTGAAGAGGTTTAGGATTATGGACTGCAAGGCCATGGCTACACCTATGGCATCGAACCTGAATCTATTGAGTGATGCTTCATCTGAGACGGTTGATGACACGATGTATCATCAGATGATTTGTTCATTGATGTTCCTGGAGAATACAAGACCAGATAAATTCTTTGCTACAAATGACCTAAGACAATTCTTAACTGATCTTAAACATGCTTTTCTGGTTGCAAAGCATGCAGTGAGGTACCCGAAGGGTACATTTGAGTATGGGATCAAGTATGATACAAATCATAATACTTACCTGCATGGTTATGTTGATTCAGATTGGTAGCTCGACTGAGAAGAATAGCACCTTGGGTTGCTTCTTTAGTTTGAGATCCAGTATGGGATATTGGTTTGGAAGGATGCAGTCCTGCATGGTAGTGAGTATAGCTGAGGAAAAATATGTTGCCACTTGCTCGGTTATTTGTGAGGTAGTATGTTTCTTTTGAAATCTACTATTTGATTTGATTGATCTGAATTGAATTTTTTGTATGATGCATAAAGAAGCAGTGAATCTCCATAATGTGATCCAGATCAAGATATATCGAAAGAGGGATTGATGAGTTCTAGCATAGCCAGTGAGACAGGTTTTCTGATCATAAAATCATGGTGAAGCTCATAGGTTGCTCATACATAATTAGTCTTGTAGGTTGTACTCGAATGTAATCAGTCCTGGTGAAGCTCGCAAGTTATCCTTCGATGTAATCAACCCTGATGTGATTCTATGCTAGAAATGGCTAGAGTCAAGTTTGAGTACTTCAGAGAGAAGCTTGGTGTTCTTTAGATTGACGGCTTTCTCACAGAGGTGATGAATACTTGGAAGAGTGATAGGCATACATCCAGCATGAAAAAGGATTGGAACTATGTATGAAGACCTGGCAGAGGACTAGGCCTACATCCAGCACGAAAAAGGGTTGGCATTGTAGAAACTTCTGATGGAATATAGTATGGGACGATGATCAAATTATAATAATATGATGGAAACAACTATAATGAATACTCTATGACTCTTTGATGATGATGATGCATTGAATACTTGACCATATGTGTTGCTGACTGTGTAGACAGAGAATACCTTCCTGGTTAAGAGGGAGTGTTGATGTATAGTAAGTTCAGAATATATTTTGATGTATATTATCAATGTATGTTGTTGTACCCCCATTTGGGATGTGTGTTACCCCTTTATGGGATGTCTAAATTGTGTCTAGACCTTGAGGTACAACCTCCATTGTAAGTTGGGGTAATAGTCCCCAATGTAACATCATGTAATATGTAATTGTGGTCTCTGTAGGAGAACTGGGAGCCACATGAGATGATATGTAGGCTCGAGTCTTATATTTGGTCACTGACTTGAAAGGGTATAAATAGGGAGGTGCTCTCCCTCATTTACACACACCTCATACACTCTATAAGGTGCATGAAAGAGAGAGACAGTTAGAGGAGGAGAGAAAGATAGTTGCTGAACATTTCTTATTACTGCTTTTGATCATCTTACTATTCTGAAGAAGTTTGTAGCGTTTTCTCCTTTATGGTTTCCCCGATGAAAATATTTGTGTCTTATGCATCTTTTACATCTTATGCATTTTGGTGTACTTGTTATTATTTGAGATAAAGATCCTAGATAATCTAATCAGATCTTAAGAAAATCTAGCAATAAGTAGGCTTGCTAACATATGTATTCAGAGGAGAAGCAATAAATTACCCCATACAACTTTCCTTTCTTTCCTTCTTCCTCATGTTGTCTTCTAAGCCCATTAAAGGGATCATGCCATTTTCCTGAGGCTGGTTCAAAAGTGAATAATCCTCCTTATGGGAATTCAATGGAGTCGAAAACCATGGGGAATCAAAATTTAGGTCTCTATTTTTTAAAACCTCATAAAATTTTGGGCTTTCTAATGAATTAGTGAGGTTTTCATTATCCTTCTACTCCTCTTCTCCTAAATTTATTTAATCATATACAAGATTCAAAACCATATCCATATGATCAAAAGAAAGAAGGTTTTTCCCCTGTTTCCTATCAAAATATTTCTCCATCGAATTGATAAAACAAAGTTCCTTATCAGTTAAACTCTCATAAGGAACAAGCGAATCAATTGAAAAAGTACCTTCAAAATATTGGTCTTGCACATCAGCCTTTGGACCCAAATCCGACAAATGATTAAAGTTGTTTTGAAGAAGCACCTTGTTCCTCCATGATGAATCCTTGTCTATTATCCATGACCATTTCGACCATGGAAAAGCAACCCAAAAATGTCACATGCTTCTGCAAACTAAATAGTGAAAGGGGATTCCTTTATAGTATAATATTTTTTCAAATATATGTTCTCCCCATCTTAGTTTTTTTTTTTTTTCTGGCAATCCTTCAGCCATCTCAAACTCCACTATAACCCTAGCAATGTTTTTTTCACCTAATTGAATCAATTTTGGGTTTACATAAATAAAATTACCCAGGTGATTGCTAGGTTGATAATAATATCCTTGGTGCATAACTATATTGGAATACCAGGAAATAACAACTAAAGGTGTCTCTTCTCCATTTTTTGCTTAATTGGATCAAAATTTACATTCCATCTCCACAAAACCAGTGAACCATCCTTAATGACCCAATATCTGTCCAATATTTGTTGAGAATGATCTTCTGTTTAGAAAATGAAACAAAACCAACCCTTTGATGGGTCTATTACCTATAATCTATAAGCGACTTCCATTTCTCCAATTCCCACTAAATCAGTTATGCTCTGCTCACTTTTTCATATTCTATATGGCCGACCAAAGATATTCTAGAAAAACCTTCTGCCTTTTCCAGGGTGAGATCTCGGCTCACTGTAAAATCCTCAGCATGTTGTTTGTCTTTTATAGCTTTAGTTTTTCGTCCTAAGGAAATACATTTCCATTGCTAATTTATGAGCATCCTAGTCCTTGATGAATAACTTCTCTATTGATTCTATCCTCTCATCCACCATAAAGATTGAGCTAGGGTTGATTGTCATGGGTTTTGTGTTAAAATTCATTTCCTTAGCCGAAAAGGTTTTTCCACTGGGTGATGTGACCTTTTTTCCTCCCTCCACGTGAAGGTCGTCATCCTTTTCCTCCATCTAATCCTTAACACCTCCACTAGTTTGAAAATCTAGATCCCACTAACAAGGAATAAAACATTTTTCTTTTTATTTTGTTCCATACCTTTGTTTGCATCCCCTAAACACTAAAGGAGAAAACCATAACTGAATACCATCAGAAAATAAAATTAGTTTCCATTTTTTAAAATCTAACTAAGCCATTAATTCAAATTGGTTGAATTCCAGGTTGGTTGTCATCAACTGCTTCTGGTTAGGGTTTTCAGAGATCCTCATTTTCCCTTGTCGTAACTCCATTAGCTATGTAGAAAGATGTACATACTTTGTGTTTATTAAGATTTGAACATATAAAAAACACATATTTTTAATCATTAAACCCAATGAGATTAAATAATAATAATAAAATTTTAAATCCAAAAATATTAAATTATAAAACAAAATTGCCTCCCAATTAATATATTTTATAATAAATATATATGACATCATATGACATCCCACTAGATGGATCATATGTTAGAAATTAAGTTTAAGTAATCCCAATAAGAAATCAACATAGGGTTACTAGGATGATAAAGTATTGCATGATTCTATCCTACATAGTAGACGGTTAAACACCGCATTATTAAAAAACCAATTGAAGTGTTCAATTGTGTTTTTAATATAAGAAACTTTCAGAATTTTTCACATGTCAAAGTAGAGGTGTCCATCACTTAGATTTTCCTTGGATTATATATATAAGTTATTTATATTTCATTAACACAATTACTCTTACTAAAGTAATTTAATGATCTACAATTCATTAGACATCTATATAAAAAGCCACACAATTAACTCACACTACAGTAATTTAACGATTTACAATTCAGTAGACAACTATATGAAAAAACCACTCTATACTATTGCATTTTGAAAAGAAAATTATTTCATTTGTATTTTATGAAAAATAGTAAAAATAATTCATTTGGTATTATAGAAAAACATAGAAGATAAAAGAATGTCAAGTTAACTTGATTGAGTCCCAAACAAACTTTTGGGTCAAGGATAAATCTATAAGGATGTTTAGATGTAAAAAATTATTTCATTTTATTATTTTATGTATGTAGTGGGGATTTTTCCCTTGCTACGTGGAAAAGAATCTGCCTTAGATTAATCGGATCATAGGGTAGAGTTTATGGTGTGAACTGTCTTTCAACTCCGACTTACAATAATAATAGACAATGAATAAGAACATAAAAAAATTTATGTTTTTATTTTATTTTATTATCTAACTAACAAACAATAACAACAATGGTTATACCTTTCTTTTTTGAAGTGGGACACTGCAGCCGTCTAAGGAAATGGTCCCATGGATCCATGGTTTGGTTCTCAAGTATTCTCCACTAGTGGTTGTCAGATAGTGGGAATGGATCCAAAGGGGTAAGGAGCAAGCTCAACATACACCGTGGGAATGATATGGAAAAATGTGAAGATAATGGTGAAAGGTGAAAAGATGATGAAAAGTGTGGCTAAAAGTCTTTGTGGTGAGACCTTCACAATGTATTTATATGATGGTCCAAGGTTTTTTTACCCATGGTATTCTATTGTGCATGGTATTTATCTATAGTTTTTTACCCATTCTCATTTTTATGGTTTTTTGGTCCTTTTTACAGAGAGTGGGGATAAATCACAATAAATGCTCAACTTCCCTTCATTTATGGAAAAAGAATAATAATATTTTGGACCATATTTGGTGGCATTTTAGTTGTGAAGGTCAAAATGGAGGAAATAATGGTGGGAATATGATTTATAGTTATTGTTTGTACCATAGAGAGCTAGGCAAACATTTTTTTGCGTTAATAGATTGCCCCCTGATGTATGAGGGTGGGAGCTGAGCGTATGGTCAATAGACATCATAGGATTAAGCAAAAATGGTGACAATGGTAGAGAGACTAGATAGGAACTCAAAGGAGTGGAGTCTACTCATTTGAATTGAAGTGGATTTTGGTTTGTATTTCTTCTAAAAAATGGATGAGGTACATATAATCTCATACATGTATATGGACGAGGCGGGCATACCCATGCTCGTAACAATGTCTCATCATAAAAATGGGGATCAAGGCTCAAACAATGGGAGTCGATCAATAGATACATATAACTAGTAGTACGTAATGGTGGCCTCAACAAGAGGCTGAATGAAAATACTGATATGAAGAACTGGTACATAGGAACAGTGGCATTCTCAAAGAATGCAATATCACAACAACTAATGCTCTATTGAATCTGGAGATGTACATAACTGAATGGACTCAATAACTGAGATTCAGAATCTCTGAGGTACAATAAACAAAATGAAGTACTATAGATACACAAAAGCATCACACTGAGAGGCTTCTGGACATTGTCTCCCATGCAGCCCAGAAATCACCAAGGACATGAAACTGTATGTGTCCCATAATAGACTGACAAATGTGCTAGAGTTAGGTGGAAACCTAGGTCTTCGACCAAATAATGAAGGAACCGATACCCTATAACGGTGCGATAGTGTAGCTAAAGTCAAGCACATGAGACACAACCAACCCGAAAGGAACTAAGGGATCCTTTCAAGTGGTCCAAGGAAATCATCAATGAGGTGGATGAAACCAAGATACAGGGACCTCTAGGTCTATCCTCTGGATAAGATGTGTTGATGTCAATAGAGGGAGACCTGCAACTACCAAGGAAATGAGGTTTCTTTGATAAAAGCACTAGGGGGGAAACCATAGATGTGGAACAGTCAGGGGACTGACACACTGAATGGGGAACATGGGGATGGGAGTACAGGGGACTCAAAATTCCTTTGTTTAGAGTATGATGATAGGGATGACCTGGAAACAAATGATACTGACTCATGGGGAAGGGATCATATCTTTGAAATAGGGGAGATAATTGCAATGGGAAATACTTGGGGAAGTAACTGGACTAGGGATATCCAAGGGATCCAAGGGAGACTCATCATAGAGTACTCAGAACAAAGGCAACTCGATGGGGGAATTTTTCCATGAGGCAAGACTATATGTAATATGTGTGGGTTCCTAGAGACATTTTTTGGGGCCTTCTTCATTTTTTAAGGAGCACGAAGAAGGGATAGAAGTATTCTCAATATGATACTATCTCATGGAATTTTGTCAAGCTCAATACGGTAAATGCTCGATGTTGTTTTCATGTTTAGAGAGTCTGAAAATAGGAAGAAAACTCCTATGGTTCTCTTTTTTGTACAGTAGTCTCCTAAGCCCCAAAAAGGATAAAAGTGTACAAAGGAGAGCTCTCCCAGCTGAAAGGGTAAAATAGTCTTATTTTTCATTGGTATTCCAACCAGGCCGAAAAAGGTTAAACCCATACTGATTAGATGGTCATCCATATACTTTCACGAGCATAAACAAAACCAAGATTTCTCAATGATCTTTTCTTTATGATAAGGTTGGAAAAGAGCTTAAATACAACCCATAAATGACATTTTTTTTATAGTATGGTCCCAATGTCTGACAAAGAGTTAAATGATATAAAGGGAAATGTTCATAATTGGAAGGTGCCAGGGTGGTCCTTTTCTTTACATAGCCTACGTAGTATGAAAAAGGAGATAAACGAGGCCACATAGATGCCCTTTCAAATACTTTAACAATCGTGAAAGGATGCAAGCGGACTTGGAAATCTTATCATTCTTTTTGGAGTAAAAAAAGATCTTAGAAGAAACTCCGTAATGGTTAGTCAAGCAAGTAGGAAGTGTTTGATGTACCAAAAGGGGTGATGTTGTGAACATGGTCAATATGAATAGCAGTGGAACATTGGTGGGGCCTCATTGTGGGATGATGGATGGCTGTAAAATAAGTCCAATTTTGCAATATGGATTGAATGGATGGATTATGAACATGCCAATACGTACAAGGTTTGATTCACGTGGTGGCATGTAAATTGAGATGACTTTGAGAAATGGCCCAAAAATTAGTAGTGAGGGAGGCAGTCTAGTAGGTCATTTCTTCACCTGGGATATTTTTGCATAGTGGCAACAACTTCCTATCATCTTAGAGGATTATCCGTATGTGAGCATGGACTACCAAGGAGATCCAAAGATGCCTCGACCTCCAAGACAAGTTTCGGGGCCTGATGGTACGTATACATAACTATGATACAAGGGTACTCATGGTGAGCGACTTCAGGAATAGAACCTATTGAGCTGGTAGAGCCCATTGTGGGATTCTTCAATAGTTGATCATCAAAGTCAGTGAGGAGATATGCTCCCTTGCCGAGACATCGATGGATGACATAAGGGATATACCAAATGGATTCAAACTTCCTTTTCCCAGTCTTATCATGGTATTGGTCATAAAAAAGGACTAGTTACCCCTCGCTAAAGGTGCATGGGTGGAAGTGGGAGTCATAATGGGACTTCAACCGAGCCTTACCCACTTCAATCATTTGGAGAGAAGCACGACAACCCTCATTGGTTTATTCAAGCATAAGTATGTGTTGTTCTAACGTTGAAGTATCAGGTAAAAGTTAGATGGCAAGGTAGAGTGATAAAATCTAGCCTTAAATGGGAAGAACGAATTCCACACCATGGACTAAGTGAAATGGGGTAAAACAAATGGTGGTTTCCAGGATATCTATGTCATCACGAAAGTGGTGCAAGGATAGATCGGGAGGATCTTCTGTAGTCGATGAGGAGGAAGGACTACTAGAAGTAGCGATCATGTAAATGATGTTATTGGTGTTCGAGGAAGAGGTTGAAGGGTGTATCTCCTCAAGGATGGTGATTTACAACTCACAGGACTGCTCGGAAAGGTCACTAAGGAACGACTGGTACTCATCAAAGTTTGGGAAATGGTGTGAATAATGACCATATAGGCCACAAATCACACATGGGTGGTTGGTTTTGAGGGATTTGTTCCTAACCACAGGTATGGTTGGTACGTTGACAACTGGAATATCCTCAATATCGACTACAATGCGCATGTGGGTGCGAAGGATAGGAAAATAAGGACAATTATGTGTTGCATGGCCTTGGACATCGCATAAAGCACATGTAGGAGTTAGATGTGGTTCTTCTAGCTCTTTGGACATATTTCCCCAGTCTTCATGGGAGGAGGGGGGGCAGGAGTGAAGAAAGAAGAATTCATTTGTGTACCAGGAGTTGGGTGTGACATCGTCTCAATAGGTTGGACAGGAGTCAGTACGATCTGTGGAGTCATGGGGGGATAGGTGGATCTAGGTACCACACGAGGATACCCAAAGTGAATCTAGATTGGTTGAGAGTATCCATGATGGGCTTACTCATGATTCCAGAAGGTGGAAAGATGAAAGAAATTGTGTGCACAGGGAATGAACCCCAATAATTCCTTGAGGGTTGCGGTTGAGGTTGCAACTGAGGTTGTGAGGAAGTTGGAGCGCTACCAAATGTGATAGTGCACAAATCCAATATATCAGTCGACGAAGGTGGAGGTCATAAGAAGAAAAAGGTGTCTATTAAAGGAACGTTGGAAAATAGGCTTGAGAAAATGACAGACAAGGAAGGTATGGACACGATGTCAATGGTAGTGTCGATAGTAGGGAGGACATGTTCGGGCGTGGTTGGTCCCTTTGGCTCATAATACGTCAGTTGGTCAATGGTCACAATATTCCCATCATGAGGGAACATCAAGAATAAAAAGATGGTAGAGGAAATGACTTGCATTGCATACATATAACTACGTCATAGGAGGAGGTTATAATCGATTTGGGCATTGACAACCTTAATGTCAGTCAACACTGTTTTGTCAACTAACTCAATAGGAAAATTTGTGAGTATTCCCTAGGTTTTATCAATGTAATAATTTACTTCTCAAGTGGATCTAGGAGCTATAAAAATATTCACAAATGAATTTTTTGACAAAATGTGCAAGATAATCAACTAAGAGACATAAAATAGCTGGAATAGCACATGTGAAGGGTGCTAATTACTGATAATATTATTATCATACATCATTTATATGTTATGTTACATATTTATAATATATTGGAAAAATTTCAAGTGCCTCTGGAAGCCAATTGGGAAGGTACAAATGTCATGATGAGATTTGACCTCAATCCCCCCTAGGTGGACCAATGGAGCAACAAATCAGACCAAACAGTCACAAATTTCTACATGGACGTGGATGAGGTGAAATGGGTCATCATAACAACTTGGCATGCATGGGTGTGGAAAAATAGGTGGGTTAGAGGCCCTAGGTGGCATTAATTGCACCAAATCAGCCCAAAATTAGGCAGAATCTACCTCTAGTGCTCCTAGTCAACAAAAATATCCACATTCAATGAATGGGAGCGCACCATCAATGATGAGGGCATACATGTGGATGGTTTACTGAACTAGAGTGCTCATGTGGGTATGAATGCAACAATTTATCTGGTTATTGGTCCAACTAAGCACCCTAAGTCAAAAACCTTAGTGCATTAATGCAAAAAATGCAATAAAAATGACTAAGGAGTTAAAATAAGGTACTAAGGATGTATTAATTCTCCTACACCCCCCATTAATATTGACTTAGTACAATTTAACCAGAAATAATTATTAAGGACTTGGCAACTAAGGAACAAGTCACCTTTTACAACAATGTTTAACAGTAACTGAGGTAAGGAGGAAAACCTCATGGGACAAAAACTCCCCTAAAAAAAAGGATATGACAGAGATCAAAAATGTCTTTATACAGGTCCTCTTATTCACTTGAATGATCTGAAATAACAACTTGTTGGTAATGGACTTGGTGAAGATGTTGTGGATGCCAAGATCATGCATCAATGCATCAAAATTCTGTAAACAAAGATCATGTGGAGAGGCCCTTTGATGATCATAATTTGATGATGGAAGGGCATCATAAGAATGTATCTTTCTTAAAGCATACTTTGATCTAATAGATTAATCAGCCATGGAAAATATATTTCTACAAGATCTTTCCCAAATAACATCAAAAGATTCAACAAAATCTGCATTATGTGTAGTTGTCGTATCATGAATAAAACCATGAATATTCTCCCAATTTGATGAAGCACCTTAAAAAATCTGTTAAAAATATCTTGAGGCTCTAAAATATCAGAATATATGTCATACACAGAAGAAAATATCATAGGCATGGTGTCTCCATGAGAGAATGGATCCATAGGAAGAGAAGAGTGAGCAATTAGATCACAATTGCAATTAAGCAAATCTGGAAGGCCTGGAGACTTGAGATTTGAAACATGGGTGGCGAAGAAAAATACAGAAATATGTAAAACCACTCCCATGAATTCCAATGATATGGATTTCCAACCAATGAAAAACATACAAGACATAATAGCAACAGATACAAGAGACGTAGCATTGGAAACTAGGCAATTTTCTAAATTTCCAACAAGTGAACTTGAGGGTTGATGGGTATTTTCATCATGAGATGGTTGGGGAAATGAGTAAATGACTATCATAGGCTGTATATCATCCTATATATCATCTTCAGAATCAGAAATGGAAATATCTGAATGGATTTGGAGAGAGCTTTCATAAGGCACATCAAAAGCTAGTGAAAATTGACTAGTTTTGGGAGGAAGCTTTAATGAACTGACTGGGAATTTTTTCAAGGAAGGGATGGAGGTTTCAGGTTTTGATATATCAAAATGTGAATCAGAAACAAAGCTATAAAAAATAGAGAAAACAGAATTGGATTTTACCCATTCACCCAATGCATGCTCAGCCTTACCATTTCCTTGCTTGTGTTCCCATCTTTTTGCAAATTCTGGAAGAGAAATATGGTTCTCCTCAAGGAGCTTGGTGTTGGGTGTTATAACGTCTATATTAATTCACCTAATATTTAATTATCGATCGAGGTTGGTAGGCTTATATTTGACACAAAATATATGTGAAGGTAGAGGGGTTCCTATGGTGTCGTGGATATATTTTAACAAATAAAAGATCGAATAATCTTTCAAAATTAAAAACCGAGTCAAACTCCTAAGAATTCAATTATTGAGGTAATTAAACCGAAACAAAATATTAAACTAAATAATTAATAATTTATTTTATAAGTAAATAACTTTAAACTAAAAAGGATACTATCAACAATTAACTTTTCAAATAGGAAACTAGGGTGCAAGGAAGACCTAACTTATAAGCAAGTAGAAAACTTAATAAAGAAAAATTAATAAAAACAAACAAGTAGAAAACTTAATAAAGAAAACTAAATAAAAAGAAACAAGTAGAAAACTAAATAAAAGGAAACAAGTAGAAAACTTAATAGGAAGATATTTGAATTATGTCCTACAAGTCTCTTTCAGTAATCACACAATGTAAAAGGAACAACCTACAAATTACTAATAAGAATGACACATTTAATATTGAATTTTACATGCAAACGGATAAATCAATCCAAAGGAACGAACAAAAAACAATACAATAGTAAAGAAGAGTCATAAATAAGCTCAAGAAACAAAAACACAACATAGCTTAACACATGCTCAAGGTGAAAAGAGAGAGGAAAAATGATAAAACTTTAATAAATAACCTAAAACAACCTAACTTTAACTTCAATGTTAAATAGAACTATCATCTAATTATCTCAATCAAAGCATACTTCAAATATTAAAGAAACATAACTTAAAACAATTTCAAAACACATTAAAAACACTAAAAATGAAACTATGGGCTAAATGACAGACTGAACTATAGGTCTGAAAGGGATGACCAAATGGCAGTTTAAATAGGCTGTCCGAATGACAGTCTGCACAGTTTAAATGATAGAAATTAACCTAAATGATCTAATCTTCAGCTGAATTCATGCAGATGTAAATCTAATGCATAAAGGTGGTAAATAAACCTACTTATTAAGCAAATTTGACAGTGAAATGAAATTAAATAAATTCATAAACATAAAGAAATCATTAAGAAATAAACTGGAATTTAAATGAACTTATACAAAAAGGAAATAAATAGAATTAATTCTACTTTAACTTGATAGCATCGATCTATTCTATCTGCTTGCAATTGAATTGAACAGTAATGCTGGAAATAAAATGGCTACAACAAATTTGAAAGCAAACTATGCGTGCAGTTAACTATTTAATTTTAGAAATAAAATTGCATTACAGGAAATAACAGTAATCTAATTAAAATAAGCTAAACTAGCTATAACGGAAAGAAAAGAAAAAAATTACACAAAAGAATGAACCTCTAGTTGATGAGGGGCCCTCTCAGCAATCAGCGGTGATGCCTGGCTAACGCTTACTCAAACGCAATCATAAACAACAAATCATATGGCTTTATTAAAACGATCGAACTGAGTTACAGAATTCTTCTCTTCAAAAATGATTGTCTAACAAATGAAATGATCAACTCTCTAACTTTGCACATGGAGGTGTTTATATACAAAATGTTTACAGGGATGAGCAAGTCGACCCTTTAGTGGTCGACTACTCTCTAAATTTAGTCAACCATAAAGGAATCTAACTAATCAAACTCCAACGCACGGCAACCTCCCTTCTTCAGCACGCGTTGATTCTCTTCAGCGTGGTTGGTACGGCATACGTCTCCCTCTTTAGCATGACTGGTGAAGTGGTGGCAAGCATAGACGACATACATGGGTGAGTCTTCTAGAACGTGGGCTAATGCATCAACCCAACGCATGGACTGTTGGTGAGGCGTCAATGAAGGAGGTTACATGCTGGTGGATCATCTAGAAGCGAGCTTCATTACCCAGATGTGTGGACAGTAAATAGTTCACAGGCTGTTTCAATCGTTTTAATGCCTGGAATCAGTTTTCAATAGCGTGCAATTTGGTTAATGATATGGAGGGAAAGCTGAACAACGAGCTAGATATGCTGGGCGTATATATAGGATGAATGCAATGTTTGTTTGCTGGTGGGCTTAAGAACTATGGTCTGTAGTAACAACATTTTAATGCCTGGAAACCTTGCCAATGAATATCATGCAACGAGTTGGATGATGAGTTGGACATGTTGTGTGCATGGCTAGTTGAATGCGTGTTTGTTGTTAATTCATCCAAAAAGATTATATAACCTGCAAACAAATGTACATATCAATTAATATATCAAATGTTCTTCAAACAATGTCACTTTTAATTAATAAAATCGTAAAATGATAATAATAAAAAGGATTTTACATAAACCTTAAATACATTCATACCTGGGATGAATAGGGATATGTGTGACATAAAATATGCAAAAAGGTAATAAAACATATGTTTAAATGAGTAATTTAACTGCCAAAAAGGATAACAAATCTAAGATCAACATTCCCCTAAACTGGAGAAATTCCAGGTCCCACTGAGAAAAGAGAAAGATAACAGATCACACTATCATAGCGAATTTTGAGACGTGAGCCAGTAATGGGAATATGCATAAATGAGTAAGTTCATAAGGTTTGAAATTAATTCAACCATGTCCAAAGTAAAACATTGGACAGGTTGAATGTATGACATGAAGGTATAAATCAAATTTACAATAAGATCGATTAACAAGAAAATTGGTCATTTGATAGTTTACATGCATGATTGGGTAAGAGGATAAGGTTGTCAATAATGAAATGATAAGAAAAATTTCTAAGGCCAAAGCATCCACATGGAGGTAAAAATTATTCGCCAAAAAAAAAAAATTGGTTAGCAAATTTTAATCATAAGTGCTATGATATCACAATGTTTTATTCATATCGTCATTTGGTATTTCATTTGGACCTTCATTCGATCCTTCATATAGTTCTCCATATTGATTTTGCTGTAAAAATATGCTTCATGCTATAACCAAGTTCCACTGCTTTCATTATCCTAAAAACAATTATCATTTGTTAGAGATAAATAGATCTGTCAGAAATAATGAAAATAAAAACAGTCTATTTGTTTCCAAATCCTCCCCCAAACCAAAGATATGGCATATCCTCAAGCCATACAAGAGAGAAGAATTGATTGTTCCAAAAAATAAAAATTAAAGAGTTCTATCATGCTATTATTATTTTGTAAGAAAAGAAAAACTAAGTAGAAAATGGAAATGATTTAGATATGTATATTAATGAAAAATATAACAGTGCTTAGAAAGACCACTTGAATGATAATAATAATAAAATAACCAAAATAATGCCATAGGAAAATCTATTCATCCATGCCTTATTTTAAAGATAAATTCTGTCATCACGAAATATTTTAAGTTTACCCTGGAGTATGTGAGATTTACAACTATGGGTCCCATTTCTAGGATAATGACATCCTAGGTAATTGTTGACTTAGATGTCTAGGGTCAAGCCCAACTTACAGCCATTCTCAAATGACATTATAAACAATTGGCCGTGACATGTTTATTCATAAATTATAAAACATTTTATTTATATTATCATTGTTTTACGAACTATGTGCATAGTAGTGCATTAACCAGACCTCTTTTACCCGGCATTTCCCCATTTCTAGAAGACCTATTCAGTACCCCAACGGGTTTACCTTGGTACCATGCAAGCATATTCCCGCTACTAGTGAACCTGTTCAGTACCCCAATGGGTTTACTTGCATTTATCGAGCTTTCGTGTTTTAAGTTTTTACTTAGCATTGACCCGCTGCTAGCAGGTCTGTTCAGTACCCCAGCGGGTTTTCCTTGTATAATGATATTAAATATATGGAATTCGATTAGTACTAGAGCATGTTAAGTCCTGCTAAACACATAATTAAATTTTGTAAAATAAACCTATAAGTAATTTCATAATGGCCTTAACCATAAATAATGTCAAAAGAAAATAACTTAAAGTTGTTCTTTAACCTCATAGTCCTTCTTCATAAAGGATAAATAATGTTCCCCACAAACAAAAATTCCACTTACTCTTGAGTTATCACAAAAATACATGAGAGCCAAGTTTTGATAACAAGTATAGGATGAACTAGTAATCCATATGTGTAAGATGAGATTGTGAAAAATATTGTAATAATCCAAAATTCATAAAAATTTAAATTTTTTTATGTAACATAAAATGCTATAGTTGTTTACTGCCTAGGGACTATTAACTGCTAACGGTACTTAAATAGTTTTTTTTAACTAGAACTGAATATTTTGTTAATCTCTAGTCCTGTATACTTATCAGTTTGTGTTCATAAATCCAAGTTAAGGATTTGATTTAGCAGGTTATGATTTTGGAAAATCTGGAATTGAAAAATATGTTTAAATTCTAGTACTAAGATTGTTTTACTGTCTTATGACAAGTAGGAAAGAGCTTCAATTGAGATCGAGAATTACTTAGCTTATAGCTAATGCAGTGAAGTGATACTTCTTTTACATGTCCTTTACAGGTAATAAGTTTGTTACCAGTTTCCAGATCGAGATTATTATCTCAACTAGCATAGGATAAAATGCTAGTTAATCTATTTTTTTTACAGCTTTGAGCAGTGAAAGAGATATCGTTGATCTTATTTTTTATGTTATTCATAGTTAATAGTAATATAAATATTTCTAGTAAACTGAACTTAACTCAGTTATTCTTCCAAATCACTATAACTAGATCTTGTTTGTTTAATTTGTATCATTCTTTTTTTAGTTTAAAACCTGTATGCAACTTTAGTGAAAGGCATCCTTGTTTAAAATACTTGAGGCTAAAATAACTTCCAAGTTTTTTGTTTCTACAGATATTGAGTTAATAAAAAATATATATATATCTGAGTATAGACATTAAGCACATTGGCTGAAGGACTCACATAGAACTAGTACTTAGTGCATAGAATATTTTTAAGCTACTCTAGTACTTATCAATTAGAGACGTACTAATACCACTTGTATTTCTTAAACTATAGTGTTATTACTTTTTATGTAAGGAAGGATGAATTATTTTCTATAAGAAAACTATCCTTTTATTCCTTTGTATAGTTTCTCATCTCATAAGGTATTACTAAAAAGAAAACAACACCCTAGTATCTTTAATTATGATATCAACTTATTATCTAAGTTAATATGCTAGCTATGCATCTTTCTATAGTTTCAAGTGTAAATATATAGTTGATTTTAATTGTTATAATTTCTCAAGTTGCTACAAGGTATTTTTATTATGAAATTATCCTTGAATCGTTCCTTGCATTATTTTTTTCTTACACCGATGCAAAGATTAAAAACTATACTAAAACCCTAGTATATTTACTATCTACCTTCACTGTAATTAAGGATACAACAAATGAAAACAATCTATGATGAAAATAAGAAAGGTTATAATAAGGTTATAACTTAGTTTGTAATGATGAAAAACTTGTTGCTTACAGGTTGCTCCAATGGTTTTCGAACTATAGCCTTAAACCCATAATTTGCAAATAAAATTAACGACGCATGGTTGCAAACCGGAGGATAGGGTTTTGACTTTTTGGATTTTAACATATATATTCTATAAACCCTAAAATTTTACCTTAACCTATCTTTACCTTTGCTATGGAAGAAGAGGGTCGCGGGCTCATGGTCACTTGGCCTGTATGTCACTCCACTGTGTAAACCTCCTCATCATTAGCCTTCTTAAACTACGTGTAGAGGTGCACTTGCATATTGCCTTTGTTTCTATGGATAAACCCTCCATCGTCATTTCCCATCTCTACAATTGCCAATTCATTAGTTGTCTTGTCACTGTAAAAAAAAAAAGGCTTCCAACCATGCACAAGATAATTTTGATAGTGTGACCGTGGCCGTGAGTTTTGTGAAGTGTGGTCTTGTTGTATGAAGAGATTACTATTTCTCACTTCCCAGCTTTTGGGTGCAATTTGACTCTTTCCCGTCGTGGATTTGGATTTCAAACTTGAACTCTGTGAGACGTGTTTCCTTCTGTCAGTGTTTATTTGAAGCTTGTCATTCTCAAAAGTGGTGGCTAGGGTTTGATTGGAACATCTCTCACAGTAAGGGTAAAAAGAAATAGAACCAAGTATGTAAATTTTTCCATTTAAAATTATTATTGCACTATTCATTTTTATACTTTCGTTATTAGCAGTGGTCTAACATTGTTTTTCTTTTGTGTTTCAACACTTTTTGCAGGCTTTAGTCCAAAATGCTTAGGCTGATAGTTACCAAAAGAAGGGGATCCACGTTGACGTTTCTTCTGGTAACCCTCTGTTTCGCTGAGGTTCCTCCTACAGTGGTGTATGATGTATATTTTGAGTTGGTTCGGTTCCTTGAGTTTCTGGTGTTTGGCTTGGTTGTGTATACACTATGTTGTAAAAAGTTTGGAAGGCCATGTGGCCAATTTTTTGATATGTGGTTAAGTTTAAAATAAATCCCTCGTGGTTGTTTCATGTTCGGGACTTAGGGATTTCATAGCCAAGACTTGTGGAATGAAATTTGGGTCTAGTTTGTTTACAGTTTTGTTATTTTAATACCGGCTTATAAGCCCTGACTCTATTGGTAAAAGGCCATAGGATCATAACTGATATGTTTCAGNTATATTCTCTGTGATTTTAAATCGAAGAAGGCAGGCTTGTAATAATTTGTTATTTTGGTTATTTCTTGGAAATTAACCTAACATAGGTTGTGGTTAAGTAAATTAATATATATATTTTTTATGTGTAAAATTGTATCTAAGGGTTCTAAGAGTAGTTTTTTTTAGATCGTAACTTGGTTATTACTGTTAGTAATGGTAAAAAGAAGTGAATAATACCTCTTGTATCTTTATTGTTTCCTGGTTGAAAATATATTGATGTGTTTTTATTTACATGTTGTGTATAATTATTCAAGAAATTTTTAATATTGTTCCTTGGGGAGGATGTATTAATTTTCCTATATTCATTTAATTGATGCTTAAGGTTATATAAACAAAGTATGTAATCTTTAATTTGTTTTATGGATTAAATATTAACCCCTCTCTTAGTGAAAGAGGTGGTAATGTTATTTTAAATTTATAGTTTCTTTTAATTAGGTTTTATTTATAAAACCCTAATTTCTCTTAGTTTAAGTACATAGTTAGTATTTCATTTTAAATTACCCTAGTTTGCATTTTTACTTAGATGAATTTATTACAGTAAATGTCTAGCCTTGTTTATTGTTTCTTAAAGTTAATATTAGTTATTTAATTTATTTTTATATAATAACTATTAATTATTATAATAATAGACTTATAATAATAATTTATCTAATGTGTAAACCATTATACAGACCAAGTAATCCTATACCTTTGGATCTTTCCTAACAGTTCTGTATATATTATTCAAGTACTCTGACTAAATAAAGACATCTACAATAAAAGAAAAAATACATACAAATCACACATATGAACCTATAGAAGATATTAATTCACATTCATACATACTTATTTTGATTCTTTATCTGAAAATTAATCTAACCTACTATACTAGAGTACTACCTTTATAAAAGGTGTGGAAAAATACTGTGGAAAAATACAGTTAGGTATTTGTTTATCTATCATTAAAAATAGTAATAATTCTAATCAATTACCCTAACCTATCTATTCTAGCATTTAAATCTCTTTTCACAGTAAATCATTTCTTTTAACTAACCCTAGCAGTAGCAGAATAGTATCATAACCTATCATTGTTTAAACTTAAAACTTCCAGATAAAAATAAACATTTAATAATCTAAATATATCAAGTAGAACCTAGAAATATAGATGAGGTGACAACAGCTTAAGGAACTTGTTACTCCCAATGAACTCTTGGAGAAAAGCTGTACTGCAAATATCAGGACCCCCAAGCTTGTCTCCTGGTCCACCTGGTAGAAGTACTAGGTGAGGGATGTAGTTTAGTAATCCTCTATAGCTCTACTAAGTGTTCAACAGTAAGTCAGTTCTGCATGCAACAGTATGAACTCATCTTAGAATAGTTGCACTAGTTCAAGTCTTTAGCACTTTTCCACTCAAAACATACTTCAGCTCTTCCCCTCCATCGAATTTTTTTGTGCACTTCATTCACTCAAAATGTTCACAAGTCTAGAATGAGAAGCCTCAGTTGTCTTCAATGGGAAGTTTTATTAGCATGCCTAGGTATTTTGGGTCAGTTTTCACTTAATGAGCCACCCACTCTTATTCCACTTTCTTGGGGAACATGACCACAAAAATAGGGAAGCTACCTCCTGCAACAGCTAGAAGTAGTTTGAGGATGCTGCCAAGTGTCTATCTGCTCTCAACCTAGCCTTCTCCACCAAGTGACCAGTAAAACACTCATTTAACAGCTTCCCTAATATGTTGTCTCATCTTTCATTTATTTATTAATTAAATATTTAGCAATTACATTCAATTATCCTTGACCCCACTTGGTCATTAATTACAAAATTTATAATAAAATATATCATAATGTTTCTTAAAACATAAAATGTTTTGCAAATTGGGGCATGTGACAAATATGATGATGAAAGTAGGTCTGTCAAGCAACTGTTCAAAAGTGCAAATCAGAAATATACATGTTTGAATCAAAATACAAAAAACCATATGAATCATAGAAGAGCTCATTAAGAATGATATACAGAGGATTGTAATTTTTTAATTTGCACTATGATCTGCAAATTTCAAAACTACCCCAAGAAAGGTTAAGATACCTGATGAGTGTTTTAACATACTTCCTTTTTATAAGTAATACTCCATGAGTTGCTTATAGAGATAAAATACTTGTAATCAAACTGCAAAACCACTTGTTAGATGATTCCATTTATTCATGAAGACATATATAATAAAAAGAAAAAGAATCCCTTGTAAACAATCTATTAGAAATGACTCTTATTTATTCAAATAAACAAGCACATATTTACATATATACAAGTGATTATAACCCAAAATAATTTTTAAGGATCAGGAGGAGGAGGAATAGCTTCCCATTCAACTAATTCCATTTCATTCTGTTGCAAAAAATTCTGTATGAAATCATGTTTAGATGTCGGTTGGTGGTAAAGTCTGAGTCTATGTCTATTTACTACAAAGGAAACTTGTGAGCCATCAATTGTTGTAATTTTTACTGACCCATTGTCAAAAGATGTAACTACTTCGTATGGACCCATCCAATGGGTACTTAAATTTCCTTTGAAATTTTTAAACCGTGAGTCGAATAGTAGTGCCCAATCTCTAGTATTAAACTACTTTTACATAATAAATTTATCATGCCATGTATTTAGTTGATTATGTATTAGCATGGTTCTTTGGAGTGCATCATGTCTAATGTCATCTAACTCATTAATCTGTAATATTCGTTGTTTCTGTGCTTCATCCAAATTCACGCCTAATTGTGCTACCATACAAAAGTTTTAACTTGAAATTCAATAGGTAAAAGGACTTGTTTGCCATACCACTAACTCATAGGGGGTATGTTCGGTAGTGTTTCTCCATGTTATCCTATAGGCCCATAAAGCCTTTGGTAGTCTATCTGCCCAATCCTTATGATGTAAGTGAATGGTTTTGGTTAAAATGGATTCTAATACTTTATTAGTTGATTCTACCTGACCATTGGCCTCAGGGTGATAAGGTGAATATTTGCAATGTCGGATGCCATATTTCGTATTAAGTTCTTTCATTAATTTAGAAGTAAATTGAGTACCTTAATTTGTGACAATTTCTCTAGGTACACCAAACCAGGTAAATATTTCTTCATATATAAATTCTAACACTGATTTCTCTGTAGCTCTAAACAAAGCTTTAGCTTCTACCCATTTGGTGACATAGTCTGTGCAAACTAGGATACACTTCTTTTTACAAGACATGGGAGAAATAGGTCCTACAAAATCAAGAGCCCATTTCTCAAAGAGTTCAATCATGACTTGGGGTTGTAGGGCCATCTGATCAAATGATGCAAGTCTACCCATTCTTTGGAAACTATCACATCATGTAATGTATTTGGTATCATCCTTAAAAATGCTTGGCCAATAATAACCAGAATGTAATACTTTGTATGTTGTCCTCTTATCAGAAAAATGTCCTCCACATGGTCCATCATGGCATGCATGGAGGATGTCTATCGTTTCATCCTCTCACACACATCATCGAATAATAAGGTCTGGACCAGTGGAGAAAAGATCATTATCAACCCAAGAATAATTGGAACTTTGAACTATAATACGATGCTTCTCATGTGGGGACAAATGGTTTGGTATTTTCCTAGTTGATAAATAATTGGAAATATCTGCAAACCAAGGGGTTTGAACAGATACAACAAATAGATGTTCATTAGTAAAAGTGTCGTCAACAGGTTTAGTACTGTCTTCTTGTTAAATACGGGAAAGGAAATCTACTACTAGATTTTATTTACCAGGTTGGTCAATGACGGTGATGTTAAATTCTTGCAATAGAAGAAGCCACTGGGTCACTCTACCATTGGTAATTGGTTTATTTATTAAAAATATAATGGAAGAGTGATCAGTATGTACAAAAACTTCGTAACCTGTAATGTAATGGCAAAATTTATTAATAGAATAAACTACAACCAAAATTTCTTTTTCAGTAACAGTGTAATTAAGTTCAGTAGGAGTCAAATTCTTGCTAATAAAATAAATGGCATAAGGTGCTTATCCCTCTTTTTGGCTGAAGACTCCTCCTATCGCCGTATTAGAGGCATCGGGGGATATATGAAAAGGAAGGGACCAATCGGGACCCCTGAATATTGGTTCCACCGATAGTTTAGCTTTTAGAATTTCAAAATCATTTTGATAAGATTCTGTCCATTGAAATTCTACATCCTTTGTAAGGAATTTAAACATTGGTGCAGCTATTTTAGTGAAATTTTCAATAAAGCGGTGGTAATAGCCTGCATGACCAAGAAATATTCTGACCTCTTTTTTATTTTTTCGGAGAGGGAAGGCCAACAATGACTTCGATCTTAGCAGGATCTACCTTAATTCCTTGGGAGGAAACATGGTGTCCTAGAACTATACCTTCTGTCAGTAACATTTTACATTTTTCATGAATAAGGGATAAATTCATTTCTTGACATTGAATCAGGACCTTCTCGAGGTTTTCAAGGGATTCTTGAAAGGTACTACCATAGGCTGTAAAATCATCCATGTATACCTCAGACATAGTCATGTATAAGATCAGAAAAGATTCCTAAGACTACTCGCTAAAAGGTGGCAGGTGCATTACATAGGCCAAATGGAAAAAATCGGTAAACGTATGTTCCCCAAGGGCATGTAAAAGTGGTATTGTCTTGATCTTCAGGTGCTATTAAAATTTGGTTGTAACCATTATATCTGCCAAGAAAGGAAAAGTATTGTTTACCTGACAGGGTATCTAACACTTGATCAATAAAAGGTAAAGGAAAGTAGTCTTAAGTGTACCTTTGTTTTATTCTCTAAAATCAGCACAAATGTGCCATTTCCCTGTGACTTTCTTTGGGACTACTAATAAAGGAGACACCCATTTACTATCGGAGATAGGATAGATGAAACCAGTAGTGAGGAGTTTTTGTAATTCTTCTTTTACTATATCCTTTAGAGCAGGATTTATCCTCCTCTACGACCGCCTTACATGTGACATGTTTGGATCCATATAAATATGGTGAATACAGGTGTCAGGGTTTATACCCTTCATATCGATGTATTCACATGCAAATTCTCCAGCTTGTTTTTTAAGAACTTTAAGCAGCTGTGCTTGTTGGTTTTCACTTAACACTGCGTTTATATGCAGAAATTTTTCAGGTACAACCTCACAATGTATGGTATAGGTTCTTGTATGCTCTTGAATCATGAATACACAAGGTGTTTTTGTAAACATTGATAGAGATATATTATCTTGAAACTCGTCTCAAAAAATATGATCAAATTGAGCAAAAGACTGAGGAAAATCTGTACAAGTTGTTGAAGAAATAAACTGATTTAATACATTCTCAGTGGTCTAGTCCTGAAGTGCCCAAGAGAAATCACTAGGAAGGGATAGGCCATCAAAGTCCTCGTCCCCAAAATAAAAATTTAACCACCATGATTTTTTAGTTATTAGTTGTGCTGGGGCGTATAAAATAAGTCTCTGTGTAGACAACCCATTGGAAATAGTCATCTCTCCATCCCTACATCCTATAAAAGCATTGGAAGTAGCTAACCATGGTCTTCCCAAGATAATAGGATGCCTTTTGGAAGGATCCTTTGATTCTATGACCATAAATTCAACAGGGTATTCCCATGAGGCTACTGATACGATAATGTCATCCAGGACTCCAACAGGTTTTATTGTAGTACGGTCTGCTAGTTCTATGATGGAAGGCATAGGTCAGAGAAATTGTCCTAACTGTAAAACTTCTAAAATTGTGGTGGTCATCATGCTGATGGAGGATCCTAATTTGATTAATATATTTTCTATGGCGGTGTTGTTTATAATTAGAGTCACTACTGGGGCTATTGGATTGGTATATTTTGCAATTCGGGACTGATCTGTCATACATTCAGACATCTCTCCTATAACATGAATTGTGATAGGGTCCTTTTGCTTCTTCCCTGGACGTTTAATGCATAGCTCCTTTATTACCTTGTTGTAGATTGGTATTTCCTTGATATCTTGTAATAGAGGAATTTTGACACACATATTCTTTAATTCATTCAAAATGTTATACTCTGGATGAACTACAGGTTTTTCTATCACTAGTGTTTCCGAGAATGGAGGAACTCTTTGCTCTTGGATAGTTTCTTGCGAAACATGGGTGTGTACTAGAACCTTCGGAATGTTCACATATTCCAAATTGACATCATTCACGGTTTCATTTGAATCCTCTTCTTCTTCACTTGCTTCATGAATGATGACTGATGACTTGGTTTTATCATTCACAACTCTTAGAGATCGTAAATGAATCTCATGTACAAGTACAGTCGAAATAAGGTACGACGAAAGAGTTTGCAACTCAATTTTGTTAAGAGCTTGAGTTGGTTTATTATTGGGTTTAGGTATCGGTTGTGTAGGTAATAATGTTCGTCGAAGAGGATTTGTGTTCTGAAAATGATGAGGTTGAGGTACAAATCCAGGAAAAATTTGTTGGACATTTGTTTGATGCTGAGGATAAGGATGATTAGGTGCAGGGACAGGTTGTGACTGAGGGTATGGTTGTCCTCTCCATCCTTGTGACCAATATTGCTGTTGTAGAAATTGAGGAAGAGGGTACTAGGGTGGCCAATTATACCAACTTGAATTGTTCCATTGTTGAGGTGGTTGATATGGAGGATAATAGAGTGGAGGTAGTGGTTGAAAGTTTTGATATGCTGGTTGGTCTCTAGGTTGCCAAGGAGGCCTCCTAGATGTTTCAGCTACATCCCCACTCTTATAGATGGCTTGCAACCCAAGCAAGGATGAGAATTTATCTGTTGGATGGTCTTCTGTATAGATGTGACATACAGAGATGTTGTTTAATGGACATTCCCTTTGGGGATGTTTGGTCCTACATCTTGGGCAAAAAATGCTCATTGTTGCTTGTTCTTCATCCTTCCTTTTCTTGGCTTGTAAAGCATCTAGTTGAGAACCCATTGCTCCAAAGATATCAGTCTTGAAGTTCTCCAATAGGTTTCCTAAATCTACCTTTGTAACTCCACCTGAACTAGGAATGTTTCCTCTTACATTTCTACTATAAGGCTCTCGAAAGTTCTTCCCAACTTTCCCCCTACTTCTAGAATAATATTTACACATCTCACTGATTTGCGCAAAGGTTTTATGAGAAATATCTCCAGCTTCCATGAGATTAAGACTTTCTAATAAGTCCTTGGATATCCCTTTAAGAAAAAGTGTGCATACTGCATCTTCTCGAAGGTCACTATATTTAGATTTACGTAATGTATAAACAAACCTTTCAAGATAATCCTCCAGGCTCTCGTCTTCAAGTTGTTGTATCTTGAATATATCATGTCACGATTCCATAGGTTTGTAATACTCTTGATATTTTCACAAGAATGAATTTTTCATATCATCCCAAGTCCTGATAGTGAATTCACCTAATCCCATGAACCATCTCAAGGTAGACTCTTTTAGTGTAGCCGGAAAGAGTTTTAGTTTGTGAGCATCTTGTAGATAATTATAGCTCCTATAAAGGATATCGAACTTGTGCGGGAATGTGTCCAGGTCCTCATTAATTTTTTCATAGAAAGTAGGTAGGGAGCAAGGAGGGATGTTTTTCATAGTTACATCCTGCATAGTGTCTAAAATAGGGAACCCGAAGGTAGCCTCAGTTTGATTTTCCCCTTCTCCTTTGTCATTTCTAAATTCATCGTGATCTTTGTTTTCTCCCCATATCTCTGTATAAGCTGGATTCTTAACATAAATATACCTAGGAGGCTCCTTTCAAGGTGATAATGGGGCATCCCAACGTTCTTTTTCGAGAGAGATATTCCTCTGATCAATCATTTTTTTATTAAATCCTAAAGGCATAGTAGGTTTAACTGTGGATGTTTCAATTTGTGAGATAACTGGATCTACGGAGGTTCCAAAGAGATATTTTACCTGGACAGGATCAACAAAGTCAACGAGTTTTAGATCTCCTACTAGTGAAAAAGTTGTTTTATTTGTATTCAAAACTAGTGGAGGGTTAGAGATTCCTAGTGGCTAATCCTCCTGAACTTACTCAAGAATGAGGTCATTAGGACCTCCTGTCAAGGTTCCTTCTTCTTCTATGCCTTCCCTGGTAAGACCTCCTGAGAGAGTCTCCTTAGGTTTCAGGGTAGAACTACTTCCTATAGGCATCTTTCAACACGTTTCTACTGAGTTAGTGGTTGGGGTATTATGTCGCCTGTAAAATTTAGTAGGAATTTCAATAAGTTTTCTGGTCTTATCAAATATGCCCTGAGGATATCTAATTATGCTCATGAAAAAATTTAAACTAAACAAAACGTTTTCTACTACTATTGTTGGATTTGGGGGCACCTTTTATAACAGATGCGTAGGTTCTTACCTCTCATCTTACCACTCCCCCGCCACCAGCCTATTACTAAACTTCATAAAGAATTCTATCTATTCTACCTCACATAAAAACTCCCCAGAAATGGTGCCAAATGTTTGGTGTTATAATGTCTAGATTAATTCACCTAATATTTAATTATCGACCGAGGTTGGTAGGCTTACATTTGACACAAAATATATGCGAAGGTAGAGGGGTTTCTATGGTGTCATGGAAATATTTTAACAAACAAAAGATCAAAAGATATTTCAAAATGAAAAAACGAGTCAAACTCCTAAGAATTCAATTATTAAGGTAATTAAACCGGAACAAAATATTAAACTAAATAATTAATAATTTATTTTATAAGTAAATAACTTTAGACTGAAAAGGATACTATCAACAATTAAATTTTCAAATAGGAAACTTGGGTGCAAGGAAGACCTAACTTATAAGCAAGTAGAAAAATTAATAAAGAAAACTTAACAAAAAGAAACAAGTAGAAAACTTAATAAAGAAAACTAAATAAAAAGAAACAAGTAGGAAGCTTAATAAAGAAAACTAAGTAACAAGAAACAAGTAGAAAAATTAATAGGAATATCTTTGAAATCTATCCTACAAGTCTCTTTCAGTAATCACACAATGTAAAAGGAACAACCTACAAAGTATTAATAAGAATAACGCATTTAATATTGAATTTTGCATGCAAATGGATAAATCAATCCAAAGGCATGAACACAAAACAGTACAACAGTAAAGAAGAGTCAGAAATAAGCTCAAGAAACAAAACACAACATAGCTTAACACATGCTCAAGGTCAAAAGAGAGAGGAAAAATGATAAAACTTATAAATAACCTAAAACAACCTAACTTTAACTTCAATGTTAAATAGAACTATCATCTAACTATCTCAGTCAAAGCATACTTCAAATATTAAAGAAACAGAACTTAAAACAATTTCAAAACACAGTAAAAACCCTAAAAACAAAACTATGGGTTGAATGACAGACTGAACTCTAGGTTTGATAGGGGTGACTGAATGACAGTTTAAACAGGTTGTCTGAATAGCAGTATCCACAGTTAAAATGACAGAAATTAACCTAAATGATTTAATCTTCACCTGAATTCGTGCAAATGTAAATCTAATGAATAAAGGTAGTAAATAAACCTACTTATTAAGCAAATTTGACGGTGAAATGAACTTAAACAAATTCATAAACATAAATCAATCATTAAGAAATAAGCTTGAATTTAAATGAACTTTTACAGAAAGGAAGTAAATAGAATTAATTCTACTTTAACTTGATAACAACGATCTATTCTATCTACTTGCAATTGAACTGAACAGTAATGCTGGAAATAAAATGACTACAGCAAATTTGAAAGCAAACTATGTGCACAATTAACTATTTAATTTCAGAAATAAAATTGCATTACAGGAAATAACAGTAATCTAATGAAAATAAGCTAAACTAGCTATAACAGGAATAAAAGAACAAAACTTCACAAAATAATGAACCTCTGGTTGATGAGGGGCCCTCTCAGCAATTAGGGGTGATGCTTGGCTAACTCTTACTCAAACGCAATCATAAACAACAAAGCACATGGCTCTATTAAAACGATGGAACAGAATTACAGAATTCTTCTCTTCAAAAATGACTGTCTAACAAATGAAATGATCAACTCTCTAACTCTACACATGGAGTGTTTATATACAAAATGTTTATAGGGATGAGCAATTCGACCCTTTATTGGTTGACTGCTCTCAAATTTAGTCAACCATAAAGGCATCTAACTAATCAAATGCCAATGCACAATGTCCTCCCTTCTTCAACGCATGTTGGTTCTCTTCAGCGTGGTTGGTATGACATACGGATCCCTCTTTAATGCGATTGGTGAAGTGGTGGTGAGAAGAGACAATGTACATGGGAGAGTCTTCTAGAAGGTGGGATAATGCATTAACCCAATGCATGGACAGTTGGTGAGGTGTCAATGAAGGAGGCTGAATAAAAGGCGGATCATCTAGAAGCGAGCTTCATTACCTAGATGTGTGGATAGTAAATACTTCGCAAGATGTTTCAATCGTTTTAATTCCTGGAATCGGTTTTCAACAATGCGTAGTCTAGTTAACGATATGGATGGAAAGCTGAACAACAAGTTGGATATACTGGGCATGTATCTAGGACAAATGAAATTTGTGTTCGTTGGTGCGCTTAAGAACTATGGTATATAGTAACAACATTTTAATTCCTAGAAACCTTGCCAACGAATATCGCACAGCAAGTTGGACGATGAGCTGGACGTGTTGTGCACATGGCTAGTTGAATATGTGTTTGTTGTTAATTCATTCAAAAAGATTATATAACCTGCAAACAAATGTACATATCAATTAATATATCAAATGCGCTTCAAACAATGTCACTTTTAATTAATAAAATCATAAAATGATAATAATAAAAAGGATTTTACATAAACCTTAAATGCGTTCATGCATGGGCTAAATAGTGACCTGTGTGACATAAAATATGTAAAAAGGTAATAAAACATATGTCTAAATGAGTAATTTAACAGCAAAAATGATAACAAATCTAGGATCAACACTTGGTCATGATGTGCATTTTATTTCTAAAGCAAGCTTTCTCAATATGTGAACCTCTACAATAATCACATGTGGGTCTTTCTCCTTGGTTTCTTCTCCTCCTGGATCTTGAGCTTATATCAATAGAACTAGAGCTTTCTAAGCTTGATTCCTTCTTCTCTTTCTCCCTTTGCTTCAAATCTATGTTCTTGCTCTGGGATTGATTTGATACACCAACAAAAAGTGTTTGATCCTTGGATTTGATGATGGTACCCATTTGTATGAGCTTGTCCTGATCCTAATTCAAAGACTCCATGAAATCTACTAGCGCGAGAATCTTCCAATTTCTAGTTCTAAGTTTGCTAGAGTGAAATGTCGAAACATATACAAAATACTCCGGCCCCAAATTAGAAAGGATGGAAAAGATAAGATGATCATCTTTCTTATCTATGCCACATTTTTTTAGATGAAGTACTAGCGCTTTAAACTTGGTGTAGAATTCTTCAATGTTCTTGTAGTGAGCTGGGCTCAGTGAGATTAGCTCATTCTCAAGATGATTGCCTCTCATTTCATCTATCTTCCCAAATAGTGACTCAAACTTGACCCAAAATTCATTCTATGTGCCAATACTTTTTATGTGAAAGATAATTTCTCTTGAAGTGTCGAGGCAGAGCATACCAAAGGCCTCATTAATCCTATTAAAATACTTAGCTTTCTCCATAGTAGAATTTGGCTCGTTCTTAGTTCCCATGGTGACTCGATAGAGGCCCTTAGACCTCAACTGGATGACCATATCAGATTTCCACTAAAAATAATTGAATGGAGTAAGAAGATCCCAAGTTGTCTCCATCATGCATGTGTAATCTGTGACAAACAAATGTTGTTAAACCTGCAAAGCAAAAACTCAAATTTTCTGGAAATATGCCCTAAATAGCTACTCAAACCTCACAATATTTGTTTGCAGCTCCAACTAGATCTTATAGCATGTAATAATTTACTTATAAATCAGATATAGGAGCTATAAAAATATTAACACGTGAATTGTTTGACAAAATGTGCAAGAGAATCAACAAAGAGACATAAAATAGCCGGAATAGCACATGTGAATGGTGCTAATTACTAATCATATTATTATCATGCATCATTTATATGTTATGTTACACATTTATAATACATTGGACAAATTTCTAGTGGCTCTGGCATCCAATTGGGAAGGTACAAATGGCATGATGAGATTTGACCTCAATCCCCCCTAGGTGAACCAATGGAGCCACAAATCAGCCCAAATAGTCACAAATTTCTATGTGTACATGGATGAGGTGACATGGGGTCATAATAACACCTTATCATGCATGGGTGTTGAAAAATAGGTGGGTTAGAGGCCCTAGGTGGCATTAAATGCACCAAATCAGCCCAAAATTGGGCAGAATCTACCTCTAGCGCTCCTAGTCCACAAAACTATCCACATTCAATGAATGGGAGTGCACCAAAAATTATGAGGGAACAAATTTGGATGGTTGACTGAGATGGAGCACTCATGTGGGTGTGAATGCACCAATTTGGCTGGTTATTGGTCCAGCTAAGCACCCTAAGTCAAAAACCTTAGTGTATTAATGCAAAAAATGAAATAAAATTGACTAAGGAGTTAAAATAAGCTACTAAGGATGTATTACTGCTCCTCCAAACACCATAGCCATGATAGGTGTGAAGAACAGTGGAAGAAGGTTGAAGGGTTGGGGATATGAGTTTCTTCCATACATAGGTTAACATAACACAGGTGGATGCCCCCCCATCGATGATGCATCGATGAATGACCAAATTCTGAATTGTGCTCAAAACTTGGAAGGAAATGGATGATGGCATATGAGGTTCTTCTTCATCCACGTCGAAGGTTATAACCCTAGAGTCATAGGGATTAACAACACCTAATGTGGATAACAACACTCTGCGTTGCAAAGGACAAATTTTGAGAACTTCCAAAGAGGACATGGTCGAGGGAGACTGGGCCAAGTCACCAACAATACTGTAGTTGAGTGCGGCTCTAGAAGTGGAGTTGTTCGCGATGTGACTCAAAGGGAATCGTAATGCTTTTGTAGTCTTGTCCATGGGGGGTCTCGGAAAATTCTAATACATATCTAGAGTGGTGGAGGTAGATGTCGCAAAGGGATTAACTGTTTCTATGGTGAATCCATACTAGTTTCCTCAATTCTGTAGGTTGACATCATATGATAGCGTCAGAAGGTGATGGAAACCAGGATCAATGGATTGACCTATAGGAGTGGGTGTGGGAGTTTATGGTATCAATAGTTGGGTTGTAACCATCCCTTGATTTAGTAAGGGTTTTTGCAACACCATAGCTAGAGGACCCAATGGTATTGGGTTTGGCTAATCCAGAGCAGCCCCGTTAGGGCCATGTTGAATATCGATTTGGAGTAAATGGTAGACATGATTCATATGAGGAAACTCATGTGTTAATGGTCATAAGTGTTACAAATGGTGCATAGATTGTTATTACGCAAGTGTGGGTTCTTCCCAAGTCTAGGGAGATGTTGGGGATTCTGTGCATGGGCGTTGTCTCTGTTATTGTTCGAAGGGTTAGGTTGTTGGCCACCTCCTTGAAGTTGGTTTTTTCCTCGATTCTTATCTATCTTGTGTCGTCCCTACCCTTTTTTGTTATTGGGGGTGGGTTGATCAGGCAGGTTCTATTGTGCATGGACCTATCCTTGAGGAGAAGGAGGAGTCGAGGCCGTGGTAGGTGTAGGTTGTACAGGTGGAGGGAAATAAACAAGAGCATATAGGGGGGTTTCCAATTTAACTGCATGACCATTACACGAATGTGCTGAGCAATTTGGTCCATGAACGTGAGGAACTGGTTTGAGAGATGCATAGGAAGGTATGGATCTAGACTGAGCCGTTACACATGAAAAATCAGGGGTGTAACCTATTTGGGAAACACTAGGGGTGTTACTAGAGTGGGTTGGCATCGTAGGAGAGGCCGTGTAAAAGTGGGGATGATGGGTAATAGAGCCAATGAATCCATAAGCAGCATGGGATTCCCTTGGTGTATCTTAGTGTGAGGAGCCAGAATAGGGAGCATTGGGTATAATGGTATATAGATAACCCAACTGGGCGTATATGAGATCGAACTGTTGTGCCTTAAGGATGGCTTCCTTTTTGGTTTGTGGTTGCTCATATGCAACCTCCTTGGCAATGTTGGGGAGTAAGCTTTTAAGAAACCAATCTAGGAGAATCTAATCATCTAACTGGATCTTACACAAGCAACATTGATGGCACCATTCATGCATAGATCCGTCATATGGGTATATGTGTTTTTTCTACAGGATAATAGAATTTCCACACCGTCATCATAACGAAAAGGTAACTAGAAGTACTGGAGAAACATCAAGGATAACTAGGAAAATTATTGGAATGTGGCATGAGGAAGTTCAATATAACATTTGGTCGCAACACTAGCGAGTGTGTGCTGTAAAATCCGCAATTGGATAGAATCATCCACTATGATGTTAGATGAACACCATAAGAGGAATGACATAATATGGTTTTGGGGGCCTTCTCCCGCCTTTCCCTCAAACTTAGGGATGTATGAAGGGATCTTGGTAGGCATAGGAGGACATAATGGGTTATGAAAAATGCGGTCATTGGTCAATCATGCCAACTCATGCAGGTTATGACTAGCGATGAATGGTAGACTAGAACCAAGAGTGGATCAGGAAGAGTCGGTAATGGTGTCGGTGCCAGTAAGAACATACTTCTCATGGGTAAATGGGGATGGGTAAGGTTGACTTCCCACAATAGGAGTAGTCACTAGGATGGTAGGACTATCCAGAATGGAAGTGCAAGGGCCACTGCCCCCATGCATGATTGGTGGTATGGTAGGAAGCATAGTGGATGGAGTGGGGCCACCACCAGTTGGTAGTGGACCAGCAACACTGTAACGAACATAAAATATATAAATATTAAAAATAATATTAATAGATGATTATTAATTAATAGTTAATAGTTATCAAAGAGTCATGACTGTAGGTTGGAAAGTCACGAATGGACGTATACAAGTACGACCATTGTAAATGTATCAGATCTATTCTATCATCAATTTATATATTATTATGGCTTATTTAATATTCCAAGTCTTTTGGTAATATTATTTGTGTAAGCGAATAATTATTCGCTTCAAGTGGTATCCAAGGATCTAGAAATTGAAAAAAATTCGCAAGAGGAAGGAATCGAAAAGATTCAGAATCATAACAATCTACTAGATATCCAAGAAGCACAAATCAAGGAAGTGAAGAAAGTCTTCGTTGCAATCCAAAAGAAAGAAGAACAAACAACACCTACACCTTACAGACATCCTAATTATAATCATCATTTTGACCAACGACAAGGTCAAAATGAATATTCACAGAAGACTTATGTGGACATGCAAAAATATCGACATACCAAGCAACAATTGAGATGAATTGTCCCACAAAAATCTCTCAGAGCTCCAATAAAAATAGATCTGGGATGGACCATAGTAGATACGATGCGACAATTCTCCTGGGGAATCTGTAATTCGTATCGGCTCATCTCCTCAAATGTCGCATCGTATCTGCTATGGTCTATCCAAGACCTATTTTTATCAGAGCTTTGAGATATTTTTGTGGGACAATTCATCTCAATTGTTGCTTGGTATGTCAATTTTTCTGCATGTCCACATAAGTCTTCTATGAATATTCATTTTGACCTTGTCGTTGGTCAAAATGACGATTATAATTAGGATGTCTATAAGGTGTAGGTGTTGTTTGTTCTTCTTTCTTTTGGATTGCGACGAATACTTTCTTCACTTCCTCGATTTGTGCATCTTGGTTATCTAGTAGATTGTTACGATTCTGAATCTTTTCAATTCCTTCCTTTTGTGAATTTTTTTCAATTTCTAGCTCCTTGATTTGGTTATGTAGTTCCTGATTACTATTATTTAAACACTGGTTTTCTTCTTGCTTTTCTAGTAATTTTCCTTCGAGGTCTTCACCGGATTGTTCCCTCTTGCTGTTATTTTTCCCAGACTCCCCTCCTCTCCATGATCTATCCAGTCAACCTCATCATTCCATCCCATATCCAATACAACCACCATCCACCCCTGTGCCTTCACCACTCCTCCCATGCAACACATCATCCCTCTCATCAATCGTGTTTCGCTGCAAAAAAAACACAGAAGTTAAAAAAAAACTCACAAGGTTATAGCAGCTTTCAAAAATACATATTGCAAGAAATCTGAAAGACGGATTAAGATACGAAACACTAAAAAAAAATTAATAGACACCATCGATATTATTTTGGAATAATTCAGTTCCAACATAAAGCAACAGATTGAATTTGTTGATGACGCAGGCCAAAAGGTTTTCTTCAGATCGTGACATTCCTTTGGTAACGCAGGCCAAAAAAGTCCATACTCGAAATAACACGTCATAAATTTGTTATTATAGTGAAATACCTCACTTTATGATAAATTATTATCATAATAAATAGTAAATTTTGGGGAATTAAAGAACTATTATATTACAATACTTTAAGTTTTAAGTTTATAAAAGGAGTTATTAGAGTTTTAAGGAAAATTGTATTAAGAAATTTGTTCACTTTGCTCTTAAATTATAAATAGAAAAATTGGATAATAAAAAATACATCAAGTATTTTAAAAAAAAGATTATAATATATATAATCAAGTCAAAAGAGATATATAAAAAAAACAATAATAATATTAATTAAATAATTAATATTTATTATTTAAAAAAAAAAAGATCTTTTATCATCGAAGAAGCGAAAGGAAAGAAAGGTTATTTAACCTATATATATATAAGTCAAAGAAGTCAAGTCAACAAGACCGTCCATCATTGAAGAAAAAACCAAAATCAAGGAAGATCAGTAGTCGACGAAGAGTCAAAACGTCAAAGGAAGACTCGTCAAGAAATAGATAGCCATCTATCATTAAAGAAGTTAGAGACCATGGAATTGGGTCTGCAAGCACAAATAGAGAAATTAGAAGCCAAATTAAAGTGCTATCAAAGAGACAATGAATAATTATGGGACATAAATTCGAAATCAGAAATGTTGATTAAATTACATAAGATACAAAAAGAGCGCAAGGAACAAATAATTTCTGACCAGAACAATCATATAGAAAAATTGTCGACCCAAATTAAGAAATTAAAAGACGAAAGTGATTTCAATCAGAGACTAACAAATCAAGATATAAAGAAAGAAATAAGTGATTATGAAGTAGAAACAATACGCTTGAACAAAATTGTTAACAACAAGGATGAAGAACTGACGCACATACGATAGAAATTAACATATTAAGAATCAGTGGTCCACCAGTATCGACAACAGATAAAAGTTCTTCAACAACAAAATATCGACTCTAAAAAGAACACAAGCTAGAGATCGCAAAGAGTAATAAAATAATATCCAACATTTCTGAAGAAATTTTTAGAATAAGAAATCACAACAAAACCCTGATTACAAAAATCAAAAAATTGAAAAACAACAGCAAGAGGGAACAATCCAGTGAAGATCTCGAAAGAAAATTACTATAAAAGCAAGAAGAAAACCTGTGTTTAAATAATAGTAATCAGGAACTACATAACCAAATCAAGGAGCTAGAAATTGAAAAAAAGTCGCGAGAGGAAGGAATCGAAAAGATTCAGAACCATAACAATCTACTAGATACCCAAGAAGAACAAATCGAGGAAGTGAAGAAAGTCTTCGTCGCAATCCAAAAGAAAGAAGAACAAACAACACCTACACCTTACAGACATCCTAATTATAATCATCATTTTGACCAACGACAAGGTCAAAATGAATATTCACAGAAGACTTATGTGGATATGTGAAAATATCGACATACCAAGCAACAATTGAGATGAATTGTCCCACAAAAATATCTTAGAGCTCCAATAAAAATAGATCTAGGATGGACCACAGCAAATACGATGCGACAATTCTCCTGGGGAATCCGTAATTCGTATCGGCTCATCTCCTCAAATGTCGCAAATACAAAATGGAAATAATTCTGAGATGACAGATTAAAATAAATCAAACATTAATGTCAAATACATATTTGACGACAAAGATTCCCTTAAGGGGAAGGAAATGTAACGAACATAAAATATATAAATATTAAAAATAATATTAATAGATGATTATTAATTCATAATTAATAATTATCAAAGAGTCATGACTGTAGGTTGGAAAGTCACGAATGGACGTATATAAGTCCGACCATTGTAAATGTATCATATCTATTCTATCATCAATTTATATATTATTATGGATTATTTAATATTCCAAGTCTGTTGGTAATATTATTTGTGTAAGCGAATAATTATTCGCTTCAAGCACTGTGTGTTGTGGTGAAGGTCCCACTATGACAAGGACCTATAGGTCCAATGGAAGGGATACTCAGAATGATGGGTCGAACGAGCACAAGCCCATTATCCATGGTCCCCCTTGAAAGGGGTTAGGAGGTGCACCAACCATGGGGCTAGATGGGGCAGTGAATAAGGTAGGTTCAGATTGATAGGAATCAGAATCATAATCAGAGGCGGTATATGGCTCTGAAGGTGGTGAATGACATCAAATATGGATCAGATAGTGATGGTTCAAGGAACTGAACTAAGGGGTATGCCCCCTAAGCCTATGTGAGTAGCGTGGTGGAGCTATGATGACGTGATGGTGTGTTGTGTAGTTAATGTAGGCCTAAGAGTGTTAAACATAGGCTCAAAAATCCAACTACAACTAATCGTGCAGAAGGAGAGTCTACAAATGGTGGCTCATAAGACAAAAAAAATCTCTAAAACCAAAATCCAACACCGTGTTACATCAGTCGATTCAACAACAAAGTGGCCATAAATCCAACAAGCAGAACTACCTAAAAATAAAATGACACACTAACATATGGGTTATGAGTGAAAGCAAACTCCTAGCTACAAGATGGAAGCCCTTGACAAATAGTATCCTCTGCAGGGTGATGAAATCTTAGTCAAACAATATGAAATGGAAGAACAATAGCCTAAAAGAATACCACTATCGAGAGGGACCTCGAGTAAAAGAGGCCTAGACAGAAA